>PVLD010001854.1:0-185703 GCA_004027595.1 Dinomys branickii | reverse complement strand
GAGATGAGGGAGGAGAAAAAACGAACTGATCAAAAGGGCCATCATCTGTGTAACCTGAGTAACAAAGATGAAGGTAACATTATGTAGGACAGCATCCAGAGCTAATTTCCTTCTATGTTCTCTATAATTCTGTATTTCCTCAGTCATTTTTGTATTAGCAGAAATGAAGATAACTTTATATTATACAGCATCCAGTGCAAATTCCCTACTATCTTATCTATAATTTGGTATTTCCTTTAATGTTTTTTGTGTCAACTAATGTGAAGATAACTATGTAATACAACATCCAGTTCTAATTCCCTACTATATTCTGTATAACTTTGTATTTTCTGTATTGTTTATGGCTTTTCTGGTTCATATGTCTCCATTCTTTTGTTTTTAAAATAAAATAAAAAAAAAAAAGGAGTGGCAAGCCTTTTGGAGCTCACAGATTGCTTCAGATGCTGGACATGGAACTACAGGACATAATGTTAGCCCTGCTGGATTTTGGACTTGCTTTGGTCCCAATGATCTGTAGTGCCCTGTTTGTAACTTTTGGAATGAAAATGATTATTTTGTGCCATTGAATGTTGGAAGTGTCTAACTTTTCATTTGTATGGGGGCTTGTAAATGAAGAGTTTGCCTTATATCTTGGAGGATACTTGGGGATTGGACTTTTCAGCGATACTGAACTGTTAGGACTTTGTCAACAATTAAGATGGACTAAAAATGTCTTCTGCATAAAGGGATGTACATACGTCTTTGGGGGCTGGGGTGGAATGTTATGGTTTGTGTCTAGATGTCCCCCCAAAGCCTCATACAGTTAGACATGGGCTTCTAGAGTTTATGATTGATCCATGGTCCAATGGTGGGATTATGGGTGTGATAGCAATACCAGCCCTGGGGTGGGTAGTTCGCATACAGTGTAAGAGAGGGAAAGAGGCTGCTTGCCACTGCTCCTCCATTTTGCTCGCTTGCTTTTGTTATCTTCCGCCATCATGAACTGCTGCTCTCTGCCATGTGCCACTCTGCCTTGGAGTCAGCTGAGCATGGACTGAAACCTCCACAAACTGTGAGCTAAATAAACCTTTCCTTCCTTAATTCTTGGTGTCAGGTATTTTGTTTCAGCAGTGAGAGAAAAGAAGCCAAGACAAGAATAATCAGAGGAAAGGATAAATAAGAAACAGAAAACAAAGACTAACAGAGTAAGATATAGGAAATAAAAGAGAGATAAGGAAGTGGAAAAAAGTTGAAAGGTGAAAAAAGAAGAAAAAAGAAACTAAAAGAGGAAAAAGGGGGAAAAAACTAAAACAAACTCAGTGAAGGAAAGATAAAAATAATTAAAAATTTGAAACATTTTAAAAAGATCAAGTCAAAGAAAAACTCCTTTACTTTTGAACAAGTAGTTTCTTTACAAGATCTGCAGATTTGACATCTATCTAGTCATGATTTTCCCTGTCTAGCTTTGGGGTCTATGGTTTTTGAGGTACCTTCTCAGCACCAAATACCCTTCTCTCCTTTTACCCTAGATTGTGGCTACTGTCCAACCCAAGCATGAGAAATGTGATCAGACCTCTGGTCTCTACTGATTGTAGGTTATAGAGAGGGGGTTCTAAAGGATTGTTGGACTTAATATCAATAGTCACAGGGTCTGTTTGCTTCTTTCTCTCCCTGGGCTTTGTCCTCATCTAGGCTCCAATTGTTTGGTTAGTCCTTACTTGTGCAGCCTCATATGAAAGGGAAGTGAAATGTAGACCTGACTTGGAGTTAATGGATGGTCACACCCTGTGTGTGTGTGTGTGTGTGTGTGTGTGTGTGTGTGTATGTGTGTGTGTGTGTATGTTGGGGGGTCATTCTGTTCAGGCCTGCCTGCTTATGTCAAGTTCCAGCACAGGCCTGCCAGCTCATGTCCTTGCTTAACATGGGGAAGAAGCACTGTGGATCCTAGAAACAGGCTTTTAATATATCTTGTTGGGGAAAATAAATTATATAATAAGTAATAGAATTGTAAGAAAAAAAATGTGTCAATCAATCTGAGCTTCATACTGAGAGCCCAAAAAGCTTGTTACTTGGATTTTGGGACAAGTGCCCTGATTCTCAGGTGCCCAGCAGACCAGACTTGGCCACCAATCCCATAATGCCAGTCAAGGAGAGGAGCATTGGTGAAGGGCAGGAATGGAGTTTTAATAAGCCTGGTCATGCTGGGAAGCACATATAAAGGATTTGAAGATTTGCCTTGAAGCGGTGGACAGAAGCTTTAGGGTTTCATAGAAAAGGGGAATAAAGGCAAAGGTTAGGGGTGTATGTTGCTAGGCTGTTTGTGTATTGCTGTCAGAGTAGGTAATCCTGGTCAAGTCTGATCTGGTTGATCAGTATCTCAAGACTGGTTCCGTGAGGAAGGTCCTATGATCCATCATCACTCGAAGGGGCAAATTCGTTCCCATCATGAATGAAAGCTCCCGCTCTGAGGGCATCATAAGTTCTCATCATGGGGTAATTGTTGTTGCTTTGGGGGTGACTTCATCATGGGGAGATAAACAGGTTCTGCTTTCCCCACAACCCAAGGCAATTAGAGGTTTAGGACAATGGCTGGACACTTCTAGCCGTAACTCTAGAGATCTGGGACTGGATGTTGTTTGTAGATGTACTTACAAATTCAGAAAATTACTTGAGTTATTCTTGGTGTTCTCGGTGTTGAAGGGTGGTGTGATAGGCTAGGTAAATTTAAAGCTAGTAAGCCTTGCAACACAGGCATTCCAATTAACATACACACTTACACAATTGAGCAGGGATCTGACCTAAACTTTTAAGGTAATAAAGGTAAAAAAAAATTAAGGCAGAAATGCCACGCTTTATCCTGGTTGTAGTTGCCCGTTGCGCACCTGCATGCATAGCCTCCAAGTCCTGTTACAGTCTAAGTTGTGATTCCTGACAACACTCAGATTTCTACAGTCCAGTCAGTCCAGTCTGAGTGATTTCTACACTCAGATTTCTACAGTTTTTGAGATTTAGAAATCTCAAAAAACAATAATCCCAAACTCAAAGCCCCGAACTGTCAAAGAGCCAAATGCTTAAAGCATTTCTATGTGTGTTTCCCACCAGCCCCGTCCCCCTCCTTGCTCCCGAGCCGCTGTGACCCTCTTCCTGGCTGCCTCTCAATTGCAGCTACTGCCCCTCCCTGGCTGTCTCCCACAAAAGGCACCCTGGCTGGACTGTATCTAGCTGTGTGTGGGGTCTGAAGGGTGTAGCTGGCAGGAAAGAGGAGAAAGGACAGTAAATTTGTGCAAGATAAACTGGGGAAGGAGAGACTTCTGGCCCAGGAGAGACCCACTCAGGCCCCACTGAAAGACCTAGACAGGGGAGTCAAGGCCCAGCTCTGAGGCTCTCCCGGGAAAAGTTAAGAAGCTCTGAGAGGTGTGGAAGAGGCAGCACTTTGAAAGGTAGAGGAGGTCCTACTTGTGGAGCAGCACAGCAAAAAAGCATCCCTTAAAGAAATGCTACTGTCAGGACGTGGGCAGAGGAGTCTAGGATGGCCTTACTCAAGGGAAAGAGGCCTGAAAAGAGGCTGTGGCTGTACAAGGGCAGGAGAGAGAAGATGTTGACAGGGAAACAAGCCAGGATTCTTTGGAAAGTGAAGACAATAAAGCGATGCTGAAGATTAATGACCCTTAAGCAGGACAACGTAAAACTTATTAGCCACACGTATGGCAGCACATACCTGTTATCCCAATACTCAGGAGGCTGAATTCTGGGAGTTCCAGGTCTGTCTGGGCTACATAGTAAGTTCAAGACCAGCCTGAACTACCTAGTGAGACCCTGTCTTAAAAATTTTTTAAATTCCCTAGCCAGTGGGAAAAGAAGGCCCTAAGAAGCTTGGGACTAGCCTAGAGATATTGTTAAAAGGAAGATTCTATTTCACTAGGGCCAGAATCCTGCCTGAGGTCTGCATTTCCAACAGGCTGTCTGGGGAGGCTGGTGGTTCTTAGACTCTGCTTTCAGAAGCAAGAGAGTCTTCTAGACCTGAGAACGTAGAAAGCTAAACAATAGAAGCCGCCAACCAAAGACTCAAATCATGGGTCAAATGCTCTGGAAATCCTAGCTCTTGTTCAAATTCAAGGCTGCCTTTGCTGGTTCCCAGAAAGTTAAAGGATTCAAGTTTATGGGGGGGGTGAGGAGAAAAGAAATCCCAGATTTAGAGACTTTTATCCAACCTTCCTGGGGCTGGAAAAAAAAATGGCTAGTTTTTCAGCTGAAATGGGGGCCCACATCAGTAATCCCGGAGATCGGTGTACAGAGCAAAATGCTAGATAGAAAGTCCCTGAAGGACTCCAAGCAGCTGCTACGTTCCCTACAGGCAGCTTTTCACAGGTTATGTGGAGGCCATCACTGGGAGGGTTTTCAAGATAGGGGTACTCCAGTCAAGTGGGTGCCAAACCAGCTGACCTATTGAGAGAAGCTGATAATTGTAATAGAGGCGGAATGTTATCTGTATCAAGTTTAAAAGAGTCTTTTAGGGGGAAATAAGGACAGACCAATGTAGCCAAAAAAGGCTGGGTGTTGGCTTGGCAGAAAGCTGAGTTAACGCTTACAAATAGGACTGCCAGGTGTCCTGTATTGAACTGGACAATGTGGTATTTTAGCATCTGGAATATTCAAAAGTGGTCAATGCCTGTTTTTAAAAAAATCATTATTATTTCAGATGTAACTTATCTTATGTTTTGATTGACTTTTAATGAGCAGACATTTGTAATTTCAGCTTTTAGTTACTTCTACTAAGTATTGAATGGACAAACTTGACCTAAAAGAACCTTATACCTCTTGAAATGTGAAGGATCCTTTTGTTTACCTGTGTGCACGTAAACTGTTCCAAAACCACTGTTAAGTATTCCATTAAATAGAGTAAAAGTCCACCCATCAGAGGGAAGGACCCACTCTTTGAAAAGTTACTTTGCCCGAAGTCTCTGAGTGGTGATTATTTTTGTAATCCTGTTTATGAGTGAAGCAGGGAAAACAGGTTTCTCTTTGTGGCAATAATAAAAGCTAATGTTTATTAAAGACTTACAACGTGTGCTGTGTGAGCTCTTTACACCCCCTCCTTCTTTTCTTGCAATAAATATGAAAGAGAAAAGTTGAGAGTCAGTATTCAGGTCCCAAACCTGCAAGTTATCTAAGTCTCTTAAGTTACAGGGCCTTAGAGACTGATTGTACTGAAAATCACTGACCCTGCGCTTGGAACTGTAAGTAACCAATGGGCAACTGAAAGCAGGATAAAGTGTGGCATCTCTACATTTATGTCTATTTCCTTTGCTACTTTACACTTGGGGTCAGATTCCTGCTGAACTCTCCATGTAGACATGTTAATCATTTAAGGGAGGTCTGTCTAAAAACTTGTAATGAAAAGTTCATTAGCCCTAAATCTGTTTAACTTTTCTCATCTCCCTGTCAAGACTAAAGACACAAGATAAGAATAACTAAGATATGTTTAAGATTCCAGCTTTGTGGGCAGATCACCCAGTGATGGGACCGCCCCCCCAAGCAAGAAAGATTACTGTATGGCAGAATCAAGGTGGTCTCCCTGAGCCAGAGCGCCACATCGCAGCTGAACTGCCTTGCCAAGCAACAACTTTCTGTGAATAAGTGAAGGACCTCACAAACCAGAGCTGAGACAATGATCAACCAGGCCACCGTTTGATCAAGACTGCTTGACTGTGCATACTTTGCTGTATGATCTCAAAACTTGTCAGAAACCTTAAAAGAGGGCTTGAAGTACAGTCCCCATTGCCCAGTGTGGTCATGCTGAATAATAAAATCCTTTCTTGCATCCCCACTACTTATGTCTCTTGAAGTGGCAGATGGCAGAACATGGTCCACTGGAGACTCCCAGAGTCAGGCCTCTGGCCTTGGACTCTACTGATAATTCTTTTTCTCTTAGACCTCTTATCCAACTTATTAACAAAGCCTGCCAGCTATAGCTGCAAAAGATATTTTAAAAATTGACACTTTTGCACTATAGTTCAATTTCTCATTATCTTTTTTGGTTGGACATCTTGTTGCCCTTCAAACTGCCTCCCTTGTGCCACTCTTACCCTCAACAGAACCGTCCCTCCACCACACAGTGACCAGAATGATCTCTTCAAACTTTAAATAAGATTATGTACTCTCCAATAGCTTCCCCTCACATATAAAATAAAACCCAAAGTCCTTTCCAGGACTTTTCCTATAGAGTCAGGCTTCTGACTGTTAAGTGCAAATTCTTCACTCCTCAATGCAGCAGATTTTTACTGAGGGCCTTTTATGTGGCAGGCACTCTTCTCAATGCTGACATAATGCTCCTGTGCAAAGCTCACATTCTAGGGGGAAGAGACAATCATCAAAGAAATCCATAGTACTTCAGGTAAAATAAGTGGTATGGAGGAACGTGAACCAGGAAAAGAGACCAAGGAATTCAAAATGGTAGTGAGGGGCCATTATTTGAAATAGAGGGCCAGGAGGACATTCCTGCTCAAGTTTGAGCAGAAACTTGTGAGGGAGTGAGCCAAGTGGATTCTAGAGGAAGGACATTCCAGGAAGAGGGAAAGAGCAAGTGCAGAAGTTCTAAAGAAGAGGCATGGTTGGCATGTTTGAGGAATAATAAACGAGCTAGGGGAGAGAGAAGGCTATGGGGAGATAAGCCTAAGTCAGAGAGGTCTAAGTGTGGGTAGAGGAGAGGGCAGGCCAGGGAGAAGCCTGTAGCACACACGACACACACAGACCCAGGGGCTTGGACTCGCACTGCTGGGCATCTGGGAGAGAAATGAACAGAGCAGAGATGAAATTCTGGAGAAGGGCAGGTGTGGCTGCAGGGAGACCGATTCAGCTCCAGGTCAGAAGTAGTGAGAGTGGTGTGGGCCAGAGTGGTCGTCATGAAAGGAGAGGGAAGGGCCCAAATGTCGCTGAATACAGAGTGAATGAATGTGAGCATGCCCAGCTAGCTGGTAAGGCTACGGTAAGATTCTCATGCAGCGGTGCGGTTCCAGAGCCTTTGCTCACAAGCACAAATAAGGTGAAAGAAGAACTAGGAAGGAGGAGTTGCTGCAACCCCCCTGGAGCTTCCTGTCTCCGAACGGTTAGCAGCTTCCTGTTGTTAAGAGGATGGAAAATATGTTCTTATTGGAAGCTTTATTGGAAAAGGCAGAAGACAGATTAAATAATTTTCTGAATACAAAACATATGGACAGGGCTGGGCAGTATCTCAGTGGTAGAGTGCTTGCCTAGCACGCACAATTCCCTGGGCTCCATCCATCCCCAGTACTGCAAACAAAAGAAAAACAAAAACAGAAAACATCTGGAAGGTCAAAAACCCCCAAATCCATCACAGTGTAGAGGGCTGAGATTACAGTTATTGATCAATGATCTCTTAAGCTTGTGTGTGATTTGTTTTTAAGAAAATGAACTAACGGGGTGCCTTTGGGATTAAAATATTAAATGAAAAAATTGCAAAGCCTCTAACTAAAATACCTTTTTTGGAAGAACAACTAGTTTAGAAGATTAACGCTATGCAAATATAAAGCAAAGATTCTGAGCCGTCCATTTTTCTGGCTTGCATTTCAATCTCTAGCTTCCTTAGGGATGACTTGGATGACTGTTTGCTCCTCAGTGTGTTTTTCCATTTGCTAATCTGTTGGATCCATTTAAGTCAAACTGTTCCTTTCCAGGCTTGGTTGCTTCTTTTGGAAGTGCTCCTTCCTTCAACTAGGTTATAGAAACAAGAGCTGAATTATACACACAGCTGTAGAAAGCAGATTTCTATTTTCAAGTTTATAGGAATACTCAATGTTGAAAGTGACCAACTTTCTTGGTAAAGCCTTGTTTCTCAGTCTAGTCAGAAATTTGTGTGTGGTGTGTGCACATCCCATGAGGAGGCAGGTAGTCCTCATTTAAGAGGAGGCTTTAGGGGCTCACAGAGGGAATTTAAATCCATATCTGCTTCTCAGATTTGCTCAAGTCCTTAACATTTTCCTCACTGGCATAATTCACACCCTTAAAACTGCCATGTGAGGTTGCTGTGAGATTGACTAAAATGATATATGTGGTGTCAGAATGACTTGCTCGATGAATGCTATGTTAGTTGTCAGCAGACTACTTCATTTGTGGTGGTATGTTTTTCTAGCTTTGTTGTTTCATCCCTAGAGTGGCTATAAAATTTATCATCCAAACTGGGAGTGAATGTAGAAGAATGAAAGATGCCAAACCAGAGAAAGTCTGGACCCAGAGGATTAGGTCAGGTGAACCTGGACATACAGGCACTTCCCTAAAACTAACTTTGGTGAGACTTAAGAGACCTGCAAGAGACAGCTGGCTGCCGTCACGTTGCCAGCTGTGCCGAGGGACAAGAAAGAGGCAAATGGGCTGATGTTATACATCATTTACTACTGTCTAGTTAGTAAGTGTGCTAGTTAAGAATAATCTAGTCTTTCAACAATATTAAGAATGAGAGAAGTTTTCTCTCTCCTCCACCTTAAAATCTGAGAAAGTGATTGCCCCTACTAAGCCCAGAGCTTCCCAGGAAGATAAGCACAGATTGCACATGCTGATAGCATGAAACCTAGAGGGGCAAGGTAGGGTGGCAAGGTCTTCTCTCACAGGCCAGGCTGTGCAGATTCACGCTGCTGGCCTCATACCAGCGATAAGTGCTGGGGTAGGAGTTAACTACTAAACAAGCTTTCCTGGATTATGGTCCTGAGAAGTCAAGAGGCCATAAATAACACAAAAATGAATACAGGGGAAGGAGGGGCAAAAGGAAAAGGGGGAAGGGAAATAACAGGTTCAGGCTGAGATCTATTGCTTGGGGTAGACTGTGAACCCCGGATCCCAGGCCAGAGGAGGCAGGGGGAGGGACTCTTGAGAGTTAGGGGTAAAAGCACACAGCTTCTCAGTTGGTGTGTGTCTTATAACTGGGTAGCACTCTTGCAAGAGTATGGATTAAAGTCTCACTTTTACTGCCTCTGTAGTCCAATTTTTTTGTGGGGTCTGGCCAGGAAATTTATTTCTCAAACTTGGGGGTGTGTCTGGGATGTTTTGTGCCTGTATGCACCAGGTCCTGGTGGAGAAGGACATGCGTCCCACCCCATTCTGCCTGGATAGTCCTTTTCCTCACAGAAGCCTTAGAACACCTCAGACAACCTCAGGTGTGTTGAGGCAACCTTGTGCATGAGCCAAGGGAGAAAAATTGGGGTATAAGTGGTACCTCTTGGTGGTTAGGGCATTTTCAGGGGTCAAATGTGTGACTGAAGACATATCCTAAGTAGAGGTATACACAGAAGGGGGTTCGGGGCACACAAGGAACGTCCACTGCTGAAGGCTGAGTGTTTGGATACATGAAAAACCCCGCTGTGCAGGGTTCAGTGTACAGGTACACAAGGAAGTTCCAGTGTGGGGGTGGGTTAGGGTTGATTGTGTAGGGAACCCGCTCAGCGTGTGCATGAAAACTCCATCAGAGGGGGTTAAGGGAAACCTAGTGATGAGGACCAGCTAAAAATTGGGAATAAAAATTCTAGGCCTAGGGAAAGAAAGACAGGGAGAAGGAGTTCTTCCTGGGTCATTGCCTCAGATAGTCCACTTGGCCAAGTGTGGGAGGGCTGAGTAGTCCTAAGGGCTAGGTATCCCTGAAGGGCTGGAAAAATAGCTCTTGTACAAAAAGAAAAAAAAGATACAAAAATTATGACGTCCACTGTAGAAAAAGTGGTTGGGTGAAAATTGGATCAAGACTGTACACAAGGAGTTAACAAGATCTCATAGTTACAAATCTGAGGCGATAAGTTTACTTTTGGCTTCCCATTTGAGTTGATATTTTTGTTTAATTGTTACGTTTAAAACATTTTTTGTACATTGTAAATTCTTAGACTACAATTACAGGGTTAGTTTGCTCTTCTGCTGCTTTAATAAAGATAAGTGTGTTGAAGGATCCTTGCAGCCAAATTTAAATTGTAACATCCTGAGACCAGAGGGGGAAAAAAGGAGGACAGGGCACTTTAAAATGCAACGGCAGCTGCCAGTGTGTTACAAAAAGATGATAATATGATAAAAAAGAATATGGATAAAGCTATAAGTATAAATATATATTGTTGATGTGAATGAATTTTATATAAAGTTTTTCACCTTACCACATTGGTGGTGATGGTAGTAGTGGGGCTGCTGTGACAAAACTAGAAGGCTCAAGTGTGTTCATTTCTGAGACTGATATTGGACGTTAGCTTTTTCTGCATGACTAGCAGGGACAGCTAGACTGGTCAGTGACAGAAACCATGGTAGAGTTGCTTCCTTGGGCAGTTCCAACCTGGCTTAAGCAGGCTGCACATGTGGTCTAACCTGGTTTTCTTTTTCTCTTTCCAGAAGCACACAGAATACATCTTATTTGATCTTAAGGCCAAATAAATCCTATATAACTATGGGTAACTTAATGTCTATTCTCAAATATAACCTTTAGATTAAAAGATTTTTAAAAATCAAGTTTAAAGAGTACAAACAGAAAACTTCAAAGCTCTGTTCTTACCCTTCTGCCTTTTATTTGTTATAAATTACAATGTTAACTAACAACAAAGAAGATATCAGAATAGATTAAAATCTTAAAGGAAATTTTGTTATGACATTTAAAAAGGAAGAGTTAATTGATAACCCTGAGTGAAGGGGATTCCAACTGGCTAGTGTATTTATAGTTATAAACCTATGACTGTAAAAAGTGTTATAATTCAGCATGGCATCTAAGAGTGCACTCTGATTAAATATAACTATGTTATATTTATGTGTTCAATATGCTGTCTGGTCTGTACATTTGCCTGTTTTAATAAGTGGCTAAGGTATATGTAGCTGTTTCATTAAAGATTTTTTAGCTCATATCAATTTTATTTTTCCTTTTATTGTTGTCATTGTAAATTTTTGGCTCTTAAGAGAATGAACTGGAATGAGGCTTCTTACAGAATGAAGGCCAATAGGCTCTGAGGGCCCTTATAAAAATACACGTCTAAAAGTTTGCTAATGTAAAGGTTATATGTGATGTACGCTAATGTGTATGTTTCTTTGTATGTTAACTTTCAGGTATATATTATCCTCCAAGAAGTCTTCCTTAAGTTGATTTATAGATAAATAGACACTCATGATACTAGCCCAAATGCTTTTTGGTTTACATAGCTTAGCAGTGGGCCAATCTAAATCAGTTAATGAAAGTAAAGATGTCTTTCAAATTGTTGACATGTTTCTTTCCAGGCTGTTATCTAATCAAAATTGTTTTCTGTTTCCAAAGTTGGTTTTATAAGTACAATGCCTATTGTTTTCTGTATATATTATCCTAGCTAATTTGGCTAGGATATATTAATGCCTATTGTTGTCTCTCTATATAAAATTATATAAATCATATATGTATATATATAATTATAGCCAAAAACATTAACTGTTATGACTGATTCTCATGAGTCATCTAAAAGGATTGTTAACTATTGTTATGGTTGTGTCAACTTGGGGAGTCTGGAGGTTTGGCTGAGTGACTCATTAGGAAGCCAAGGTTACTTGAGCTTACTTTGCACACGTCCTGAGCCTGTGGAAGAGGAGGGCATGGAGACTGTGTGAGAGCTACACGTCCCCTGGGTGGGGGTAGGCTGTTTACAGTGTAAGGGAGGGAAAGAGGCTGCTTGTCTGCCATTCCTCCCTTTTGCTCTTGTGGTTTTTGTTGTGCTCTGCTGCCATGAACATTTGCCCTCTGTCATGTGCCACTCTGCCTCTGAATCAGCCAAGTATGGAACGAAACCTCCACAAACTGTAAGCTAAATAAACCTTTCCTTTCTTCATTTTGGGTGTTGGGTATTTTGTCTCAGCAACGAGGAAAAGTAACCAAAACAGAATTTGGTACCAGTGGAGTGGGTTCGTTACTGTGACTATACCTTTGGAAATGGCTTGTGGGAAGAATTTGGAAAGGTTCTGAGATGTTGCCTGAAAGAGATGCGCTGGAATGCCTTCAGCTGTTCTGTATGAGAGATTCTGGTCAGAGTTCAGAAGACCAGAAGGCCAATAGAAATCCTGCCGGTAAAGACCGGGTTTGGAAGGTTTCTGTTGGTAAGGACTGCATTGGTTGTTGGACTCCAGACGATGTATGTTATGGCTTGGCAGAAAGTTTGTCTGCATTTTGCTCGTGTCCAGAGACTTTGCCTAAAACTGAGATTAAGGGCAGCAGCGAACTGATTAATCTGGAAAAAGAAATTTCAAGGCAGTAGAATGTTGGGGCAGTGGCATGGCTATTGTTGGGGGCTTTTAGCCAGATTTATATTGACAATCAAGAGAAAAGAGCCCAGCAGGATGATTTAAAATGTTGTGAGTTTGGCCAGAAAGGAAGCTCCAATAAAGCTGTGGATTGCAAAGATAAGACTGAGGAGATCTCTATTGCTGTGAAGGAACAAGAGAATGGAAAAGATGTCCTGAGGGCATCACAAGAAGCAGCAAGTCTCCACCCTTTGCAGCCTCAAAACTGCAAAGGTAAAAGACCTTGCCTTGAGAAGGAAGCCAAAGAGTGCCATGTTCCAGAATGGCGGCGGTGGCCACACCATGTTCCAGAATGGAGGCAGCATAGAGAATTTGTTCCTCAGCATTGGATTCAGTGTGCCCAGTGATCCAGGCACTTGACCCCTATGGCCAAGAGAGAGGAAAGTTTGGCTTCTGCTCCAGGTGGCAGCTGACCTTGGCATCATCCACATGGCCCTGGCTTTAGGTGCAGGGAGAATGCAAGAGTTCTGAGGTTAAAGAGGCTCCCACCCAGATTTCAGAAGGCCTGGGAGGCCAGGCAGTGTGCTCCTGAGAGGGCAATATGTGAGGCTGTGAGTGGGAAGCAAAAGGTGCCCTGGAGACCTCAGAAGTTTAGAAAAGATAGGACTGTGGATCATCTGAGGAAAGCTGCAAGGGGAGAGCAAAGTGGGGCTAAGAGAGAAGCCATGGGAGCTCTAACTACCAGAAGTGCCATAGAGGTGGACTCATGCAAACCCTTTGGAGCTCACAGTGTACCACAAGTTGCTTCAGATGCTGCAGGTGGAATTACAGGACATAATGTTAGCCCTGCTGGATTTTGGACTTGTTTTGGTCCCAACGCTCTGTATTCCCCTGTTGGTGCCTTTTGGAATGGTAGTGTTTATTTTGTGCCTTTAAATGTTGGAAGTGTTCAATTTTCATTTGTGCAGGGGCTTGTAACTAAAGAGTTTGTCTTACATCTTGGAGGAGACTTGGGACTCAGACTTTTCAGCAATGCTGAAACTGTGGACTTTGGCAACTCTTGCAGATGGACTAAATGCCTTTTGCATAAAGGGATGTGCATGAGTCTTTAGGGGGCACAATGTTATGGTTCTAATGTAGTATAATGTCTTTGTATCTGGAAACTTGTTTAAATAAATGTGTCTGGTTGCCAAGTCGACAAGGGGTGAATGTTATGGTTGATACAGTGTGTCAACTTGGGGTGTCTGGAGGTTTGGCTGAGTGATTCAGCAGGAAGCCAGGGTGCTTACTTTGTATACATCCTGAGCCTGTGGAAGAGGAGGGCATGGAGACTGTGTGAGAGCTACATGCCCCCTGAGGGGGGGTAGCATGTTTACAGTGTAAGAGAGGGAAAGAGGCTGGTTACCTGCCATTCCTCCCTTTTGCTTTTGTGGTTTTTGTTGTGCTCTGCTGCCATGAACTGTTGCCCTCTGCCTTGTGCCACTCTGCCTCTCAACCAGCCAAGTATGGACTGAAACCCCCACAAACCATAAGCTAAATAAACCTTTCCTTCCTTCATTTTGGGCATTGGGTATTTTGTCTCAGCAACGAGGAAAAAATAACCAAAACAACTATATATTAATACGTTGTATATTATAATATATATATGGTAGTTATAATCAAAGGGTTAAGTTCTTCTGGCCCAGACCCGACCACTGGAGTTCACCATCCATCTAGTTCACCTGGTGATCCGGTGCTGATAAAGAACTGAAAAGAGGACAAACTCCAGCTGACCTGAGCGGTCCCCTGTCAAGTGCTCCTGACCACTGAGATGGCCATAAGGACTGCTGAAAAGGATGTCAGTGGGCCCATAGCAGAACGCTGGGAGGTGTTGGGGTCACCTGAAAAACCATTAAAGCTGACTAACATAGGAGCTGGTCCCCTCTCTGGAAGCTAATTTGGCTAGAATATCAAAAACTAAAGGTTGGGGGAGAAGGTGTACAAATTAAAAAGAGACTCTGGACTTCCCTGTTAGGCTGATAATGAATGTAACTAAAATCACAACCTCTCCAAATCTGAGATTTGATTCCTGCCAAGTACTGCCTTGTGAAAATGTGAAATGTTCCAGAGACAGCTCTCACAGTTGGAAAACTATCTTTCTTTGCCTAGAATCCTATTCAGGTTACCACACCCCTTCTTGTGCCAGCTGGAGTAATGTCTGGCAGACCACTCAACATCATGGGTGGACAGCAGATGAGAGCTGGACGCCTCTAACTGGGATACTCCCAAAAGGTAGACTATTTACATCCAAAGGCTCCCCTCCAATTGACTGTCAAGACCTAGAATGTAATCTTATATTCATAACTATCAGTTACCCAGCCATTGTAGACCAAGGAGCGGATAAAGTGGCACCTCAGGTACATGAGTTAGGAGCAAATGTTGTAGGGTCAGACCCTCTACGCTGGCTTATCCTCACAGTTAATTCTAACCTGTCTCAACCAAAATCTACCTCTAATAATTCCCTAACTCCAAGAACAGTGATCCCCAAAAGGTAAAAATAGCAAAGATAAAGGACTTGAGGCAAACTTTAGAGACTGAAAAGCTCTAAGAAGATGAATACCTGGGTCAGAGCGGGTAAAGTTTTCAGCACAGGCTCTTTAAGAATAACTAGTAGGCATGCACAAGGGCAAGACCAGAGGCCCAGGTGCCTCCTTTCCCTTTAGGTGGGACACCATTCCTGACAGAATGCTTTGCATGGGCCCTTACATCAGGAGAAGGATATTTGGAAAAATGAGACTCACAAGAGTCTGTGGCTGCTGTTCCTTGTGCTGCAGGACATGGACATAAAGGAGGCCCTTCCCTTCTGTGCAGGGAATGTGAGTTACTCTTCTTGCCTCCCTAGGTCGGAAGAACAGTTTATTGAACCCATAGGAGACTTGACTACCAGCACGCACATCTTAAATGTCATTGGTGTGTCACACAAGTACTTGCCCCTTACCCGTTCCTTGGGCTGATGTCTGGTGGTGTTGTGGGCAAAGGAACTTCTGTAGTTTATTACCTCCAAATTTCAACAGGACGTGTCCCTTAGTCCGGCTGCCCATTCCCTTCACCCTGGCATTCCATCTGCTCCCAGAGCAAAAGACTTATTGAACTCAGAGATCTTTACCAGGATCTTTCAACACCCTCTGCCATGTTATATTGATTCAATCCAGGTATGCAGAGGATTTCCCAATGAATTTAAGGCACGAAATCAGATAACTGCTGGATTCGAGTCAGTACCCTTCTGGGTGGTCCACTATTAATAAAAACGTAGCTTGGATAAATTATATCTATTACAATCAGAGATGATTTATTAATTATACAAGAGATGCAATTCAAGACACTGCTAGCCAATTAGATGCAACTAGCCTGGGAAAACCAGATTACTCTAGATATGATATTGGCAGAAAAGGGGGTGTTTGTGTCATGTTGGGTGGAAAATGCTGCACTTTCATTCTTTATTGCACAGCACCACACGGGACATCACTGAAGGCATTACAGGGCTTCCCTACGTTAGCTAATGAGCTCAGTGAAAATTCTGTAACTGATGATCCCTTTACACAGTGGCTAGAAGACTGATTTGCAAAGTGAGAAAGTTTAATGACTTTGACTGTGACACCCTTGTTACTGTGGCTAGTGCCTCAGCTGCCATAGGGTGCTGCATCATTCCCTGTGTGACAGGCCTAGCCCAAAGACTGCGATGGCCCTAAGAAAACGTCTGTGGCCTATCAATGACATAATCTCTTAATATTAAAGGAAGGGGTCAACTTATTGCCTATGCTAAAGTCAACTAACATTAGATAGATTTGAAAACTCAAGAGATGAACATGATAATGGGACCAAGATCCTATAATAACGAGGAGAGGTTGTAATAGATTAAAATTTGTTTAATTGGTCCATGTTTCATTAACTGCTCTAATAAGCCCTTATTCACGGAATTAGCTGGGTCAAATAGTAAGCAGGGATGCACAGGCTGAAAAGTCTCACACCAGCTATAAGGCATTGGGGCAAGAGATAACTGCTAAACAAGTTTGCCCGAGTGAAAAGCACACAGCTGCTCACTTCTGGTGTATCTCTGTGTGGGCGGGCACCACTCCTACGAGAGTATGGCTCAAAGCTGGCGGCGAACCTTTGTGAGATCAGTGCCCAAACTGAAACCAAAACCCACGTGATGCCAACACTGCAGTGAAACTTGAATGCTGGGGTTTTAGTTTAGAAAACACCACTCGTACATTCACATCTTCACATGTTAAAAGAAGAATAGCATGTGTGCAGTAAGTTCACTGCCACTGGATTAAAGGTTCGCTCTCACTGCCTCTTGAGTCCAATTTTTTGAGAGGTCTGGACAAGCAAATTCATTTCTCACATGCAGCCATTAGAAAGTATCACTTTGAGGACCAGGGGAAGATGTAAAATTATTATAACACTGTAAGCAGAGAAGTTGCAATATAAAATGCTGTATCTTAAGAGTCAGACTCAAGCTGGGCAGGCAGTGTGTCTACAGTAACAGCAATTGGGGAGGCTGAGGTGGAAGGAATGTATGTGTCCAGGATTGTAAAACCCAGTTTCGAAAAAAAAGCAGAGTAAAAACCTAATAGAATAGTTACCCGCTCTTTTGTAGAACTCTGCCTGGATTCATTTGATCCATATCATTTTGATGGATAATTAGGATATATCTACTTTTTATGTGAGAACTATATAATAGATACATTTTTACATAAATTGTGACATATTATTTTCTTATAATAAATTCCTATAACTTGAATTAAGTATATGTTTTGAATATTTTTATACAAATTACTCACTTGTCCTCCAAAGCAAGTTGTATCCTTCTGTGCTGGTCTCCAGCAGCAAGCAAAATGGGTTGTACTACTACTAGATGGTGGTCACTATGTTTTAAATCATTGCCAACTTAGTGAATTTTAAAGGGCTATATCAGAGTTTTGCTTGACCTTTTGATATAAGGGAAAATATAATGCTCAGCCTTGTAAATATCAGGTACACCATATTCATGCCCTCCAAAACTGAAGAATGAAATCTAAGGAACAACAAAGGTTAAGAGCAGGAAGGATTTATTGAGAGATAGATCCTGAGAGAGGAGGGAACTCAAAAGTGGGTTGCCACTGAGGCCCTTTGTCAGGGGTAATTTATATAGCAAAGTTACAATGTGGATACAAATGTGGGTCAATTATAATCAACCTATAGGATTACAAGTATAGCTGCTTAGCCAATAGTGGTCCAGTAGGGAAGCAGGTCATGTACCATGGTACATGGAAAGAACAAAGGCATTTTGGGGAAGGGGTGGGTCTGAATGCTCTGGTCATCTACCTGGATGACTGATGACTAGCTGGACTTCCTGGACCAGCTGCACCTAATTATAGCATAATTCTAGGTTACTGTTCATCCCGTTGGGGAGGCATGTAGGTCTGGTCATTGCATCTTTGAGGCCTTGTCTTTAGATGGACCTCCAATGACAGTTCTGATGTCTTTATTCTTTGTGCGGACTTCTTTGAGAGTCCAGTCCCTCTCTGACTATATATTAAATCTTTGTCTAATTTAGCCTCATATAATTTGATTATCAATTAGAACAAAAAATTTTTCTCATGCTTACAATGACCTTGATGTGGCCTAGATCTAGATGTCCCCCCATAGCCTCATGGGGTCATAGGTAGGGCTTTTTGAAGGTGGCTGGATCTAGGGTGTATGATGTTGGAATTAAGAGAGTGCATAACAGAAGGCCTACTCTAGGTGTTGTGTGTCTGGATGGCATATAAAGGAGACTTCTGCTGCTGTGGCTGCTTCTCCTGCTTGTCTTCTGCCTGCCGTGCTTTGCCATGAACTGTTTCTACCCTGCAATGTCCTCTGCCGTGCCACCCTGCCTTAGAACTAGCTGGCTGTGGGACTGAAGCACATACCAACTAGGAGCTGAAATAAACCTTTACTCCTTTAACTGTGAATACTGGGTATTCAACAGTAAGAAAAGTAACTAAGACAGATTTGTATTTCTTTTTTCTTTCTCTTTTCCTTTTAGTGCTGGAACCAGGGCCTTTGCACTGAACTACCTCCCCAGATTTTTATTTTTATCTTGAGACAGGCTCTTACTAAGTTGCTAAATTTCCCATGCGGTGTTTGAACTTGTGAACCTCCCAAAGTGTTGGGATTCCAGGTGTGTGCAGCCATGCCTGCTTTATGGACTGTTTTTCATGTACATGGTCTATTTTTTTTTAAATTTTAGTGTTTGCTTCTTACTCATTTGGAAGCATTTGTAATATGGTTTTATATGTATATATATACTGCATATATTTCCTCCAATTGTTACTTTTTTGCACATTTATCTTTTTTGATATATAATACAAAAGTAATACATGCTCAGTGTAAAAACATACAAAATTAAAAATTAATATTGAATATATACTGAAAATTTCCCATATTCTATTCTTTCAAGTTGAGAATTTGGTGTATATTCCTACATGGTTTTCCTCTCCGTGTTCTACCAATTTGCTTTCTTTTTAAAACTGAATCATAGTACACAGTACATTTGACTTGGCTCTTCACTATGTCTTACACATATCTCAACTTTAGTACATGTGCTTTTCTTTTTAATAGTTGTACACTGTATAATACTTATTTTTGTTTTTGTGGTATTGGTAATGAAATCTGGGGCCTTCTAATGGGCTACCTCTGAGCCCTTTTTAATTTTTTTTGAGACAAGTTACGCTAAGACACCAAGCTGTGATTCTTCTAGCCTTCCAGCTGGCTGCAATCATAGGCGTGCACCACCATGCCGAGATAGCTTGTGGTTTTTACATTTTATTTGGGCCTGTTACTCCATCTTTTTGTGTGTGTGCTGGGTGTTGGGTGTAGGCCCTGGTTATGGTCTGTGTCTAGATGTGCCCCTAAAGCGTCATGCACTTTTAGATGGCCTTTTTGGAGGCAGCTGAATCTAGAGTTTGCGATTGATTCATAGTGCAATGCAGGGATTGAGGGCGGGTGACTGCTGGATCAGCCCACTGACTGGGCTGGCACCACCCTAGTCCCCGCGGTCTGGATAAGATAGAAGGGGCAGAAAGAGGCTAGTCTCCCCCTTTTTTGCTTTCTCGTTGCTTTTGCCATCTTCCGCCACCATGAACTGTTGCCCTCTGCCATGTGCTACCCTGCCTTGGAGGCAGCTGAGCATGGACTGAAGCCTTTATAAACGGAGAGCTGAATAAGCCTTTCCTCCCTTAACTTTGAGCATCAGGTATTTTGTCTCAGCAGTGAGAACAGTAACTAATACAGGCCTGGAGGTGCTAAGCAAAAAGTCTGCTACTGACTGAGGTACATGCCAGCCTCTAGTCTTCCTAAAAACTCATGTTTAATGTTTATGCTCAGAAAGAAGGTTCTTATTTCTTCATGATAGTTATCTGATGGACTAATTCAGGAAATGACCCTTTCTTTGAAGAGATGTGCTATGCTGTGAAAAGCGAAGCTACTGACACGTATTTGTAAACTGTAGGAGAAATCTGGCCATACAAGAGGGATGATAAGCAGGGCGTGGTGGCGCACGGCTGTAATCCCAGCACTTGGGAGGCTGAGGCAGGAGGATTGTTGCGAATTCGAGGCCAGCCTGGGCTACAAAGTGAGCTCAAGGCCAGCTGAACTGTATAGCAAGACCCTGTCTCAAAAAGAGAAAAAAACCAAAAAGACAAAAAAAAAGAGGTATGATAAAGGCTGCTTTATAAAGAAAGGATGGAGAGATACCTTTTCTTAATAAAATAAAGTAAACATAATGAAGTGTCTACTTCAAGTGTATCACAATTCCAAGTATATCACTGTTCTAGGTTGTCGCACTAACTAGGATTTGTAAGTTGGGAATATATCAACTGTCTTTGAAAAAGAGCATTCTTACTTCCTTAAAATATTCATGAAATAACTGGGCTAGCTACTGAGCATGCAGTGATAAGTACGCACACGCCCAGCTCTTCTGGAACTTAGTCAAGTGGCAAGACAGGTACTATTCAAATAATTACATAAAGGAAATAAAACAAATTGCTGCATGCACAGTCAAAGCAGAGTGTAGGACAGTATCAGGTGATTAATAGGAATCTATTTGTGGCCTGAAACATCTGGGAATTCAACCTGAGACAGCTATGCTCTGATTGGGGGACAGGGATGGGAGGGGGCAGTAAAGGGGCATTAGGTGGCAAGAGCCTTAAAGCTGCAGGGAGGGTAACAGATGCTTTCAGACAGGAAAGGTTGTGGGAGCAGGAGGGAAAGAGCATGTTTCTCCTAAAAATATTTAAATTCAGAGAAAAATGGTGCAACTAACCACAAGTGATGAGTTTGTGATCCCTGCTCTGCAGAGACTATGAAAGTCATTAAGTGATCACTGAATCCCGGGGAGTCCTAGAACTGAGTGCTGGGCTGTGGGACAGGCACCTCAGTGGTAGAGCTTATGCTTTGCATACCTGAGGTCCTGGGTTCAGTCCCTGGCACAGCAAAACAAACCAACCAGCAAAACCTGAGATTTGATTTACAGACACAGTGTAAACCCAGTACACATTCCTGGGTTGGAAGAAAAACCAGGAGTGCCTCAGGCCAGGCCACAAAAATAGGGCTTTTGAAGAAGATGGTAGTGGTACTCAGCATACCACTAAGAATTGAAGGAAAATGAAAACTGAAAAAATGTCTGTTGGATTTTGCAACACAGAGGTCAATGACCTTCACATAATGCCTAAAATGTGCTGCTGTTATATAATCAGTCTCATGCAACTTCAGCATGATCTGTGCCTTTGGCCCACTTTGGAAGGATATGGGCTGATTTAGATCCATCCCAAACTTCTGGAGCTCTGGCTGCATTCTAGCAGCAATTTGCATGGTGTTATAAACAAGACCATTATAAGATAAACACATTTTGACAAGGCATTTATTACAAAATACTTTGATATCAGAGAGGCCCAACCTGGCTCATGTTAAAAAAATATGGCATGTATTTCTTGTGCAGTGCTCTGTAGATTTCTGATAAATCTAGATCCTCAGAACCAAAATTCTCTGTGTCTTACTGACTTTAAAATAGAGCATTCTTGGTGTACAGGAATCAGCTACTGAAAACTGGAGAAGCTATACCCACATTGTACCCTTATTTGCAGAAAAAGTCTAAAGCTGTCTCATACAACAGATAAAAGTGGTTTTCTGCAGCAAAATATGATTTTGTCATAAAATATTTCTTCAAGATAAAAATGAAGTGTATAATGATTAGTGAACCTAACAAAAAGTTGAAAATAAACAAACTATACAAATAAAAGTCTCAAACAATTGCAATATACCTGAATTAATCATCTGTTAAAGGCCCTTGTAAAGTTATTCTTCATAAAAATATATATTTTTGAATTAATTAAAAGCATTTAATTATTATAACAAAGTAATCATTATTAAAATACAAAGCAGTGGTACATTTAGAAATACACAGTGATTTTTAAAGCTCTAGAGAGAGACTCTAAAATGTATCTAAGCCACACATTAACATTTACAGAACATAGTTGTAACATTACAATAAGACAGTTTATACAGATGATTGAGATAAAAGTACATACAATTTTTGGAGGGTTTTAGGAGAATATTTGTCATGATTAGTTTTACATTACATTTTCTGAGGAATTTAATAGATATTTTAGGTCAAATGGTTCAATAAGATTATAACATATATGCTATGCTTTTATATAAGTGTATCTTAAGAAATCTATACTTTTCAGTAAATCTCAGAAGTAGTAAAGAAACTTTCGTTTAAGTCTTGGATGTTCTCAGGTTAATCTTCCAAAAATTCTGCTTTCACTTTTCCAGTGCCATGTGCATAATTATTCATCAGTGGCTTCCCATTTGTCACAGTAAAGTTCTACTTAATCTCAGTATTTGTCTTTTCTTTCTTTTATGTTCTCTTTTTCTTTTTTTTCAGTAGTGACAAAGTTTATGTGAAAAAGTAAAGGTGAAGTGTGAGGGAGAAACTGGCTCTGCAGAGCAAGCCTGGCCTGAGGAGAGGAGGGAAGGCAAGATGGAGGGACACCCCAGAGGACACAGGGCAGGCTGTCACGAGGAAAGTCACAAGAGCCGCAGTGTCTCTTTTCAACGAAAGCCTTGGTTTTGGAAAATTCCTTGTCTAGTGCTTTTGGTTTCTAGCACAATCCTGAGGATTATATAATTTGAGTATAAAACTGTAAACATATGTTAGCCGTGCCTTAATTGCCTGAATTTATTCTTAAAATTCTTTGCATCTACTGAAACAACTAAAGGCCAAGTTTACTGCTGCGTAAATGTCTCTCAGTCTCTTGCAAAGCTAGCTGATCTTGCTATACTAAAATATGCGGAGACGGGAGTTTTCCGCAAACCCGAAGAAATTGATTTAATCTCATCAAGGCTTTTCTGTCTTTTGTGATGAATAGATTTTTACAGGTATTTTTGCCTTTTAGTGGAATATTTTGAATGTTCATTTCTCTGAAAATATATAGCTTTAAAAGAAAGTAAAGTCTTCTTTTCTTTGAATATGGTTCTTTTTCTCTCCTTTGTGTAGGGACAGAGGAAGGGGTTGAGAAGTAGGCTATATGCTCTTAAGCATCTATCTACCCTGAGCTAGCTGTAGAAATGCTAAACTTTTGGTGCTAGTTCTTCACCTGCAGAGACAGTTTATCTCAAGCCTTTGCCTTGAGCCCAGGTTTTAAAATCCAAGGCACAGGCCAGGGATATAGCTCAGCAGTACAAGCACCTGCCAGGCAAGCTCAAGGTCCTGAGTTTGATCCCTGGTACCAAAAAAAAAAAAAACAAACAAAAAAAAACCCCCAAAACAAAAAAACACAAAAAACCAAATAAAATCCAAGGCAACAAAATGAGCGTGGTTTTCCTCTTCCACGTTACAGTGGCAGCCATTGATCATCACTAACGGTGCGGGACACAGTGGTGGCTGTTTATGTATTACCTGATCCTAACCAGATGTGTCACAGAGCAAAACACAGGCTCAGAGGTACCAACTGATCTGAAAACTAGCAAGTGGCAGTAGCAGTTTCTGGGTGCTGAACTGGTTCTAAAGCTTATGCACGTCCCATCTATGGCGCGGGTTCAGTGCCTGTTAGTGCAGGAGGCATCCTCCCTGGGGAGCTAGGGGCTTGCATTTCCTAACTGCGCCCGCTCTGGGGAAGGGCAGAATACAGTGTCCCAGCATATCTAGGGAGCCTCGCCATCGGCCCTCTCCTACACACAACCCTCCACACTGAATTATTAGGTTCACTTCACTCTGACAATTTTTCTTTCAGTGTACACTAACTTGGAACATCTTATTACTTGTGAGTTGGTAGGTAGGGAAGGGAGCTAAGAAGTTTTTAACCTTGTGAAGTCCCAGGGTTAAAAAACGACATCATAAAATAAATCAATACAATAAAACATATGTTATAGTCTTAGAAATCCTACCTTGTAAAAATATACACATTGCAAAAATTGGAAACTCATAAAACTGTGTATTTATAGTCTTACTGCTGTGCTGAGAGGTGAGTTTCAAGCAACAGCCGTTTACTTATTTAAAGAACAGTCAATAGAAGGAAATTCCAGTGTGACAAGCACGTTGCTAATTCCCGTGTTCTCTCTCCTAGGATCCAGTTTCACTGCGCCGCCTGCCCAGGGAGGATGTGCCTGTGTGTGCAGGTTCCCCCAGCAGTTACGCTCTTAAGCCTCGGCACTCAGAGCAGGCAGTACCCTTGCGAAAGCTTTTCTTTTTCCTTCCCCATTTTCCTATTCTTAAGGGAATTTAAGATATCATACTCTTTAGTAATTTTAACAATCCAGAAATTGCTATTCAGATTTAATCTGTGCCCATTTAGTTGGACGGAAGTACCTGATGTAACCTGATTTATGAGTTAATAAATGTGTATTCTTGTATCATTTTAGTATTAGGTTGTTTGAAATGTTTCCATAATCCAATTTATTTTTAATAGTACCATTTTAGTGGGGACCCTGGGTGCAGTTTTCATGGCAGTCAGTCGTGGTGCTGTGGAATGATTACCTGTATGTGTGGACTCTGATTTTAGCCTCTGATTTTCACGTTGAAGTCATTTCACCTGTTTCCTCATTTACGGGCAAGGAATCCGAATTCCCATTCCATAGTGTTCTTGAGAAGACCAGCAGAACTTATAGAAGCTGTTCTCGCATGTGGCTGCCCGAGAGAGCCCTACGGGAACTATTCCACACAGTGTCCCTTGGGCAAGGGACACAAACAGCAAGTGGAGGGGCTTTAAAAAATCTTAGTCAAGGGCCTAAGAACTAGGTATGGTAGGTCTTGAACACCCTTTCTCCAAAAAACCGGCTACTTCACCCCCAAACCCACTCTAAAGGTGGGAACGAAAGTAACCCTGGAGCATATTCTGTGGTTCTGTGGTCGCCTCAATTTGCTCACGGTTTTAAACTTTAGAGAGGAGTCATTTCCCCATTCATCTTTGTACCCTTCACTGACCGTTACTGGCTTAATGGTCTGATACTTGATCAGGTCCCCCTACCTAGTGGACGTCGAAGAGTCCAGGTGGGAACCACGTTTAAAGTTCTTTCTCCCCTCCAAAGACAAAAAGCAGTAGTGCTCTTTTTTCCTGCAAGAATGTTAAAGAGAATTGGGGCGCGGTATTCTGCCTGAAAACCGAAAGGAAACTGATGCGAAGCTGGGGAATGGGGACGACAGCTGGCCTCATTTTAGCTGCGCTTGGCCGAGCCAAGGCTGGACCGACGGGCAGTGGTCTCCGGTCCCGAGCCGCTGTGGCCGCGCTTCCGCTCCTGAGATGCACATGAAGTGGTGTGAAGGGTTGGGCTTTTTTTTTTGTTCCTAAAAATACAACGAACAAAAAAAAAAGTACAACAATCCAAACCCAGCCATCTCATCGCGCGTCCGCTTAACTGGGAGACTTCCTCCTCGGTGGTCCCACCAGCGCCCGGCGTGGGCGCGCAGCACCCTGCAGGGAGAAAGGTGAGCACCCGGCCCCGCCCCTGGGCGGCACGACCCCGGAAGAGCTCCCGCTCGCCCCGCCCCTCGCGGTGCTGGCCGGGCTCGGGCGCGCGGGCGGGGCCTCGGGGACTGGCGGGAGCGGGCGGGGCCGCGCGGAGCTTCAGTCCTCGAGCGGCGGTGTTGGGCGCTGGCCGCGCGTCCCCGGCAGCCGGCGACTGCGGCGCTGTGGCGTCAGTCGCGCGTTTTCCTGCGTGGCCGGAGGTCGGAGATAAGTACCCGCCGCCCAGCTCCTCTCAGGGGACAAGGGAGGTGACCGCGAACACGCAGCGAGGATGGGGACTGGAGAAGCGGCTGCGGGCGGGAAGCGAGCGGCCGCGGTCGGGCGCGGGGAGGCGCGGCGTGGCTGGGCGCGGCCGGGCGTCTGGTGCGCGAGGCCGGCTGTGTGTGGAGCCCGCCGCGCCGCCTGGGCAGCTGCTGGGCGCCGCGGGAGGGCGCCCTGACCGAGCCGCCTGGAGCAGAGAGCTCCGCCCTCTCCCCGGGCTCCCGAGCCCTTCGCTGGTTCTGGCGGGCTGGCTTTGTCGCGGGATTGAAAAATGGAGGATCGGGAGTGCGGATCCTATGCAAATAAACGCGTAACACTTTTTTTTTTCTGCAGCGGCCACAAATTTGTCAGTACGTGAAAAATAACCTATTGCTTTGTCCTGGGAAATAGCAACCCCGCCAAATACACCTGCTTGCCGGGGACAGAGGTAAACAGTTTTTGTGTGATATCCTCATATTTTAAAAGAAAAATAATAACCCCATTTTCTTAGGCCCAGAACCTTTAGAAATTGAACTATGTATAGAATATGTATTTCCCCATCCATTCCTTTCATTGGTGGTCTTTGTTACTTCTATGTTTTGTCGAAACTCAGGAAAACAATTTATACTTGGCAGTTTTCATGTGGTAGTTAAACACATTATATCTAGATATTTACCTTGGAAAGGAAGAGAGGCTTCAGCAGCATTTTTTTTCTCTAGTCCCTGGTGAAGTGTCAGGCTTCTGGGGCTTGTATAACAGGGTTGTGTTTTCTGTGATTCTAGAGATAAACACTCCTTCCAGTAGAATTTGGAGCTGTTGATTAACTTTTTTTTTTCAATAGCACAGCCAGAAGATGCGTTTTTTTTGAAAAATTTATTTGATACTAGGGATTGAACCGAGGGCCTAGCACAAGGTAGGCAAATATTTTACCACTGACTTAAACCCCATCCCCAGGAGGTACCATTTCAAGTCTTTCCTGTTCTTCCCTAAAAATACTTTTTTGGCAGGGTGTTCCGCCTGACTACCTAGATCTCCCTGCTAAGACTTTCCACAGTATTAAGCTGTTCTTGTACATTTTTGATAGGTTATCTGGCTGTCCTCCTTGCCGTAGGTTCTGTTCAGATATGCCCACTTTCACGAACTGTACCTGATAGCATTTGCTTTGGCTTCCCTCGAAATTACAGTTCAGATCTTAAGTCTCTTTTAGGAACTTCACTTGGTTAATACCCTCATCCTCTAATATGATACCTTAAATGAGTATAGTTTTCGTAGGATTTGTACACACATGTAATTAAAAAGATTAAACTTACAGTTTGGCAGTTTACAATATTCACACACAATATGAGGGAAGTTAGTGTAAAAAAAAAATCCTAATTTTATGAAGAGTAAATGGTGCTTGAATGTAGGTGCGTATTAAGAAGTAGGTTTTGTGCTCTTTCCCCTTCACTGGAGTGTTTTACAGCATAATTTGTAAAAACAAACAAAAAAAATCAAATCAAATCAAATCATAGACGCTCAGAAACGCTATGATTAAACTTCATTTTATGAATGAGGATACTGAATTTGATTTTTAGATGCTGGACATGGAGCCCATGGCCTTGAGCATGGGAAATAACATGCTGTACCAGTGAGCCACACCCCTACCCTTCAGAATACTGAATTGGATAGTGCTGAGGTCTAAGAATGGGAGAGTTCAGGTTCTGCACCCAGCAGTGTACAGTTCAGAGGCCTTGGGGGAAGGGCCAGTATTTTTAAAGTTAGGTGTTTAGGTGAGTTTAAGTACAGCATTTTATTTCATTCCTATTCCTCTGTTATCACCATCTTTTCTCAAGATATATGTAATACACAGATGCATACTAATATTAACTGCCTTAAAATGTTTTATATTTTAAACTTGGGTAAGTATAGTAACAAGTGTCTTGCTCACAGTGTTTTACTAAGCTTCATGAGTATGATTTTGTTGTAAGGTGAGGCTCCGCATGGAAAAGTGGAGTGCTCATATGTGATTGATTTTTTAAGAAAAATCAAACATTGTTCTAAGGTACTAGTCTTTTGGTTTAGTATAGTTTAGCATAATTTATCAAATTATGTCCGTAAAATAAGTTTTAGTATTTGCCATCTAGTTAGCTGAAACTTGGGTACTCTTTTGAAATTCCTGAATTTGAAGATGTCTCAAGGCAAGGTGGAAGTTTGGTTTAAGTCTCTTAAAATAATGTGCTTGAGGCCCGGGGGGGTAAAAATTCCTAGGCTACAAAGGTTAATTTATTGGCCTTTTTTTTTGTGTGTGTGCTAATATGAATTGAAAGAAATCAGGGGTACTAGTCTCAAACTGTATTGTCAACAATCAATGGAATGAAGCGTGTGGAGTAATGAGAAACCCTTTTTTTTTAAATTTAATGTTATGGATTGTATCTAGACACCCCCCCAACCTCATGTGGGCATAGGTGGGGCTTTTGGGAGGTGTCTGGATATAGTGTAAATGTGGATTAAGAGTGTGATACTGAGATTAAGGGTGTGTAGTACTAAATTAGTCCACTGATTGGAATTAGCAGAGTTTTGGGTGAGGATGAATGGATTTATTGAGGACAAACCCCACCCTGGGTGTGGGTGGCACCACCTGGAAGGTTTGTAGTCTGGAGAGGACATAAGGGAAAGGCAGGCTGTGATTGCTAATACTGCTTGCTGCTTTCTTGCTCTGCAATGAATGGACTGTTTCTCCCTTAAGATGCCCCTCTGCCATGCCACCCTGCCTTGGAGCCAGCCAACTACAGACTGAGATCTATAAACTGAACTTACATAAACCTTTTCTCCTTTAACTTGCGGGTTTTGGGAATTTTGCTTCAGCAACAAGAAAAGTAACCAGTACAGATAACTGGAGAGTATTAACTTTTTTTTCTTTGTACTGGCGATCAAACTGTGCTGATGAGCTATAGCCCCAGCTAACTTTTGTTTAAGAGTGAATGAATAAGCTGGGCACTGTGGCACATACCTATAATCCTACCGTTTCTGTAATCCTATTGCTCAGGAGGCTGAGGCAGGAGGATTGCAAGTTTAAGGCCAGCCTGGCCTTTCTTGTAACCTTGTCTCAAAAAAAAAGTATGAGCACCTTTTATAGTACATTTCTTTTCAGTTGGTCATTTAAAAATAAAGGAATTTTGCTGGGTATAGTGGCACACACTTGTAATCCCAGCGCTCTGGAAGCTGAGGCAGGAGGATCACCTCAAATTAAACCAGCTTGGGCTACGTAGTGAATTCAAGGCCAGCCTAAACTACATAGTAAGACCCTGTTTTATGACTCATTTTCTGTGTATTATTAGTTTTTTGCATTTTTAATACTTTGTATTTTGGTGGTTATATTTGTAGTACAAAGTTCTCCATGCATTCCGTGTAGAATTAACAATTTTTTGTAGTCTTTCTTAGCTGATAGCTTAGTAGTTGGTTTAAAATTTTCTGGTAGTAGTAAGCAATAATGCATTTATTAAAAATAGAACTGTACATTTTACTGAATTTTATTGTATATAGTTCAAAAACTATTCAAAATAGAAGTATGGTAGGAAAATGAAGTTGATTTCTAGGAGATGGTAGACAGCCCATATATTTAGCTATTTGTTGCTATAAAACACTTGAAAAATTTCTAATTTGGAATATTAGTATGATTTAAAATTTGCACTGAAATACTCAAAGGAGGAAGTGAACCTTGGAAGGTTGTTTGCCTTATACATATAATTTGACCTTACGTTGCAATTTTAACAGGGAACAATACGTTCATTTATGTATTGCTTCTGAACTTCTATAGTGGGAAACAGCTAAAAGAAGAAATGGAGAGGATGTATGTTGTAGGTCATGTTAATGAAGTAAGGTGCTGACTTCACAATGTGTGTTTCAGGCATACTTTAAGCCACTTTACTGTGAAGAATGTTCTTATGAGACTGAAGATCAATCTTTTTATGTATTTTCCTTTAAAACTTGAGGTGACAAAGCAGCTGGTACCTGTTTTCTCTAAAACAGTTAACTGTGGAAGTGGTAATATAATTTTGTCCTAGAGAAAGTTTTGAGCGTAAAGAGGAGACAGATAGCTGAAGGAAGAAAAAAGTATTGTTTTTTAAAGTCAATGAAAATAAACATCTGTAAATTATAAATCAGAATTTGTAAGTGGTATCACTAAAAATGGAATAGGAGATCTGTTGTAATTTTGATATATATATATATTTTTTAAAAGACTTTACAAGTAGTGTTTTTCCTCTGTGGTTCATTTTAGCTGTAAGTTGATTGTGACTTTGGGATGAGTGTTACTTCTAAATTTTCTTATGTGTGACATTTTCCTTTTTGCTTTTGGTCATATTTGGTTGCCTTAAATTTCTTCTTGGCCCTGTTAAGAGTATCCTCAATTTTCTTTGCCTTGGGTGGACCTTTTGCCAAAGCATGATTTATAGATAAACATTGTGACTTGAAAAACAACTAGTTCGTTATGTTATACAGATCTCTTAATATTGATTTACTTCATTATGTAGTCTTCACATTCATTAATATTATCTCAAGAGAAAGTTTTTAATTAAAGTGGGAAGCTGTCAAGCTTAGAGGCAAACGCTTTCCAAAATTCTAATTTTCATATAAAAAAAATCTCACTTTTTTCATTGGCAAAAAATATTGTTGCTTTTTTCCCTTTGAAGTAACACAACTCATTTTGTTCATTTTAAAGAAAATTACTGTCATTTAACCTTAAATCTGAATAGATCTAGTTCATTTGTGCCTTTGAGTAAAAATGGTTTTCCATGAAAAAGGCTGCTCGTTTACCCTGTGACTCAGTCATAATAAGCTTTTGCTCCAGATATCTGCTGGTAGGCAGAAATGCTTTTGTAAAAACTTCTTGTCCCACAGAATATTAAAAAGATATGTAGATAAGCGTCAAGATTTAAGAAACTGAATAGTTTTTGATGCTAAATCAAGGACATTTTAAAATGAACCCCCCCCCCCCAGTGTGGCACTGAAGAGTACAGTGACTGCTGGACAGTCTGCTGCTGCTTACTGCCTTGCCGTGTGGATTCCTAAGTCTCCTGCCAGTCCTTTCGTACTGTTAATGCAAATGTGAGCAAGGTACAGAATGATTGTGATCTTGTGTATTCCCTAAAGGGAAACAGCCAGGTTTCTGCCCAGTACATTTTGAGAATTGATGGTGTAGCATGATACAGAATAGCTTTGTTATTCTCATAGTTTAAGACACAACTGCCAAAATCTCATTTAATTTTCTAGGCAAAAGTAAATTGCAGTTCTCATGCTTTTTACAAATGATTTTAATAGCTATGATCTTGCCTTTGAGAGAAAAATATGTCAAATCCTCTAAGTTTATATGAGAATACATGCCTACCTTTATGTTTCTGTGCCTCTTTTAAATAGATACCATTTTACGCTTGTGGGCCCAAAGTAAAGAGCTCATTCTATTACAAACACTGAGTAGCTTTGTCTCTGACAGCTGGTAGTCAGCTTTCTGTTTTAAAACAATCAGTTGGGTCCTGCTGGTTCAACTTGCACTTGTCCTAGTCTTAACTCTGTCTTAGCCAAAGATTGCTATTGGGAAGTCCACACAATGGCCCTCTGCTAATGTGGAGCATGTTCTTGTCCTGCTCATTAATCCTGCTGTGGTTGCATTCCCTTCCTGCATTCTCATTTATTTTCTTCGTTTGGCTGGTTATTTCAGATCATCTTAGTGTGAAGATAACTTCTAATTATTACACAGTCCCACTGGAAGGGTTCCCTGGAATAAAATAAAATGTTTTTTTCTCTGTGGTAGGATGTGATGGAGCTGCTTGAAGAAGACCTCACGTGTCCAATTTGCTGCAGTCTGTTTGATGATCCTCGAGTTTTGCCTTGCTCACACAACTTCTGCAAAAAATGCCTAGAAGGTCTCCTAGAAGGGAATGTCAGGAATTCTTTGTGGAGACCATCTCCGTTCAAGTGTCCCACATGCCGTAAAGAAACTTCAGCTACTGGAGTTAACAGCCTGCAGGTTAATTACTCCCTGAAGGGTATTGTGGAGAAGTACAACAAAATCAAGATCTCTCCCAAAATGCCAGTGTGCAAAGGACACTTGGGGCAGCCTCTCAACATTTTCTGCCTGACTGATATGCAGCTGATTTGTGGCATCTGTGCTACTCGTGGTGACCACACCAAGCATGTCTTCTGTTCTATTGAAGATGCCTATGTTCAGGAAAGGGATGCCTTTGAGTCCCTCTTCCAGAGTTTTGAGACCTGGCGTCGAGGAGATGCTCTTTCTCGCTTGGATACCTTGGAAACTAGCAAGAGAAAATCCCTACAGCTACTGACTAAAGATTCTGATAAAGTGAAGGAGTTTTTTGAGAAGTTACAACACACATTAGATCAAAAGAAAAATGAAATCCTGTCCGATTTTGAGACCATGAAACTTGCAGTTATGCAAGCCTATGACCCAGAGATCAATAAACTCAACACAATCTTACAAGAGCAACGAATGGCCTTTAACATTGCTGAGGCTTTCAAAGATGTGTCAGAACCCATCATATTTCTACAACAGATGCAGGAGTTCAGGGAGAAAATCAAAGTAATCAAGGAAACTCCTTTACCTCCCTCTAACTTGCCCACAAGCCCTTTTATGAAGAACTTCGATACCAGTCAGTGGGAGGATATAAAACTGGTCGATGTGGACAAACTTTCTTTGCCTCAGGACACTGGCACACTGATGAGCAAGATTCCCCAGAGCGTCTATGTGTTACTTGTGATAGTCCTTCTTCTTGGCCTCCTCATTTTCTTTGGTCCTGCCATAGTCCCAGAATGGTCTCTGTTTGATGAATTGGCCACTTGGAAAGATCATCTTTCAAACTTCAGTTCTTATCTGACTAAAGCAGCTGATTTTGTAGAACAGTCAGTTTTTTACTGGGAACAAATGATAGATGGGTTTTTCATTTCCAGTGAAAGAGTCAAGAATTTTACTTTGGTGGTGCTGAACAACGTGGCAGAATTCGTGTGCAAATACAAACTATTATAAAATCTCAACCATGTACTTCTCTGCTTTTTGATAGAAATTGTTAGTGAACCAGAGTAGTGATTCAGAATTTGGACAAGATTCCAGATAGGTATTTTTCTCCAAAAGTATTTCCTTCAAAAATAGTGTTCTATACACACTGTCCAAATTAGGTAGCATGAAAATATAGTACTACTTAAATACCCCCTACTTCATATTGGTGTTTATTCTGTGATAAAAATTGAAAGTGAAAAAAATGGAGGTGAGCAGACCTATAACCCCAGCCACTGAGGACACTGGGGATCTCCAGAGCCCAGGCGTTCAGGACTAAGATGGGTAACTCCATAATAAAACACACAACAACAAAAGAGAGATGAGAAAATACCTGATCTAATATTAAACTGATGAGGTAGGAGGCCTGGTAGTGATTGTTGCGGTGAAGACTAGCCTTGTAAAGCAATTTTTTGGACAGTGAATAAATATTCCTTCAAAAAAGACAATATGAATGGATTGGATTTCCAAGGTTTTCTAGAAGATTGTCTCCATGCTCACCAGAATGTAAATTTTACGTAAACAAAATCTGATGTTTTTCTGGGAAGTTTACATTTTTAGTAGGGTAGAGATTTAAGCCTACCGTTTCCTTTGTTTTGTAAGTTTTTACTAAAGGTGATAAACTGTGTAAGTGTTGAGTGAAGGGATAAGTTTTTTAAAAAAGATGGAATACCTGTCAGTAGGAGATGGGAAAGCCACTGTTACACTAGTAGCTAAGTGTTGTGGGTCTCTTGTTCTAAAGTATCAGCGGCAACAGCACAACCAAACCAGTGCACACTAATTGCTGGCTGTCTGCTCATAGGGGATCAAGATACCCATAGAATAAAGGTACTTAATTTTCTAAACTTGCATAGAATCAAGATGAAAAACAAAGCAATCTTAGGAAATGCTTTATTTCTGTCATGGAAAAGATTTCCCTTTGAAAGCCGATTAAGTGGAGTAGAATTTCGGAGAATAGAATGTCTACCCTAGTCCTTTAATTTAGTTGAGTAGGGAAAGTAAGCACGAGTGGGGGGTGGCAAATAAATTCAAAGTACAGGAGAAATAATTTCTATCTATGAGAAGAGTCAAAAGCTGCTAGGTGAGATAATGGCTGCCTCTTTCCTAACAGAAGTCTATACACACTGTCCAAATTAGGATGCTAATTAGGATGCTAAAGAATGCTTTTCTCCCAGTAATTTTTTTCAGTATAAGATTTATCTCAAGACACCGTGGAGATTTTTTAAAATTTAATATTTTTTGCAGTGCTGGCATTGACCCAGGGCCTCACACATTAGGTAAGCAAGAGCCCTACCACAGAACCATACCCCCAGTCCAAGACTGCAGTAAAGGGATTTATCTGACATCAATCTTCAGAAATATTAGCAGTTTCTAAGTTTCATATGTTGATTTTTGGTTTTGTATCTTGCAAGTTCCTAAGGACCTCAAATTTGCAAACATCTGTGGACATAGTATTTGTCTTATAGTGGTTATGCAGCAGTCTAGATCTTTAGGTTTTGTTATTCTCCCTGCCTCCATTTCTTAGGTATATATAACCAGCAACATTATGGTAACTGGTTTGTAGCTTCTAGTTTGAAGCTAGGGAAGAATGAGTTGTCAGGAACCAGTCACTTTTGCATGTAGGAGGGAAGATACAAGGCTTTCTACCATACATGTTTCCTGCCTCTGCTGACACATATGTTAGATGGCAGAGATCAAGAATTCAAGATGGTGGTCAGATTTTTGTGGACAGAGATGGTGTTTTATGTAGTTTCATCTTACATTTTTTTTGAGAACTGACAAACACATTACCCACTAAATTCTCATTATTTTAGGCTTCAGAGAGAGGCTCTATGAACTCGATACTTTTGTTGAACCAGCACCTGCTGCAGCCGAGACCTGCTGTCTTGGAGGTGCTGAAACACTCAAGCTTCTTACGGTGTTTGGCTGTTGAAGCAAAACAGTTGAGATGCTAACTGGAAGGATTACAGTGTGTACAGAGCAACTTGCAGTACCAACCTGATGTAGTACTCCTCGGAGGACCTTACTCCGCTGCCTCCACACAAACCTTACCTTGACCTGGTTTTCCAATGCTGGCTCTGGCAGCACTGCTGAGAACCAAGTGGGATCTGGTATTTTGTACTTCAAGGTATGTCTCTACTATTCCAGTTTCTGTGTTTTTGCCTCATAACTGAAAGTTCTTCATGCTTAAAACTTTTTTGGAAAAAATCTTTATTCACATTAATGTTTTATGGGAACCTGTGAAGTTGGGTTAGGAAGATTAAGTATTTCCTAAACCTGGACACTTTACACTAAATGCAGACAGTAGGCATTATGTGGGATAATAGGAAAAAACTAAGGCTGGCTAGGGAAAACTGGGACTGTGGTTGTTCAGGTAATAGGAATTTCATAGATTTTATTCTGTTGCTAATGATTTGGCTTAGAAACGAATTTTTTTCAAAGATTATTGACTTATTTATAGGAATGGTTCTGTTTCTCCTGATTGCCTTTACACACTCGATTCTCCCAGTACTTACAATTTGAACTCTGATTTTTTTTCAGTGGAGAAAAGTATTTTTAAGCACCTTAAAGGCAGATATATTACTATGCAAATTTAGCGTCCTGTTAAAATTTTGGCTCTTAACTCAGAAAGTTGGGATAAGTTGTCAGTATGTTAAAGATGGCTGTTCCTGAGTCAGTTACTCAGTTTTTCCCTCTGTTGACCTTGGCTGGACCCTAAGGCCGATTTCCACTGTGCAGACATGAACACCTCTTCCCACGCCCATGAAAAATGTCTGAAGGCTGTTCTACCATTATTTTACCAACTGTGAAAGCTAGTTTTAATTTTTAGAAGGAATAGAATCCAGCATGTGTTTGATACTCATTTAAAATAAAGCACTTTTTGTAATGGTAAACAAATATTGGAAAAATTGCTAAATGAGCAGTAATCTTCAGGAATGATGCTGGTGTCTACTTCCTCACAGCATACCCCTTAGTCTCTTAAGCCAAATGGAGAGCACTGGGCAGTACAACCATACATATATTTTATATTTCTTAAAGTATCCTTTTAAGAGGTTGAAATGTCATTTTGGGGAATGGGAACCAAATTAGTAAGCTGGTTGCAAAGAAAATCTAAGACCCAATCTTTTTCTCAAACTTAACTGTGCACAGCTTTATATTCATTAATGGGATACTTAAAGGAGAAATGCTCCATTTTGGTTTTTTTAAAATTTGATAAAGAACCAGGTGTGGTGGTGCATACCAGTAATCTCAACATTTGGGAAAGTTTAAGGTCAGCCTTGGCTAGACTGAAAAGAAAAAAAGCAATTATGACCTCTTTGGGGATCCCCTTTCAAAAAGTTAGAAACCCAAGGGAGAACAGTGTCAGTGATTTTTAAGGAGAAAAATTCTAGGTAAAAAAAATGTCTTAGAACTAAGTGCTCTTTCAAAATTGACTTGGAGACAGTAGTGTGTGTGTGTTTTGGGAATTGAACCCAGGCCTGCTAGGATAGCAGGCTACCACTGAACTACATCCCATGCTTTAACAGTAATTTTTCCCCAATTTTGAAAAATAACATTAGAAACTGAAATTGGACCATTCCTGTGTGTACACAGGGTCAAATGGTTTCCTATGAAGTGCTTATGTTATAGAAATAGCAGTTTTAAAAAAAAATCTTAATGTGAGAAAGGCATTATATTTAAGCTTCCATAACAGATAATTCCAAAGCCAGAAGCTATTTTTATTTTTGCAGCACCATATGGTATTCTTTTCAGTTGTTTTACGATCAGATTTTTTCATCCTGTTTCTGTAATTTTTTTATATTGTGCTAGCTTCAAAATATAATCTGAATAAAGTGACATTATAGGGATCTAGGGTGATAGGTGAAAATTCTGGCCTTAAAAGGCCCACTGTTGAGCATATAACATCCTAGTTAGCAAACATGGTTGATTGCTCACTCCTTGGTCTGAATGTTTGTGGAAGGTGAATGTGGTGGAATAAGCCTGAGGGGTCCTAGTAATGTAGTGTGTCATCATCTTGCTAATTCACAGTGTCCCGCCAATTTGATTTATACCGAAGAAGTTGCTTATTTATTACCATTTAAGTTCATAGTACTGGAAATAATAGGCCTGGATCTTTCAGACGGCCACTTACGTTACAGCGTGTGATCAAGCACAAGGTATGGTTACATGCTATTAGAGTCTCTTTGATAGCCTTTATTCTATCTGGCCTCTCCCTTCTCAAATTGGGTCAGAAGGAAAAAATATAGTTGCCTTTAAAATTTTTAAAATAAAGGGTGATGATACTCCTCAGTGGTAGAGTGCCTGCCTGGGACGTACCAGGCCCTAGGTTCAACCTGTCATTCCGTTTGTTTCTTTTAATCCGTTCTTTTTGGTGCCTTGGAATCTTGTTCAGTTTGGCTTCACAGGGGAATCAATGTACTTTCTTTTAGGTATGTTCTACTTTGTTACCACCTACTATTTACTATTTGTATATTAATTCTTTTGTGATATTCCGCAGTATTCTCTTGACAAATGTTTGTAGGCTGTATAAGCAAGATCTAGGTCTTGGAAGAAGATAAAATGATTTTTATTAATGTTAAAAATTATATAAAATGTAATAAAACTTTTTGGCAGTGTGCTTTGTAGTTTGATGATTCTTTAGATTTTATTATGAAATTGTTCTCTTTACCAAGAATAGGTTTGTGCATGTGTGTTACAATGACTACTCCAATGTAGGAAAGACCACTACAAAGGGAATATTTCCCGCAGCTTTGTGCCCCATAGACTACACATAGTTTTGGTTTCTGCTTCAGACTAATTCAAACGTCTTTTCCTCACGTTTCATAAATAGTGGGAGGGTACAGATAACACCCTTGGTGGCGGACAAGGAAGGAGTCAAAGCCACACTGGCGTGCGGTCGTGTCATGTCCACGTTAAACCCAACATACAGCCAGTCAGGGAACTTCAGGAATATTTTTCTTAAATTACATGCATTAATTTTGTGGAGTTGCCCCAGGGAATGAAAGTTGTTTTTTTTTGTTTTTGCTCTTTCCACTCCAGAGGCTTTTAGACTCAAGTTTTGCTCTTTGACAGTGTTGAGTAAAAGCACAGTAAAATCTTTTTGACATTTTATGTGTACAAAATTTCACCTGAAAAGTGGGTTTGGAAGGAATAAGTCACAAAAAATTTCAATGACAGTGCTAACAATTGGTAAAATTATATCTGTAGGGACTATTGTAAATGTATGTTACATTCATTAAATTACATTCATTAATTGATTAAATTTGATCAGTTAAATTAATTAAAAGTAGCAAATCAAATTTAAAATACTGGAAATAGTTAAATTACAATATATGAAAACTTAGGCCAATTTAGTTTGATCCAATTATTTGCTCCGGAACATTTCATTCCTAAATATGGAATTGAAATGACTTTAGAAATTGCATCAAGTTTTTTATTTTCAGTACCCTAAATTATTTATTTGGAGTTCTTAGTGAAATCTCAAAAAATTTGCTTGGAAATAGTGTCTTTGTTGAAGGTTAGAAGTAAATTTACGGTAGTTTTGTTATGAAAGTTTTGCTTTATAGTTAAGCTCTTTATGTGTGTCCCCAGATATGTTTCTGTAAAACCTGATAACCAAAAATTGGTCAGTGGAACAAATGTCCTTGGCTTCTGGATGGACGCCTCGTTAAAAGAAAGTTTTCATCTGGCCAGTACTAAAGTAGTACCCTTGGAAGACAAAAGTGAGTGCTATATGCAAAGATAAAAAGCCCTGGAGCCCTTGCCATGAATCAAACAAGCCAGAGGAACATGAGAAAAAGAAATGAAGTCAGCTCTCTTCTAAAGGGAAACTGCCATTTTCTTGTTGGAAAATCCTGTGTTGGGAGCAAGTATGTGAGTCAGATCTGTACTCTGCCCAGCTTGTCCTCGTCTACCGTGCCGCCTCTGGGCAGCTGGGCGCCAGCAGTCGTAAGCCACGCACACTGCCTGCTGCCCTCTGTGAAGCACGACGTACTGAGTGCTTTGGCACATGTTCCTTCCACATTTGATACCTTTTTCTTTCTTCATGAACATTTACACAGCTTGTAAAAATGGGCTGTAGAGTCAGACTGCTTATTTTAATTCCTGCTCATTTATTAGTTATATGATTTAGACAAGCCACTAAACCTCTGTACTTCAACATACTCAACTACTAAGTAGGGACACTACAGGGCGCTCTCAGCAAACACAGGATTGAAGGGTGTGCGGCAGGCGCTCTTAGCTCTTCGTGACGAGGGTGACGATGAAGATGGGTGAGCCACTGTCAGCTGCACCTCCTGTGAGTCCTTCTTTTTCTTCCTTTCTTAGCACATTAATCAACTTTCTTTTTGTGGTACCGGGGATTGAACCCAAGGCCTCACACATGCTGAGCACCATACTTTACCTCCTATACCCCAGCAACCCTTCTGGGTAGAATTATATACTGTCATAAAAACAAATTTTTCTTGATTTTAAGCTTCAAAAGGTTTTAATTCTATGTGTAAAGTACTGTGATAAACACTTGGTGAAAGCAGTAATACTTTTTTTACTAGTCAGTACCTAAATTTGGTGAAAAGCTTTACAGTAGCCTCTATCACCATTTAGAATACACATATTCTTTGACTTAGTAGTTTCTCTTCGAGGCATTGTATATGTGTCATTTTAAATACTAGGAAAAAACACCTAGAAAAGGAATCACTAAGTCAAACAGCAGTAAGTGCTTTGCAGAGAGTAAAAAGCTGAATGGAAGCTTTTTTTTTTTACTTAACACCATCTAAAAGTATATAATTTATTCAAGAATTTGGGTATTTTCAGGATTATAAAAAGATGAAGACAAAAATCTTTATTCTGTTTTTTGCTTTTTTGAGAAAGGGTCTCGCTGTGTAGTGCAGGCTGGCTTTGAATTCACTGTGCAGTCCATGCTCATCTCAAACTCACAGTGATCCTCCTGCCTCAGCCTTCTGAGTGCTGGGATTACAGGCGTGTGCCACCATACCCGATTCACCACCACACCTGGTTTATTCTGGAGTAGTTTATATTCAAGTCAGAAAGTCACAGCAAAAGGTTAAACATAAACTCAAAGTGCAATATGAGGGGCTGGGGATATAGCTCAATGGCACAGCACCTGTCTAGTAAGCACAAGGTCCTGAGTTCAAGTCCCAATTTAAAAAAAAATTCAATATGAAATTGGGTAACTTACAATTCATATAATGAAGTACTATGCAGTCCATAAAAAGAATGAGGCAGAGTTTATAAGCTAGTAAGGCAGGGCTGTAAAAACGTGTTACAAGTGGAAAAATATGTACAGTTATTATTTATGGCAAAATATGTATGAGCATTTAAAAATAAATGGATAGAATCAGTAACGATAGAAGTTAACTGGAGAGGGAACCGAGTGAGTGAGAGGCATGGAAGGAAGATTTACTTTTCATGAATTGATGGAGATGTATACCTATTTTTTAAAAAGCTTTACCTGAAAGATTGTGGAAGGGAAGAGGGGAGGCTGCTATGGCATAATATGACCTACTGTCTCTCACAGTGACACAGATTTTACTCTACCATCCCTCCTGTGAAATACTTCCACTTAGTAATTAGGTTGAAATTACTTACAGACTTCTGTATCCTAAGTCAGCAAAAAAAGATTTAAAATTGAAATGCTGGAAGAATGTTTATTTCATTGTTAGCAGATTAATCTTTTCTTTCCGCAGAAAAGGCAGCTTAGTTGCTGTAGCGTGTTTTAGTTTGGTGGATGCTATATTTGGTCTAGTTTCCTTGCTGACATTATACTCTAGAGCACAATATTTCTATTCTGATAAATTTTTTCCACATATGTGATTTAACTAGTTGAATAAATTGGCAAAGTTTAGCATATAACACTGTTTAATTCTGTACGGTGCTTTGCTGATAAGACCACTAAAAACTGCTAAGTGGCTAAAAATGTACTGATGCAAACAGTGCTGTACCTACAGTTTGGCAAGGAGTAATGCAGGGAATGTATACACTGCTGTGAATGTATTTTCAGTCATTCACATTTGCAGGAAACAATTTTGAGATTAGAAATAAAATGTTCTTTTTAATGAGTTAATAGAAATATACTACCTATAAACATAATACACATTCATTCATTACATTTTTATGGACATCCACTATGTGCCAGTACTGTTCTCAACACTGTAAATCCTAATTGCACAGAACAAAAAGTTCTTCTTGTCCCCTAGGGCTTACCATAAATATGATTCATAATATTGACAATGAGTTTAAATTAAAACAAGTTTTTCAAATATTCAATGTCATGAGTTCATATGTAGAGGTTTTGAGGAGATACGATTTTTAAAACCGTGTTCATTAGGGAGAGTGTACAGCACTTTCAGATGGGCAGTGCTGTCTCAGCTGTCAGCACCACCTCAGCGCACCTCTCGTGCTCACCCCTGCCTAGACTGAAGCTCTGTGCCTGGCTGTTAAGACATGCAGACAAACTGAGCCTTGTTTTGGAAAGGAAGAAAGGCAAATGTAATTTGAAGAAAGCTGGAACAGGTTAGATGCCCCACAGGCAAAAACAAAGATATTTTCCCTGTTTGAGGGGGAAAAGAGATGGGGAGAGAGGAGGAGGGGGCAGTTACATTTTCCTACGGGCACCAGTTTGTTTCCTTTTTTGTTTTTTGGGGGCTTTTTGGTGCTGGGATCAAACCCAAGATCTGCATGCTGGGCAAGTGCTCTTCCACTGAGCCACATCCCCAGTGCTGCCAGTTAACTCTCACTTCTTATTTTAAGTTATAAGAAATAACGACAGACCCTTGTCTTGGCCAGGTGTACTGAAAACCTTGTTCTAATAAATCGTATGTACAGATCACCACAGGGGCACATTAAAGTTTGTCAGCCCTAATAACAAATTTCGGCCCTCCTCCATCCTCCCACGTCTGTTATGTTTGTTTCAAATTCTTTAAATCAGCAGCAATGACAAAGCAACGAGGACTTTAGCTTTGGATCCCCCCTTTTTCTTTTGTTTGGGACAGTGTCTTATTATGTAGTTTAGGCTGATTTTAACTATGTAGCTACCTAGGCTGGCCTCAAACTCAAGGCAATCTGCCTGCCACAGCCTCCCAAGTGCTGGGGTTACAGGTGTGCACCACGAAACCCTGCTTTGGGATTCTGGACCCTCAGTGATGTATAAGAGGTTGGCAGTTCTTCCTAGATTTTCTGCAAAGGAGATCTAAGCTGAATTTTACTCTTGAATTTAATACATAAGTCATAATTACAAAGTGACAGTACAGTTAACTTCAGCTTTGCTTTATAAATCTGTATAGTGATTCTCTAAAATAATAGAAACAGTCACATCACTAGAGATATATGTCACCAGAGATGGTACTAGGTTGATAAAGATTTGCTAAGACCATTCTAAACTTCCTATGTATAGAGGAAGTTGACTGTAGCAGCAAATTTAGCAACTCAGAACCTAAGGAAATTTTGCAGAAGAACTTTTAGGTAATTTTATTATCTCCCTGGAGCCAAATAACCCACAGGAGTGAGCAATATGGCATTAAACTTGATGTTTTAAAACAAAAAAACTAAGGCTGGGGATATAGCTCAGCAGTATAGTGCCTGCCTGGTAAGCACAAGGTTCTAAGTTCGATTCCCAGTTCCAAAACAAAATAAAATTTATGAAATATAGAGAAGAGATAAAAATATATTACTAAAGATACTTGGATTTGGGGAATATTAATAACCTAGTAAAAAAGCACAACTACCTACCAACTTTGTTACACAATTATATTTCAAGAAATACTAGGCCTACTGTTGGAACTATTAAAGATGAAAAATTATGTACAAAATTTTAAGATACTCATCTAAAATAGTTTAGTATATAGTATCTAAACTGAGAATACAAAAAATCTTTTGGGGGCAACTGTTTTGTTGTGCTGTGTTTTGCTTTCTGAGACAGGGTCTTGCTACACAGGCCAGGCTGGCCTTGAACTCAACAGGCTCTCCTCTTGTGTCAGCCTCCCAGTGCTGGTATTACAGGCGTACACCACCATGGCTGACTTGTTTTGTTTTTTGAGAGAGGGTCTTAGTATGTAGTCCAGATTGGCCTCTAATTTGTGATTCTGTCTCAGTCTACCAAGTGCTGGAATTACAGGCCAGTACGCCTGGCCCCCAAAACGTTTTAATGGACCAAGAGCTAAAACCTTATGTGGGTAAAAATAGCATAGCACAGACTAAAGAAGAAACTAAACATGGAGTAAAATAAATGAGACTCAGCTGCTAAAACTGAAATGAACTAAGACTTGTCCAACTATACAGGGCATTCAGGTAGGCAGTCTTCTGGACCTTCAATTTTGTACCAATATCTCAAATCCAGAAAGCGCTAGCTAAGACAAATAGCTTTTTACCACATCAGCTGGGTAAAACATATCCAATGCAGACTCTCTACTTTGTTGCTCGTCATAATTTCTCAACACTCTGCAAAGAGCACGATTATCACTGGATTCCCAAGCAGGCTTCACTTACGTTTTTTTATAATGTGGCTCAGCAACAGAAGACTTGCCAAGCGTGAGCAAGGTTCTAGGTTCAATTTCCAGAACAATGATGACTACAGGACTCCAAAGAAGCTTGGTTGCAAAGTCTCAGGTTCCATGAGTTCTTTTGAGATGAAAATTAGGACAGTGCTTTATAGTGGATTCCCCACAGTTCTTGATACCTAAGTTTTCACAGACTTGAAATGTTTGGAAAGCTATAGTCTTGGTGAACACTTGGAAAAACAGGAATTATAGTAGATTCAAAGATGGATGAGAGTATTTATAAATCTAGAATAGCTGGACAAGCTGACTTAAGTAACAGACTACAGAAAAAATCCCATGGTGTTTTCTATTAGAAATTTACTTGGATAATTCCATACTAAAATGACATGAAAATATAGATATACTCAGGAAACTTAACTCAATGGAAGTTACACAAAATTATACACTTAAGCACAATAGGTCAGTCCAGCCATAACTGGAATATACATAATTTGTTAGTAAAAATAACTAATGCTACAAACATGCTTAATAATTCAAAACACAGAGACCATACAAGTTCAGAATGAGTGTCTCATGGCTATAATTGACATTAAATCTTCACTTACCTCCATAATTTAGGAGTCATGAAAATATAGAAGTCAGCAGACCAGGCATGCAAGTCAGATGTAACTAGGACAAAAAAAAAAAAAAAAAAAAAATAGAAAAGATTCCCAGTTCTGGGTAACCCAATTTAAGATTGTAGGTTCACCAAACTTGTATTAATCAAGTGGTTAAATGATTAATATAAAATGCCCAAACATCTTCATATGTCCAGAGGACGTATTACTTGAGTTCTTTTGTTTTTGTTTTTGAGACAGGGTTTTTGCTATGCGGTTCAGGCTGGCCTTGAACTCATTTTGTAGCCCAGGCTGGCCTCAAACTTACAGTGATCCTCCTGCCTCAGCCTCCCAAGCACTGGGATTATAGGTGTGTGCCACCATACCTGGCCCTATTACTCAAATTTTTAAGGGTTATTTTCTAAGTACAGATTAATGTTTTTAGTTTTTTTCTTTTGTTTTTTGTTTTTTGAGAGAGTTCAGACTGGCTTTGAACTTACTGTGTAGCCCAGGCTGGCCTCAAACTTACAATGATCCTCCTGCCTCAGCCTCCCAAGCACTGGGATTATAGGTGTGTGCCACCATACCTGGCCCTATTACTCAAATTTTTAAGGGTTATTTTCTAAGTACAGATTAATGTTTTTAGTTTCTTTCTTTTGTTTTTTGTTTTTTTGAGAGAGTTCAGACTGGCTTTGAACTTACTGTATAGCCCAGGCTGGCCTTGAACTTATGGTGTTCTTCCTGGCTCACCATCCCAAGTGCTGGAATTACAGGTGTATGCTACCACGCCATGCCTGGCAACAGTTTTGCTCTCTTTAAAAATCATTAAAATCAAAGATGTAGACTAGTGATAGAGGCTGTTCTTCATGGCAAGCAGTAACTAGCTAAACAGAGCAAGATACTTCGGCTTTATAAATAGGAATTCTGGGGCTGGGGATATAGCTCAGTGGAATAAGCACTTGCATAGCAAGCGCAGGGTCCTGAGTTCAATCCCCAGTACCACAAAAAAAAAAAAAGGAATTCTAACAGAAAACCAAGATATCTGCTTTCAATTCATTTTTAAAATTTGTTGCTCTGGTCACTTTCTAAACTCTAATTTAAGCAGTGCTGAATTTCTATTTGGCTTTTTGGCTAGTGGTTTTCTTCAGAAGCAAACTTGATTGATGGGGAAAAAAAGTTTCAGACCTTAGAACCTTCACTTCCTCTTAAGTGTGTTTCTCTATCAAAAACAAGTATTCAAATAAGGAATCTCAATTATCTAAACCTATTTTTGGCCATCTTCTGGAATTTCTCCTTAAATCTCTTTTAAAATGCCACAGTTGCACTCTTGGAAAACTTGTTTTCCTGCTTTCAAATTTCTGTTTTTTATTATTATAGCTCTTCAGCCAGATCTTTGTGCTATACTGTTTCTTGAAACTGGAGACAAGCACATTTCCCCCAATTCAATTACTTGCCTTTCTATTTGAGAAATTAAACTCATGTCCATTTTATGAAGTTTTAACTGGCTGAATCATTTGACTTTAAGGTCTTAGTTTCATTCCCTCAGTCTAATACTAGGAAAGATCTTTGATTAAAAGAGAAGATAAGGTTCACGAGTATTAACACATTTTAGTCACTGACCCTCATAACTAACACAAGCATAGGGATTTTCTTACACGCTCAAGCTTGTGATGACACTTTAAGGGAAAAAAGGGACAGTTTTAATTCAATTTGGGGAGAATTTATTTAAAATTACATATCTAGTAAAATAATTTACATAAATGTGTGTTCATATTTTTTTAAAGAAAAATATCTGCTGTTTCTAGTAATCAGCTTCAGTTAGCTTATCTACCTTTATGGGCTTTATGTGAGTAACTGCCGTGTATGTCTGTCCAGCTAGACTTTTACACAGAATTTCAGCTCTGTAGAACCGCAAGCTTTAATCAGTGCTTTCATCAGTTTTTCAAATTCAGTGCCTGAGTATCAGCTTCATTGTCTTCCCACTGCAGAAATGAGCTGCAGTGTCTTCCCGTGGCTTATTTACACTATCCTTTTTCTTTCCGTGATATCACTATTGTTTTCCAGTACAGAAAAGTGTATTATTTTTACACCTCTATCTACACCATGATGATGTTTCACAATTTTGTTCCACCTCTGCTATATTTACTCTTTCACCCTACTCTTTGGCCCCTATTCTGTTGAGGTTTTCTTCACTTACTAGGATAGTCACATGCCCAGCCTCCTTGCTGTTAGACTTTATTTCTTAGAAATTTCTATATATAATGCCATATTTAATTTTCAAAAAGTCAACTTCCATATTCCATTGCAATAGGTTATGATGTCTCCCTATTTGGTTAGTCCTCCAATTGGTTCTCTAGGCAAAGGCCCATAACTTAATTCTAACCTAGTTATCCAAATTTCTCCTTTTTTTTTTTTTTTTGGTCTTTTTGAGACAGGGTTTCCACTATGCAGTTCAGGCTGGCCTTGAACTCACTTTGTAGCCCAGGCTGGCCTCAAACTTGAAGCAATGCCCCTGCATCATTTCATGTAACCTTTGCCTCAGTTCTTAGGGCCCAGATCTCAGATTACTTTTAGGGGAACACTGCATTCTATTTTTGCTTAAATGCTTACAACCAGGAAAGTGTACTATTTGACAACTCGATGCATCTTAGTCTGTATGCATGCACGCCACAAGTCAGAAATGACAGGCTTATTGACAACAGGAACTACTGTCCAATTCCCCTGTGCAAACCCAAAGATACTTACAGTTTTGTGCTGAGATCATCTCATGTGGCACGTACTGCCCTTCACTAAATGAGCTGTTGTAAGGCACTGCTCTATACAAGTCAGTTTTGGATTCCACTTAGTCCTTTCTTCACATGGGCTAAATAACTGGTTTAGTCAGTCTTCACCTCTTATTTTATTTTTTTGTCGGTGATTATAGTTGGGGGCAGCCATGATGTCAAAATTCATACCTGGAAAACAGGCCATAAAGCAAGTCAAGATAGAAGGAAAACTGCCATAGAAAGCATTATTTAATTGCTGGCTGAATTCCCAACTACTGGCCAAATGGTTGACAAAATATGCCAACCACCCACCAACCAGAACCAACAGCACCAACAAACTTCAAAAAGTACAATTAAAGGATGGGGGTTTAGCTTAGAGGTAAAACCCTTGCCTACAGTGCTCAATGCAAGAAGTGGGTTCAGTTGTCAACACCATATATGTATACACACATGTATATAGTTTATGTAAAATTTCACACAGATGAATCTTTACATTATAAAATTTATGCTCAACACTAAACAAATGTTATATATTTGATCCACAATTTTCCTTGCCATCTTAATTTCTGATTTTTGTGTGACTTGATCTCTTATTAATCTGCCTAAAAAAGGGCATAAGTCTATTTTATGCAATGAGGTGGCTTTAGCAACAGAAACATTCAGAAATATTAATTTTAGCATCACCTAGAACTGTTGCAAGTACATAAACTTTTTTTCCCATTGGCAGTTCTGGAGGCTGACTTGCTAAGTTGTTCAAGTTGGCCTTGATTTTATAATCCTGTCTTGGCCAAACAAGTAGCTGGGATTATAATTGTATCTATTTTTGAGCCAGAAGTATTTGAGCATGAAAATTTACTTTACTGAGGTTGAACCCAGAGTCCTCATACTGACCCACATCCGCAATCCTTTATTATCTTGAGACAGGGTCTCATTAAGTTGCTAAGTTACCCAAGTAGGATTCAAACTTGCAGTTTTCCTGCCTTAGCCTCCCAGAACCCTGCGCTTACAGGAATGTGCCATCACACCTGATGAAAATAAAATTGCTTTGGCATATTCAGCTGCTGAACTCATCAGATGGATCCACTGATGAGCATCTCTGTGATCCAATCAACTTCCATACATAGAAGACTTCAGGGGACATTTTAAAATCTTGGCTTAAATATTTTATTAGTACATGTTTATAATACTTAATCATTACATTCAGAATGGAGAGTTTACACATGTACATTACACATCTTAATTTTTTTGTCCCCTTCCTATCCTCTCCCATCAACTCTTCTCATTTGCATAAGCTTTTTTTTTCTTCAACTCTTTTTTTTTTACCCTCTTTTCCCTACTTTTAAGTATAAGCTCTTCTCATGCTACCACCATCTCCTGTGTCCTCAGAGACACACAAATAAATAAAGGCCAGTAAGTACAGTCATATTTATGGTATTACAGACTTTGTTGGAAAGGTTAGAAATGATCAGTTAGATCCCTATTCACACTCAAAAAAGGATACCAAGCCAGATCTGGTGGTACCCACCTATAATCCCAGCTACTTGGGATTCTGATGCAGAAAGATCCCAACTTTGTGTAATGAAAGCAGTCCACAGAGGGAAATTTATAGCAGTGCACTCACACATAAGGAAAACAGAAAGAGAAAAAATAACCTAATGGTGCACCTCAAACTTTTAGAAAAAGAACAAGTCAAGCCCAAAGCCTAAAGAAGGGAGGAGATTATATAGAACAGGGCAGAAATTAATGCAATTGAGACAAAGAAAACCCTATAAAAATAAATGAATCAAAGAGCTGGTTCTTTGAAAGAATAAATAAAATTGATAAACCCCTAGCCAACCTTATAAAAAAAAGGAAAAAACTCATATATTCATGCAGTAAGGAATGAAAAGGATGAAATCACTACAGATCCTACAGAAATTCAAAAGATCATTAATACCTACTTTGAAAATCTTTACTCCCATAGGATAGAAAACTCAGAAAAAAATGGATTCCTAGAAATGTACGAATTACCAAAGTTGAATCAAGAAAATATAGAAATCCTGAACAACCCAATATCAATTGAGATTGAAAATGTGATTAAAAACTTACCAACAAAGAAAAGCCCAGGCCCTGATGGATTCACAGAAGAATTTTACAAGAAATTCAGAGAAGATTTAATAGCAACACTCCTCAAACTTGTCAATGAAATTGAAAAGGAAGCAATTCTCCCTAACTCATTTCTGGAAGCAAGTATTATACTGATACCAAAACCAGAGAAAGACCCAACCAAGAAAGAGAACTACAGAAACAATTTGCTATTGCTAAATTGTGGAAGCAACCCAAATTCCATCCACTGAGGAATGGATAAAAAAACTGTGGTACTTCTATACAATGGAATATTACTCAGCTATAAAGAAAGTTAAACTTGAGGCTTTTACAGATAAATGGTCACAACTAGAGACCATACTGACGTGAAATAAACAAGACCTCCATGTGTAAGCAACATATTGTCTCACGAGTGTAAGAACCTGAGTGAATAAAAATTAGGAGGTATGACAGACATTGTGAACTGAAAGGAACATGCTCAAAAGCAGAGCAACTGGGGTGAGTGAAAGAGAAAGGAAAGGGGGAAATTATGTATGTATGTACATGCAGGATGGCTAACAGTTGAACTACTGACCTCTATCACTTTACTGAAAGTTAATGATTAATTATTTGATCAATCTTGCATGTCTCTATTTGTTCTCCTGAAAAACCACTTTGAAGATATCAATATGTAATACAACCATTGATCATTTCCTACTACTTTGTAACTATGTATTGCTTATATTGTTCTTATGCTATTTTGTAAATGGATGTCTGCTAATATATTTTCCTTCTTTTATTTTTAAAATAAATTTTAAAACATTAAAAAAAAAGAAAGATCCCAACCTTGAGCCGAGCCTGGAAAACTCAGCAAGACCTGGTCTTAAAAGAATAAAAAAAAGGCAGAAAGTATATAGGGGATGGTTGAAATACATAGTGTTTACATTTACAAAGTTAATACAGAAAAGGTTGCTTTGCCATTAATTCTCAAATACTCCCATCATTTGAATTACCGCATTGTTCTTGCTTTTTTTTTTACATTATTTATTTTTATTAGTACGTTTGCAGTACAGGAGTACACTCATTATGGGAGTCAGTGCACATACATAACACATCTTAATTATCTTTACATATGCACCCACTTCTTGGTCTTCTTCCCAAATTTTCTTGCAAAGGATTTATCTCTCTGTTTTTTGTTATCTAGTATTTGCAGCTTTCTAAAGTAGTCCTGGAGATCTTTCATATCTTTATGTGATGTGATCAAATACGGTGAATGCTGCAGCAGCCTGCCATCTAACAGAAAGACAGGCTCATGAAAATACTACAGGTGTCTTCATCCATATTATTAACTGGAACTGTACCATCTGACTTCTGGCTGTTCCCTAAAGTGAAAATGACCATGACGGTAAACGTTTTGATTGAGGGTGCTGAGGCAGCCACGACAATGCAACCAGAGACAGTAAGGAAAGAGGACTCCCACAGCTGCTCCAGAAAGCGGCATGACTAGTAAGTGTGCTTGCAGTGAGAATATTTACAGAATTAAAGTTTAAAAAAATTAAGCATTCACCATCATTGCTCAAGTACAAAGGAAGCAAGTTCAATTCTTACTACTGCAAAAACTAAAGGGGTACTAAATGTAACAGTACTATTCATATCCTTCCCCACACTTTTCTGGCTTTGGTTTAAAAAATAACAATTTAAGGTACTTAATATATGAGGCTTGAACTTATTTTTTTGGGTCAGGGTCCACTATGTATCCCATGCTGACCTCAAATGGTGATCTTCCTGCCTCAGCCTCCTGAGAGCTGGGATTACAGGCTGTGCCACTACCTCTGGCTATGGTTTGAATATTAACAGATATTACAGAATGAGAGGAACTCTGGTGAGGTACACTCCTACATAAACAAAAGAAAATCTGGGCATTTTATATTTATCTAGGTACTACTCAGCCTTTTTAGGATATACTATTTTACTATTAAGGCATTACTGTTGATCTTCAGAATCAGTGGTCATTTATCAATACCTGCTACGTTTAAGACACTATACAAGGATTGCAATGTACATAGTAAATATAGACTCTTGCCATAAGGCAGGATATATTTATTAATTGTTCTAAGTCACAAATTGAAGCACAAAAGGCATATTTGGCTGAAGCAATAGCATACTTGGCTGAAGAGGAAAAGTGAACTGGGAAAATGTAATGGGGTAAACAGCATAAAAAGATTTAGACAAAGATAAGGGAAGCACATTTTCGGAGTAAGTAACTTGAGTGAAGGTTTGGATGAAAATCAGTGAGGTTTAGGAAAGAATTATTTCTCTTTGGCTGAACAACTATTCCATCGATACTAATTCACTGATTTCCATAGTGGTAACGATAGCAAACACAAAACCCCTGAACAGAAGTCTGGCTGTTTGGTACAATGCTTCCCTCTCAAGACTTCTCATCTAATCTGCTGAGAGCACAGACTTCCTAGCCATTTGGAGTAAATTATTTAAAACTAGGTTCCTTTACAATTTTTTTTCCCTTTCAGTTATTTTTTACATGCTATTTTTTTTCTTTAAAGCATCCCACATTGGCTCCTGGGAAGAGCAAGAAGTCTGAGTACTCCTTCCCTTGATTAGACATGAGGGCCCCTTACGCAAATGAACATAAACAATCTGTTACTTGTTCTTCTCCGTGCTCTAGTAGTCTCTTCCTTCCACCTACTTACCTTCTCCCCAACTGATTGTTCCTTGGTTCATGTTGTTTTACATCTGTGAAAGTCTATCATTTTTTCATTTCATTTCCTCTAAACAATCTTTTATGCCCATCTCATCTTCTGCCTCATCTAATAAGTCTTCTCTGAATGAATCTAAGTCTCCACATGTCCTTTGAGCTTCTACCATACTTCTAGGTAACAAGACAGAATTTATAGTTCATTATTCTCTAGTTGCTTCTCAGATTTTAGTGTATTTTCACCTGGACTAAAAGTTCTTTGCTGCAGGGACCAAATTTTTTTTTTTTTCAGGGGGTACTGGGAATTGAACTCAGGACCTTGCACTTGCTAGGCAGGCGCTTGTGTCACTGAGCTATATCCCCAGCTGGGACCATCTTTTATAGACTGTGTTGAAATATTAGGCAGAGAATATACCCTTAACAATGCAGGTTTTTTCATTTGAAAAATACATACAGAAAACTGATAAAGGACTTTAAAGTAGTACTTAGTAACTTTTCATAAAATTACATTCTCACAGATGGAGATCTCAAAATATTCATCTCAAATGATCACATTAAAAAGATACATATGTGTAAACCTGTCCTATTGTACAGTTTATACATAAAAAATGGTTATAATTTTAAAAAACCCGTACGTTTTTGTTTTTGGGGGGCAGGGTCTCCCTCTGTAGGCCCGGCTGGCCTTGAACTCTGTATGTGACCCAAATTGGCCTCAACCTCATGATCCTCCCGCTGCACCCTCCAAGCCCAGCTATAGGTGTGGGCCAGCATGCCTGACTCAGATTCACGCTTGATAACCCAATCCCCTCTGATTGCATTTCTGGCAATAGAAATTTCCAAGTACATGTCCTTGCTTTCAACCAATGTTTACAATGTAAGACTTATAATTTGAATCCATTCTACAACCTTCAAGTGAGTAGTGAATTGTGAATACAATATATTTTTGTTCAGTTTGTAATCAGATGAAATTTTGTTTAAAGGAGACTACAGCTCTTGGGTTGATCTTTAGTTAACCTGAATTAGATATCTGTATTCCACTTAAAATGTTATTTTAGGAAAAAATGCGGGCTGCGATTATAGTTCAGTGTTACAGCACTTGTCTACCATGTATAAGACCCTGAGTTTGATCGTTCCCTGCAATGAAAGGGGAAAAAAAAAGGAAATGCAGCGGGGCCAGGGAAGAAGGATGGAAGAAGGGAAAGGAGGGGGAAGAGCAAAGGAGGGGGGAGGAAGAGAGAAGGAAAGGAAGAATGGATAGAAGGAAATTAATCAAATAGTACTGGGTTAAGGGCTTAAAACACATCCTATGCGATTCGTACAACTTCTGTAACTTAGAATATTACATAATATTGATAGACTCTTTACCCATAAAAATTTAATATTCAGTATACTGCTTAGTATACTAAACATTACAATTTTTATCATTTTAGAAAAGTCAAAGCTTGAGTACCGATTGTAAACTTGTTAATTAAATCATTCAGTATACATTTCCCCATTAATTCAATTGAATATTTTGTATGACAAAACTTTAAAATGTTTATTTTTTCATTTATGGTGCTACCAAGTTCCAGTGGGAGCAGTTTTCCATTTTGTTAAGGGAACATGGTCATAATAATAAAGGGTAAGAAAAACAAATGTACTGGGCCTGGTGGTGCAAGCCTGTAATCCCAACAGTCAGGGAGGCCAAGGCAGAAGGGTCACTGTGAGTTCTAAGCTGGGCTAGGCTATATAGTGAGTTTAGGGTCAGCCTCCACTACATAGTGAGACTCTGCCTCAAAAAAGAGGTGGTGCGATGGGAGAGAAAAACAAATCCAAGATTGTTATTTATACTGCCTAAGTTAAACATAAAATTTCCAGAATTCTAGGCAATATTGAATTTTTGACACACACCTATAGGATTATTTTTTGCCCTTTGCTTTTGTAAGTAATATGTCAGTGTACTAAATACTTGCAAAATATATCTGACTCTCTCCTGAAGCTATAGAAATTAGTTAACATGACAGAGCCATGTTTAACCTCTTACTGGAAAATTTCAAGCCTTGATTTGTTTTTGAGACAGGGGCTCCCTAAGCAGTTCAGGTTGCTCTTCAACTCACTATGTAGCACAAGATGCCTTTGAACTGTGGCCATCCTCTCGCTTCAGGCTCCTGAGTGCTGGGATTACAGGTGTGCGCCACCACAAGCAGTTTAGAAAATTTCAAGTTTCGAGAAAAGAACAATTTGCTTGTTAGGGCCTTATAACAACAGAACAAATTTTCAAGTATTTAAACATGATCACAAATTCTCTGGGGGTAGGAACGGTTTAAGCTTCTGTTTATATTATCATTCCCCTGGAAACTAAGCTACCTAAATATTTCTTTAGCATATTTACAAATCTGACTTTTTTATACTGCAGTGTAGCCTTTTATCCTGTGTATTTTCATGTCTTTGTAAACCAGTGGGAAGGTTTAACTTACATGTTTTCAACTCATATTAATAAAATATGTCTTGATGACACCAGAGACTAATAATGGAGTGAAAACTTAAAGCAGCAGAATTTCATACAGAAAGACCACACTGGGCCAGGGACATAGCTCAATGGCACAGTGCCTGCTTGACAAGCACAAGGTCCTGAGTTTGATTCCCAGTATCCGCCCTCCCCCCAAAACAGACTACACTGTAAGACAGGATATAAAGACAAGAAATCTTAGCCAAACAAAGGAATTCTCAATTACTTTAGGCTTCTCTAATAATTATACAGGTTCGCACTGAAGATAAAGTTACGAGATAATTTCATCTGCCATTCTCCTACCTCCCTTGACAGGTCTTGAGATAATTTTTTTTTTTCAAATAAATTCTACTGAACCATTACCTACCTAAAGCTAATTGTTGGTACTACTGTGTCATATGCTGCATTTAGAATCCTAATATCAAAATCTTACCCTAATGCAACAATATCTGAGACTTTTCAACTGTCTAAAATGAGGAAGATATTAGTATAAGAAGTTAATTTTAGAAAACTACTTAATGAATGGCAGCAGACATTTCAGAAAATTACAAAGGAATACATTCCTAATTTGGGAAGAATTAACTATGAAAAGCAAGAGGCCATCCAGGTGTGATGACACACACATATGTCAACATTCAGGAGGCTGAGGCAGGAGGGTTGCAGTGAGTTCAAGCCAGCCTGGACTACATCAGTTCAAGGGCAGCCTAATTATACAGCAAGACCCTGTCTCAAAAAACAAAAACAAAAATCAAGAGGGCCTAATGTGAAATCAATTCATAGAGTTACATACCATAAGCAGGGCTATTAAAAGTTCGAGCTTCAGTTAATTTGGAAATACACTTGGGATTTTCAAATAGAGTGCAGAAATGGAATGCTTCCCCAACGCAGAGCAAAGCATCTGAATGCTGTACATTTAGACAGACAGAGTTCAGAGTTGGTCATACTCCCAATCCTGGTGGGAGAAATACAGATGAACCTTTTGTTTTTGGTGGTACTGGGGATCAAACCTAGAAGCATTCTATCCCTGAGCTACACTCCCTACTCTCTATATAGGGACAGAACCTAGGGCCATTACACTGAGCTATGTCAACAGCAACACAGCCCCATTTTAAATTTTTATTTTGAGGCAGGGTCTGGCTACGTCATTAAATGGCCCAGGCTGGGCTTGAACTTGGGATATACCTGCTTTTAGCTTCCCAAAGCACTGGGATTACAGGGATGCTTCACCATACCTGGTTCGAGCTGTTTCTTGATGAGGCGTAAACGTAAGAGAAATAATATTAACTGTGCTAGTTAGATTCTTAAATAAAAGCTAACATGAATGAATCAGCTTAAACAAGCTTGACTCTTGGATTTTGGAGCTATCTTAACCATCAAAGAAAAACCATAGGGCCAATCAGGAATGAGAAAAAATATTCATCAAGTAGTAATTTTATAGTACTTAATACTTTCGAGTTTTCTACTGCTGAGCTACATCTCTAGTCAAAATACTGAATTTTTTAAAAACCCTGAATGGTAGTACAGCTAACTAGAATTCCTAACTTCAGATGTGCTTTCTTGTAGTATCTCTGCAAGATCATCTAGGAATCCATTTGTCTGATAATTTAAAATTTCCAAAAAGTCTATTTTTGCAGTATGAGGATTGAATCCAGAGGTCACTGAGCTACATACCTAGATTTTTACTGTTTTCCCCAAATAGGGCTTTGCTAACTTGTCCAGGCTATTCTCAAATCTGTGATCCGCCTGCCTCACCTTCCTGAACAGCTGGGATTACAGGCATGTGTCACTGGACCTGGCTGATCAGTTTCTTGCTTTTGTCATCAGAGTGGTTAATAAGCTTTGTGAAATTTATTACTCAACTACTATGTCATCTCAATGAGAAGGATCTGTTACAAAGGCTTACTTCACATATAAAACAACATTGCTTGCTAAGTACCATTTTCTCGGATCCCTCAATAAAACTGTGATGTCGCTGATCTGTAAATCTAGCCTATTTGAGCCCTAGAGAATTCCACTGAAAAGATACAATTTCTGGCTACCTGCCAATAAGTTGCTTTCAACTGAGCAACCATATTAATGAGTTTTATAAAATAAGGGTGCTAATATTACTGAATTGGTATGTGAGGTTTACTCAATTTACCACAGCAAATAAGCGAAAATAGTCTAGGCTTAAGGCTATTAGGCTTACACACAGAGAAATAATCGGGTAAATAATCACAATATGTAATGTAAACAATAAAGCTGTTTTGAAGGTAATAATACAGAAAGTTATTTTCTAGGCTTGTGTATATAGGATTGCTCTTTTATGGTAATTTAAGTACACTTAAGGAAATTCCAAAGACTGAATAGTAATTTGCTATACTACTTGTTATACTACTGAAGGCAAAATGAAACTACTGATTATTCTTTTCAAAAGTCCAGTTGCCATAAAATACTAAGTACTATATTATATATCTAGAATAAATTTACCATTTTAGATTAGTTGTCTGTGACCTTTTTGCTATAAAAGTATCCCTCCCCTTTTACAGTACTGGTGATGGAACCGAGAGAACTCTGAAGTGCATCCTCACATCTGTTTGAATGAGGGTTTCACCAAGTAGCTCAGCATGGGCTCAAATTTGCAATCCTCCTGCCTTAACTTCACGAGTAGTTGGGATAACAGGTGTACTTTATCAGCTTCTCAGACTTTGATGAGCTTCCGAAGAGGGACAGTGTATTCAAGTGAGACAAAATTGGTGTTTGGTACTTTAGTATGTTAAAAACAACCAACCATGATCTGTAAATTACATATACCCATTCTGGACAAGCGGAGAAAGGTACTTTTCTTCGGGGAGTACTATCCGATGGGTTCTATATTCATGTATCTTGCATGTATCCATGGACCACAAATACATAGGAAGGAACGTGGTCACATACATATTTCAACTCAACATACTGAAACATTCTTCTAAGTGCATGCCTCCTTGGCAGTGGGACATGAGTACCATCATAGAATACTGAGAACTGTGTTTTAGTCCTACATACAACAGACTCTTTATTTTTCCAAAAGATAGCTATAAACATTTATTATTCTCTAATACTTCTCCCCCTGCTTAAAAGGAGTTCTGGGAAGCCAATTTCACTATCTTGATTTTCTACTGCAATGGAAGCAGCAATTAGTGTGCAAAGACCTGGGCTATCATGGCTGTGAGAAACAAGGTGATATAAGACGCAAAAGTACTTTGGAAACCAGAAGCGCTACTAATAGGTACAGTTCCATTTTGAGCACGTTAGCTTAATATTTTGAGATGGCCTCATAGGTAGTCACTAAATTGCCCAGATTGGGTTTGAACTCAAGATCCTCCTGCTTCAGGCTTCCAGAACACTGGGATTACAGGCTTCTGCCAACACACCCGGCCCTTAGCTTAGTATTTATGTAGTCATCTTTTTCTTATAACAGAAGCTATAAAGTTAATTCCCAAGATCATGAACTCTGCAATCAAACCATTTGGTCTCAAATCTTGACTCCTCTGCTTAGTAGTTATGTGACACTGGGATGATTCAACTTTCTTATGTGTAACAGATAACCATGTATCTCTCACTGGGTGGTTGTGTAGATGAAATGAACATGGAAGTCTGCAGTGAAGGAATATACTAGCCATTATTTCTACCATTAGCAGCAGTATTTAAAGTTTGAATGATTTTTAAACACATGGGTTCTGTATTCATGTATAAGAAAAACCAACCACCTTACTAGATAAAATTTTCCTTTGATCTCAATCATTAAACACTCAAAAAAGTTTATTGGCCTATTTCCCCAAGGGGAAAACAAACAACAACAAATATACCAGGACTAACGTTTATTACTGTATTTACAGTTCTATGAAGAACTTCATGTATTATTTGGAAAAGTTGCAAGTAGTCTTAAAAAGTACTTTAACTATAAAAACTGAGGAGCCAGCCTCAAAAGATGTCATAAAATTATCTTCTCAACTGAGACATAGTATTAATTAAATCTCAATAATCAAACACATGATGCCAGAAACTAGACCCAAAGCCAATTTCAGATTGATGGTTCTAGAACACTTGATTTAATATAACAGGGTACCTCATATGTGCTTAGTAAGGAAAAGTAAGGCCCAACTGACATTAACTTCCCCTCTTATTTTACTAGAGAAACTCCCAGTGGGAATTATACACTCAGATTATGGCTACAATCTTAAAGTCCATCATTTTACAACACAAACATCAGCGAATGCCCTCAATTCCTTCCGAACTGAAAAATGTATGATTACACACTTGTGGGGCTGATTTCCTTCCTATGAATGCAAACTCTTCACCTTTATTCTCCCGTGAGAACTATTCTCCTCTGATGTTAATTTGCCTTAACATTTCCTTTAACATAAATTTCTAAAAACCTTTTGAAATATTTAAGAAATCCCTATCCCTAGTATTTTCCTTATTTCATACATTTGAGGCAAATGACATGCTTCTGATAAGATATTGAAGGTCTTAAAGAGTTCCTTTCTTACATACTCCCCATTCTGATGAAACTACGCTAATTTCCAAGAAAAACTGGAATATTTAGTCAAAGATTAGCCTTTATGGCTGGGAGGTGTAGCTCAGTGGAGACTGCTATTTTAACACACTGTAGGCCCTGGGTTCAATCCCCAGCACAGCCCTCCCTCCCATTGCTTTTCATAAGGTGAATGCTTCATATTAAGGCAAGGACTTACCCAAGCCATTTTTTTTTCTTCAAAGGTAACTTTTCAATCTAACAGTGGTTTTTCTACTTCATGAATTTTAAGCATACTCCACAGTTGGTAGAAAGCCCTTTAAATAGATTTTGACTTTCTGAAACTTAATCCCGTTTTGCTCTGCTGTCCAATCAACAAGTCTCAAGATTTTTTTCAAGTAAACTCCTTAGTACTTCAGTCACTTCTTACGACATTTGAATTCATTTTCTCATTCTCAATAACCTGCTGGTTCATATCCACACTGTACATGTGGCCTGGCAAGTGCCACACACCAAGACCTCCAATCAACAATGGTTTGGGAAAATGTTTATTACCAAATATTGACAGTTTAACCAAAATACGTGACCAATTTGCATGTGTTTTGAAATTCTCCGAATCCTTATCTATAGAATCCAGATATGATGCATCTATATAGAAACCAAGACAATCTAGGATTGCTGAAAATAAGGAATAGTACACTGAAGGAATTTAACACAGGAAATACTTAAAATTATTGCAAAATCGTCCTAAAAATTGTATTAATATAGAATTTCCCAGAAAGAACAAGTTATCAATTTTTAAAGCTCTGGGTTTCTTTTTAAAAAAATTTAGACAGGATCTTGCTATGTAGTTCAGGTGGGCTTGAAGAACTAGTGAGTCTTACTTCAGCCTTTGAAGTAAGTGCTGGGACTTACAGGTGTGCATCACCACACCTGGCAAGGGTCCTTGAAATTTTGAATGCATCTAACCACATTAGAATCACTAATTTAAAAATGGTACGACTGCCAGGCATGGAGGTGCATGCCTTTAATCCCAGCACTTGAGAAGCTGAGGTAGGAGGGTCACTGTGAGTTCGAGGCCAGCTTGTGCTACAAAGTGAGTTCAAGACCAGCCTGAATGGCACAGTGAGACCTTGTCTCAAAAAGACCCCCCAAAATTAAACAAATACATAAAAATAAAGTGGTACAACAGTGACTGTAATGAAACTTGAAGTTTACTTTTGGGTGTTTTTCTTAATGCAATACCACTAAAATACAGGGAGAAAAAAGCGTAACAAAGGGTTTAACTTGAAGTTTGTGCTATATATACACTTGTTGTGGTAATACTCTTCCTTTCCAAAGTCAGATTTTTAGACGACTATAACTGTTTATAATGAAAGATGTTGTCATTAATAGTGAGAATGTTTTGCATGCCAAATATAAATTCCACATTTAAAACAATTTTTCTTGATAAATTTAATCTGATTATTGAGGTTTTAAAAAAGAAACAAACTCCTAATGGGTAACTGGGATGTAGGAAAGGAGAAAGGAAAGAAGCGGAAATTATGTATGCATGTATATATAGGATAGCTAACAGGTGTACTACTGTCTTCTATTGCTTTACTGAAAGGAAGTTAATGATTACTGGTTTGATCATTATTGCATGTCTCTGTTTTCCTGAGAAACCACTTTGAAGATATCAATACGTAATACAACAACCATTGTTAATTTCCTACCACTTTGTAACTTTGTATGTATTGTTCTTAAGCTATTTTGTAAATGGATGTCTGTTAATGTTTTCTTCCTTTATTCTTAAACAAACTCCTAACTTAATGAACTGATTCTTAGACTTTTCTTTGAGCAAACTGTGAGCAATTTACAATTTCAGTGGGTTTATATTCTTTCCTGTTCATTTTCCCCTCACCTCTCTTCTTTCAAGATTCTTTCACACCATGGGAAGGCAACTTTGGGGAAGAAATGCAGGTATGACAAAGGAAAAACCCACAGGATAAACAGGATAGATCTTTCTATAAAACTTTCAAAATTTTAAAGTATTGAGAAAAATTAAACTTTGTTTTTACACATTAGATATAACAAGGTTTCTTAGATAAAACTTAAAAAATTTCTGAGCCAGAAGCACTTCACATCTTTTTCTCACAGGTGCTCTTTCTTATCACTGGCACAGTAATTTAACTGTATTAAGAAAAAGGGCTGGGGATGTAGAAAACTTGCCTAATACTTTTGAAGCCCAGCACTGAAAACCACCACCAGACGTGCACTTAGAAGAGTATAAGGCCAAGAACAATAGCTATCTTTGGTTACAATTATTTTTTAAACTGCTATTTCACTTTAAAAAGGTTTGTATGTCTATACAGTACTTTTATGCTAAGAAAACTTAAACTTGTAGAATTTTCATAGAAAATCTTGATTCTGAAAGTTTCACTGATGATCAAATACTTAATTTCTTTACTGAGCTTATTAGTAGCTTCCAAACTACAACAGACTTATGACCCTCTGATACTCACCTTCTGAGGTTCTGGGGCCTGGATGAGTACAGAAACAGTCTTTCACCCAGGAACTGAGGAAGTAATTCAGACCCTTCTCATCTCAAGATTTATCTCTTATCCAAGTAGGTTATCCTAGTGAATATTCGTATAATTTGATAATGTTTAATCACTTCAAGATTTTGGTGGTGCAGAGGTACTGTACCACGAACTACATCTTCAGTCCAATCATAGGCAAATTTTAGCTTATTAAATATTCACTTCATATTTTAAGCATTTGTATATTCTACTAAGCTATTGTTTAATCAGCCTTTTTTTGCTGGGTATTTAAAATGCTTCCAATTTCTTAATATTATAAACATTATAATAAATACATGGACTGCTGCTTAGGAGGGTATTAGTTAAAATAAAATTATGATATACTATAGCTGGTTCATATATAACCATATGAAAAAAACCTAACTGTATCACTTGTCAGGGTATGTTAATATTTTAACGTTGGAATCTAACATTTAGTTTTTTGTATGATGTTCTGAAGTTCTGGATGTCTTAGTCCACCTGCGTTTTTCATTCTTTTATTTTTAAATTTTTATCTACATTGTTATTACATCTGAAAAGTTTGTATGTGTAAATAAAGAGGCTTAATTAATGAGATAAGTGTTGTATGTGAGAAAAACATTGCGAGTAAGATACACCAGGTATGGTAAAGCATTGCTCTAATTCCAGCTACTCAGGAAGTAAAGCAGAATTGGAAGTTTGAGGCCAGCCTGAGCAACTCAGACCGTTTAAAAATTTAAAAAGGGGTTCGAGATGCAGCTAAGTATTCCCCTTAGTTAAACCTTCAACTGTGTGTGTATGGGGAAGAGAAAAACTAGTCACAAGAGATTTTTGCCTCATTTGTATTAAAAGTGTAACAAAATTAGTTAAAGGAGAACTAAAGTGATGAAACGGATAAAGGCACAGCAAAAGGAAAAAGAATGGATTGAATCTAGTCCATCTGAAGAAAACTAAACAACTCCGAAAAGTCTAAAGCAACACCACGAAGAATCAAGCTAAGGAGTGTGAGTTTTTTTTTTTTTTTTGGTACTAGGAATCAAACTCAGGACCTCAAGCTTGCCAGGCAGGCACTGTCTCTCTGGGCTACATCTGTGGCCTCGAGTGAGTTTTATCATGTAGGAAAAACTGTCTTTAAAGATTAAATGAGTAGTATATCTTATAGGAGATGAAACTGTTAAGACCGAACCAGAGACAGAACACTTCAGTTAAGATGCTGCTAAAAACAAGTAAGAAATTATGAAGTACTTAATTACAGCAAGATCTTCCACGGCTGGCGAAAGGAAAAATGACTGTGGTAAACTGGGCCTGCTGGTGCCCACCTGTAATCCCAGCACTTGGGAGGCTGAGGCAGGAGGACTGCTACAAATTCGAGGCCAGCTTGGACTGCATAGTGAGTTCAAGGCCAGCCTGAACTATGTACACCTGTCTCAAGAAAGAACAGAAGACTGTGGGAGATGAAAAAAGTGAACAAATTCCAAAATGTCTCTCCAAACTGTTACCTTTGACTCTAGCTAAGGTGATCAAGAGGAAAACAATTTGAGAGTCATCTGAGTAAAATCATAAAGCCTGATCATTACACATATACCTAGTAACCACCCATTCAAACATTTTCTGTGGATGCTAAATGGTCTCAGTTGTAGGTTCTAAGCTCGAACCATATTTATAAAAACAGTCTTATTTGCAAAGGTCCAATAGGCTGAGGCACATACTACTGCTAAGGTTGTTTCTAAGAAGTAGAGAGAGCTGGTGATGCATACCTAAAACCCCATCACTGAGGGAGGTGAAGGCAGAAGAGTCACAAATTTCAGTCTAGTCCAGGCAACTAACAACTTAGATTCTGTCTCAGGAGTGGGAGCTGCCTGGGGATGCTGCTCGTTGCAAATGCCTTGGGTTCAATCCTTACTCAGTTCCTTGTAGTCACATACCCACACCACACCCACATGAAATAAGCAAGTAATGTCACTTTGCAGTCATTTTAACATAAAAGGTCTAAATATTTATTTTGCCAAACCGTTTTTCACTGCATACAGCCTTAAAAAAAAAAAGAGGGCTGGGGGAGTTACTTGATGGTAGAGTGCTTGGTTAGCATGTACAAGCCCTGGGGTTTGATACCTAGTACTGCAAAAAAGAAAAAAATTATAGATAGTTGATCTATATTTTATAAACAAGATTAAAAACGTAAGCTCTTAAATTTCTGGCGCATAATCAGTTCTGGATCAAAGGAGTTCATGCTATTAGTAATAAAGCACCAGACACAAGAAATGTATTGGTAAGACTAGAAAGTAAAACTTTTTAGTCGATGGGACTGTACTGATCATTGTCTCTTCTTTCCCCAAATTTTTATTTTAGTACTGGGAATTGAACTCAGGGCCTTTGCCAGGCAGGTGTTGTGCCACTGAACTATATCCCCAGTCCCTCTTCCCTCAAATATGTAAGTGATATATCTAAGTGCTTATTACAGCTAAGTCTATCTAAAAAATTTAGAACATTAATTCTTCTCCCTTTTGATAATATTTAATGAGAACATCTAGAATAAAACTTTTTCCATGAAGGGAAAGTAATATCCACCTGCAAAAGGAAAAGAAATACAGTTTGATTTAGAATGTCACTTTCTAAATAAACTTAAACATTAATTTAAGAGCTTATATTTTACAAGAGTATAACTTTGCTAAATCAAGTATGGCTAAACTATCAGTAATAATAGTGGCTTCAAAAACACTTGTAACTGTAACAAAGAATATATAACTGGAGAAAATTTTTAATGTTAAATATAGAATTTAGTCTAGTAAGCTTTCAACTCTATCACACATTAATCTGTATGACCTTGACAAATTGGTAGGTGTATATAAGGATGCAAACTGAATTGCTAAACTATTAAAATATTTTTCTGTCTCCTGTATATTCACCTGCAGTCCCTTCAGCTCCAAACTTAAGCCATACTCCAAGTAACAGACTAAAGACGGTCCATATTAGAATAATCTGACATCAATTTAAAAAGAAACCTGAGTGTAAAGGATTACGATTTTTCTCCCAAAGATGGGAAAAATGAAGACTTGACATACACTCATATATTTCTTATTTGCAAATAGCCCAAGTAAGATTAACATTTTAAAAACATGCATACTACTAGAACAGTAGCTTTTTTCTTTGAGCTGGAGATTGAATCTAGGGTCTTTTGTACACCCTCTACCACTGAGCTGTATCTCCAGCTAAATTATTATTTTTTGTCTTTTTGAGACAAGGTCTCACTATGCAGTTTAGGCTGGCCTAGAACTTGCAAGGATCCTCTTGCATCAGCCTCCTGAGTGCTGGGAGTACAGGCATGAGTCACCACGTCTGCTTTTTTTTCGGGGGGGGGGGGTACCAGGAATTGAACTCATGACCTCATACTTGCCAGGCAGGTGCTGTGCCACTGAGCTAAATCCCCAGCTATAGCAAGTTTTAATGTAATATTTCTTCTACATTTGCTTGCTCTTCCAAGATCTCAATTTTCCTTCAATTCACCATTCAGACTTAAAACACGCAAGTTTTCCTGGTAACATAACACTGTCCTTCACATGTAGGATATGCTGATACAGATTCTCTTGTGAATGTAAAAATGCAGGTTTTTTTCTGAACACATTCAATAAAATTTTCTAAAATCTGACTTTAGATACATTTAAAATACAGAGAAAAGTAACTTCTGGGTTATTGTGGAAAATACTGGACAGTATATATTGAAAAACCTTGCAACTCATTCAATAAATATTTCTAAGCTATTTTAGGGCCTGGAATAATTTTAGTAGAACCAAAAATTGTAATACTTGTTAGACTTATATAATGGTTAAAATGCAGTAAGTTATGAGTTTAATGAATGATTGCTAAAAGGGTTAAGGCAGTATTATTTCCATTTAAGTGCTGGCATTTAATTCTAGTTGCCACACATGTAATATAGTACTTCCTTATTTGGGGAAAGATTTTTTTTTTCTAGAGGATGTGCTACATACTGTTCTTAAATGAAAGGTTTTTTTTATACCTTAAATAAAAACTGAAATAGTTCTTAGGATTTTAAAAATACAATTATCATTAGAAATAATCCATTAAGAACTGTTTTTCTTTTGTTCATTTTCTCTTCGCTTACATTTGAAAAGGTCAAGATGCTGCTTGTAGAAAATAACACCAGATCTATGGCATATTACACATAACTATTAGACTTATTGTGAATATCATTTTAATGACTTAAAATACTATAAGAGAGAAGGTGAAGAGTATTTTTCTTTGAATTTTAACAATCAAAGTATTTTTACTGTTATTTGCATCTATAAAATTAACATTAAATCACACTTTGGTATTACTCTGAAGTATCAGATTTAAAAAAGTACAGCAGAACTTTTTGATTTATAAAACAAAAGCCTAGAGCTTAGGATTTATGCAAACATTTTAATGACAACTAATTAAAATAATGGACTATTATAATGTTAGAAAACAGAGGATTAGGACCCTATTCTGTCAACTTTGGCAAATTAATGTGAATTTGTTTCCTCAGTTACCAGTCAACACGTTCATCATCTGTAAGGCTTTTCCTACTTTTAAGGTTATGATTAAGTGCCTCTGAAACTTTTTTTATGATTAAGTGAATTTTGAGGTGAAGATTTTCCAGGAATTAACTCTCATGTTTTAATGTTTTCCTTTCATCACTTGTAATGAAATATTTAGAAATATTACTAACAATTACCTTCTAAATTCTGTCCAAAATGTATAACACATTTTATACTCTATCTGTAAGATAGGAACATACCTAAAGTAATTTCCAATCAGAGAAAATTACTATTTGTTCCACCTTAAAAAATCTAAATATTTGTATTGAATATACAAAATAAATTCTTCTCATACTCCCTAAGCTTTTTAAAGAAACCTCTTTTTTCCCAATTAAATGTGCTCATCCTCTACCAACGCCTCATGGCACTCCACAAAATTGTTTATTGAGACAGGGTCTCACTACGCAGTTCAGGCTGGCCTTGAGCTCACTTTGTAGCCCAGGCTGGTCTCGAACTCATATCAATCCTCCTGCCTCAGCCTCCTGAGTGTGGGGATTGTAAGCATGAGACACTATGCCCAGCAACACTATTATTAAATTGCAATTACAATGGACTCTGATCGGTGGGTTCTGTGTCTGTGGACTCAAGCATGGATCAAAATATTTGAGGAAAAAAAATGATTATGTACTGATTTTTTATTATTCTCTAAATTATATAACTATATAATGCATATTTATACAGCTTTTACCTTATATTAGTTACTATAAGTAATCTAGAGATGACTTAAGAGTATACAGGAGTATGTTCATAGGTTATGAGCAAATATCACAGCATTTTATGCAAGGGAATCTATAGCACTGGAAGATTTGCTATCTGTGGGGTGCTTAGACCAATCCTTCAAGGCTATCAAAACTGTACACTATTTTATTAGACACAATAAATACAGAAAGTTACAACTAACGTTTTTACAGAATAATACTGGATATAATATTGTCAGTGATACTGAAAATATATAACTCAAACTGAAAAAAATTAGTCACATTAATATTCATTAAAATACAACTGTAGATTATTGCCAACCTTACTTCAGCAGCACAGTTAATACTGGAGATAATTTTACAATCTTAACACCAATATTTACGTGCTGCTAAGGCACGGCTGACATTGCTATCATAAGAGCTATGAGTAAAAGAAATAGTTTTTCTTCAGAAGATCAGATCCTTGTATTTTTGAGGCAGCACAATATGGCCTGCACCTTTTCAAAATCCACAAACCATTATGTGCTGCTACTTTACTCCAAGGTTTTTTTTAAAAACACACATTAGTACCTAAAGAACAAAAATTTTTCTTTTAGAAAAAAAAATACATTAAAAAATCCATGTTTAAAGATTTTAACATTGACATATGTCCATAATTATTTTTAGAAGTTTTCTGCATCAAAACCTGAAGAAAGCCTACAACGTAGCCCTCTAAGCTAAGAAACAGATGAATAACAGGAAAAGAAAAGCACATTTTTCTAGTACTACAAGTACATCTTTACATTTTGAATGCATTATATTTTCCTTTTATAAGCAATAAATAATTCATAAAAATTGTTTTTACCTTATTAAGAGCAGAATTTTGCTCTTAAACTGGATTTTGTTCCTTGTGTATCTTTTAAAAGAAATCTTCATCAGTATAGGTAAAACTTCATATCAAGGGAAAAACATGAAATGACATACAAAAATATAGTTTCAATAAACTTAGGCTAGCAAAAAGCAAATGTACTTTTAAAGAAAGACTAGAAGCCATATGAAACATAGGAAAAACACAAGGCTCCAAACAAATAAATTCTCCCTGAGGTGCTATGAAAATCTACATATTAACACTGAGCATTTATCCCCATTGGAATGATTATTCTGGGTTGCACAGGACTTGATGTTAAGTAGTTACTTGATTTAGATTATGAAGCCTTGGAATAATATGTTAACTTGGTGCCCTGAAAGGAAAAGTCAAAGAGAAATTCTATGCCTCTCACTCTCCCTGTCTTGCCTATCTCTTTCACTCTGCTCAGCAGGAAAGGGAAGATACTCTTGGTTTCCAGTAGGATGTAGGAATGACTTCTCTCCAAAAGATACCGTGAAACCATCACTATTCTAGCTCAGGGATCAAGAACCATTTTTGCCTCAACTTTCTTATTAAAAGGGCTTTTTGAGACCCTGTCTCAAAAAAAAACAAGGCTTTTTAAAATCTACATTATTTCTATTATAGTATAAAAAGGTGATATGCATAACGCAAGCACCAAAATTTAACCCTATGTTTATACAAAGCACACTGACATACAATTCCACATTAATGTGTTTTATTTTTCTCATTATTAAAAGTACATATAGCTATCCTTGCATCTGAGCAATCAGTGCTTCACATATTACTCTATTAAGTTTCTATGTGTATATATTGTTTATGGCACAAAGGCCTGAAAACAGGGGATCCAACTATTGTACTAAATCCCCAGCCCTTTTCATTTTGATACAAAGTCTAAGTTGCCTAAGATGGCTTCAAGCTTAGGATTCTCCTGCCTCAGCTTCCCAAGTATCTGAGATTACCACCATGTGCCACTTACCTCCAGCCAGCACTTTTCAAAATGTAACCAAGATACATCTATTGCAATAACTTGAGAAATTCATAACACGTATTTGTTTTTCAGTTACATTACAGAATTTTAAAGTTCCTCAAAAAATAATTTGTAATACTGTAACTTTGTTTTAGTAACCTGAAAGACTATTTAAATTTTCCTTCAGTTTTTAACCTAAGATAGTTAAAATAACATTTTTATTTGAAAATATGAAAACCATAAACTATTAGAAAAAATTTATTCCTACTCTGCAAAAATATAGAAGTTTCTTGATTTAACTGTATTAACAAAGCAAAAGGTTCAGTGGAGCAATTTCAGAAAGATAGAAAGGTACATCTTTCTTGTGTTCAACAGCAATAGTAATCTCTTCCCAGTATGATAAGATTTGATTTCTTTTTCCTTTTTTTTTGGTCTTTTTGAGACAGGGTCTTGCTATGCAGTTCAGGATGGCCTTAAGCTCACTTTGTAGCCCAAGCTGGTCTCGAACTTGCCATGATCCTCCTGCCTTAGCCTCCCAAGTGTTGGGATTACAGGGATGCCCCACCAGGCCTGACTCTTTTTCTTTTCTACTTATCTTCTAGGCCTTATAGTTACCAAAAGGGGTTACATTCTATGCCCCCAAAAGGGGCTATTTTACTAAATTTCTCTTAAACCTACAAGTTGTTAAACAATCTCCACTGTCATGTAACAAGGATATTCAGGTGCTTATACATGGTATAAAGATCTTCCTGCTAGTTTGTTTGACATATCAGTTTGAATACTTAATTTCACCCAATCTAGCATCAACACAATTAATAATAGTGATTACCTTTTTCTAATATGCTTCAAATTTTTCCCGTGAATCTCTAAGAAACTAGCTATGTATAACCACTGAGACAAAGAATGTTTATCTTTGCTTAAGAGTGGAATGTCAAGTGGTACATGTAGTATCTGTATAATTGCAGATAACTGGGAGGAGAGTCCCAAGCTCTGAAGCTAGCATGGAATTTAGCAAGACCTTGTCTCAAAATAAATATGGCTGGGATGTACCTTAGTGGTAAAATGCCCATGAGGTCATTTAAAAGGAGGAGTAGGGGATGGAAAGTGATATGACATGTCAGTAATACTATCTGCAAGAAAATTTTAAGAGCTCTTATTTATATTTTTAAGGAAAGGTCTCAGGATGTATAACTAAAACAATTTCAGTAATTGATACAGTATTTTTTTCATTATCCTATTACAAAGTTCAAAGTTTTAGTAAATGTACAAATAAACCTCACAGGATCATATTACAATTTGCTTCTTGGAGATAAATGGTTATAAATGAAAGGCTGTACTTCGGGGCATAGCAGTGCGTACCTGTAATGCCAGCACTTGGGGTGGCTGAGGCAGGAATATTCCAAGTTCTAGCCTCACCGGGGCACTTTAGTGAGACCCTGTCTCAAAATAAAAATGATTAAAAAAAAAAAGATAACCAACGATCCAAACACACATGCACACACACACACACAAGCCTACATTAACTAAAGACTCTCTTCATTCAGTGTTGTGAATAGGCATGCAATAAAATAATGCTGAGACACAGTCCAAAAAAATGTAGACTTTGAGTGAATACCAAGTTCTTTTCTCCCGTAATCTGTACATATGCCAACTCAATCTTTGATTCTTCACTAAAGCTACTTTTGGAGGTTAAAATGCTCATATCCTTTGTATTTATCCCTACTTTTAATGACAGTTTAAGTCTACTACCACCATTCAGTCAAGGCAACTTATTCTTATTCCAGCAAGTTCATACATGTAAGCGTTAAATAGTTCTACTTATCACTTTTATTCCTGAAGTTTCCTTATATGCAACATTAAACTACGTAGCAAACAAATGTTTGAAAGTTTTTTGATGACTCTTTACTTCCCAGACATGACTAAATTGTGAATATACCATTTAATCAAGAAGTGCCATTTCAGAAGACATTAATATGTTATTTACCATCATATTTTTATCATAGGTATTTCCTTCTATGGCCTTTTTGCCCTGTAAAAACTTACCTACTGTCATTTTCTCGTCACAATTTTTGTCCTGTGCTAATCATTTCCCTAGCAAAAATAATTGACTTGTTTTGAGATTTCAGTTTTACTACTTCTTTGCCACTTTTTTAAATTGAGTCTAAGTACCTTGTAACTTCATTGGATTTTCAGCTGGACTTTCTACTTGAGTCACACAAACTCCCTAAAATTCACATGTTCACATTATATATGATTTTTTAAGTAGAGCCTATACATGTTTGCAACAGTATCAAGGACTATAGAATCAGAATCTACACAGTATTATTTCTCGCTCTCTCCAATGGAAATACTATCATTCCATTTAAAAGTTCTCTTTTAAGAATGAAAACCAGATGCAGTATGTATGGCACATGTCTGTAATCCTAGGTACTCAGGAGGAATTCAAGTTTGAGACCACCTTGGGAAACTTAAGGGAGATTGTCTAGAAAAGAAAAATAAATCCAAACACAATGTGCACTCTTCTGAAATAATCGGGAATTCAAATGGAACTGGGTATTACTATACTAAGAGAATATTATGTTAGTGTGTTGTAAGTATGGTGGTTATATATTAAGTTAGAGTCTTTATATTAGAGAAGCATAATGAAATAGTAAACGGAAGGCAAGACTGACCAAGCATGACACTCCTCTAGTCACCAGGTAAGTAGCAAATAGAACACATAAATACTTAATCATTTTGGGTGCAGTGATTAGTCTTTTCCAGTGTATGTTTCTTCAAGGCAGCCTACAGAATGGAGATGCTTGTAACAAATTATTTTCCTGTTCTTTTCTTCCCTAATCTGTATATATGCCTAACCAATCTTTCGCTTCTTCACTAGAGCTACTTCTAGAGACTAAAATACTCACCAATCCCCTTGTATATTTACCCCTACATTTAAGGACAATGTAAATCTATCACTTCTGGTAGACTTCCATTTCAAACTTTCCAGCTAATACTGAATTTCCACTAACCACAAACTTATGAACATTGAAAAATGTTCTTAGTATTCAGTACTATGCTGAGTAAATAACTGATTTCACTTTCATACCTATCTTTTCATGCAAAATGGATTAGCTATGTGGCAGTATTTTCCTGGTATATCTCGTTCCATTTCTTCATTCTTGTGTCCTGGTTCACTGGAAATATCACAGTACCAGTATCCCTTAAATCTCTGCTTTCAAGTTTGATTGCTGAGAAAAAAAAAACAGAAAGAGTCCTAATGACTGATACAGAGTAAAAGCAAAGAACTACTAAAAGTAATCAGAAAAAAAAAATATTTCATTTCTTGCCCTTTCATCTTACATACAATAGTCATGGCTTCAAACCTCATGGTTTATATTCTGGGCCCCTAATTTTGTCTACTGGCTTTTTAGTTCTTATACTCTCCAAGAAAAAAACAGTCTTTGAAAGGTAAGACCAATAAATGAATGAATGAATTAATGAATGAATGTCCTGCTTAAGAAGTCAACTTGAATACAAATCTGAGTAGATGGCAACCTTTAGACACGAAGGTATTTAATTTTCTTTCTGTAACAGAAAAAACAAATTTAAAAACTATAGTAAAACATAAGTTGTACATAATTTAAAACTCTAACTTTGCTTCTACTAACATTTTTGTTTAGGCATATTTACTTTTCATTTTACAAGTGTTCTAGTATCAGTTCATTTAGTTTATATAAGGCATTACTGCATTTAACAAAAACATTTAGAAATCTTAGGCATGTTGCCTAAATCACAAAACCATACTGACTGCCTCAGAATAAATGGTGAACTTCTGCATTTCTAACTTGTTATCAAAATAATAAACAACAAACATAGCCTACTGAGGTAGCATTGAGAGGACAGTTGAGGCCAAAAGACCTAAGATGAATCTTGCTCTATCCTTTAGGAATCCCCACTCTTGTTCCTCTTCTGTAACATGGTACAATTAATACCTACTTCATAGCTCTGTCATTTAGACTACGTAATCTTAAACTTGTACACGCACATCTAGCATGAACAGATGTTCATTAAATGCCTGTTCAGTCTAAATTTACAGTAGGATTTGACATTTCTGATAAAGTGTTTTAGTGGACTATGGTACATCAACACAAACCAACAGAGTGTATGACAAAAAGAAAGATAGTACAGTCTGACTGTATTAAAGAAGTATATTATTCATAAGAAAGGCAATATACTTTGTGCCTTGGCCACAGGAAGTATCCTGAGTTCTATAAACAGTATTTTAAAATAAATAGTATAAAATGTGTAAAATTTATATATAGAATGTAATATCCATGATTCCGTTGAAACAGTGGAAGAACCTGGGTATGTTTTGCCTAGAGAAAAGACAAAGAATGAGGTTCTATATTATACTGAAACCTGCTTCTTATGAGTTTTATTTTCTACCAGTTATCAGCTGCAAAAATGTATCTGTAACAATATGAAAAACGTTCACTGCAGATCTAATTCTAATATGCTGACTGTTAGAATTGTGTTAACATGGTTTCCATTTCTGGGACAAAACATCTGACAGAGCCCTGGTCACTTGGCCCCACTGTAGCACACCGCACCATGGTAGGAACACACGGCAGAAGAGGCCTTTCAACTCACGGCAGCCAGGAAGCAAAAAAGGAGACAAGGAGGACCTGGCTACCAATATCCTTTTAAGCACATGCCTCAATGACCTAACTTCCTTCCCTTAGTCCCCACCTCATAAACTTTCCACTACCTTCAATAGCGTCACAGGCTGGCAACCAGACTTTTAACACATGGACCTTTGCAAAGAACAGTTCCAAGCCATAGTAACTTAATACAGTTGTCTTGTTTTGGATTTGGAGGGCAAACTGCCAATTTTGTGCATAAATTCTGATTATAACGCACCAAATACCAGGGGCATGAAGAATCACTATGTGTGGCCAAACTAAAGATATGAAAAGTTGCAAGAAATTTTAATAAATTAAAATCTGCTGGGTCTGGTGGGTCACACCTGCAATCCCAGCACTCACTCAGGAGGCTAAAGCAGGAGGACGGCTACAAGTCTGAGGCCAGCCTCGGCTACAGTAGAGTTCAAGGCTAGAATGAGTGATATAGCAAGACTGCCTCAAAATAATTTTTAAAAATCCAGATACTCTTTGATATTATTTCTCTAAATATTTTTGCTTGTGATTATAAAATCTGATCAGAGGTAAGGAACTTGGAAGTGATGGCATTGTTTGTAGTTCATACTATTAAACATTTACAAACTTCATTTTCATGAGCTACAAATAGGGCTGGGGATATAACTCAGTGGCACAAGTGCCTTGCCTGGCAAGTGCAAGGTCCTGAGTTTGATTCCTTGTACAAAACAAAAACAACAACAAAAAAATCAAAATACAAAATGAGCTACAAAAAAATTTTGCTGTAAGAAATGAAATTACATAAGGTAGATGGGTGGGGTGGCGCACGCCTATAATCCCAGCACTTGGGAGGCTGAGGCAGGAGGATTGATTTAAGTTTGAGGCCAGCATGGGCTACAAAGTGAGTTCAAGACCAGCCTGAACTGCATGGTGAGATCCTGTCTCAAAAAGTGAAAGGGAGGCAGGGAGGCAGGGAGGCAGGGAGGCAGGGAGGGAGGGAGGGAGGGAGGGAGGGAGGGAAGAAAGGAAGGAAGGAAGGAAGGAAGGAAGGAAGGAAGGAAGGAAGGAAGGAAGGAAGGAATAAATTACATAATGTATTTTAAAGAAAAGATTGGGTAGAGGCAGCACTGAGCTACATCTTTTTAAAATTTCAACACAGGGTCTTGCCAAGTTGCCCAGGCTGGGTCTGCACTTGCAATTCTCTGCTTCAGCCTCCCACAATGTTGGGATTACAGACTTGCACCACCACATCCAGCTAAAGAATTTGTTTTAGTAACAAAAATTTATGTTTTGGTTTTAATATGAAGACTAAAACTGATAATCTTGGCCAAAAAAGTGTGGAAACTAACAAATGAACATATATTTCATTTCTGCATTCACTTTATTTGTCTTTTTACATGGAAACAAATTGAAACACCCAAGGTACAGATTAATAGTAGCTAAAATTATACCAAATGCCCTAGGAATGTTATTTGTTATATTTATGCTTAGGACTTTAAATCCCTACTCCTTAGAATTCATTATATTTCTATAGTCAAGTTTGTTTAAATCAAACATGTGGAATATAATTTTGACATGTTTGAATTTTCCTAAAAAAACATCAAATGTAACTTCAGAAATAAAGAATTACTATTTTTCTTTGACCTCCTCTATAAGCTAAGAAGTTTTTCAGGGTGGGAAAATAAAAACCCATAATTAATTTTATTGCTGCAAGTTTTTTAAGAACGTAAGGAACGAACTTATGAAAATCATGAAAGCTCAGCTTTAACTAGTTTTTCTGTTAAACATATACAGCAACTCTATAAAGGCTTTGAAGACAATGAATACCTGGTATTTTATTAAATATTGTGTCATTCCTAAAAATAGCAGTTATTTGAACAACGATCAAGAAACAATTATAGTACTTTGTGAACTTTTCTTATGTTCATAAATTATAGGCTGAGCGTGGTACCATGTGCCTGTAGTCCCAGCACTCTGGGAGGCTAACGCAGGAAGATTTTAAGTTTAAGCCCAGCCTAGGTAACTTAATGACTGTCTTAAAATAAAAAATACAAATGGGGCTGGGAGATAGTTGCACAAAGAGGTCCTGGGCTCAATCCATAGTACCACCTAAAAAAAAGTTTAAAAGTATAGAATAACCTGTAACTTTAGGGGTTTAGAGTTGATGTATTTACTAAATAGTAATTCACCTTACCTCTTTACCACCAGTACCACAAAATAAATAAATAAATAATTTATTTATTTATTTATGGTACTGGAACTTGAACTCATGACCTCATGCTTGCCACGCAGGCACTGTGCCACTGAGCTAAATCCCTAGCACCCAAAAATTACTTAAAATAATTAAAATTTTCTTGTGAGTGGCACAGACACTGCTTTACATAAGACTAAATTTCTATCACAAATAAATTAAAAATGAATTTTCAGCTGTCTAGTGCATGATGTAATTACATTTTTATCAAAAGCAAAACATCTTATCACTTGCTATATCATCAATAACTGCCTTACTTTTTTTCCAGTACTTTGGATTCATCGCATATTTATACTATTTAAAATTCAACAACTGACAATATTTTCTAGACTGGCATCCTTCCACACTATTGCTATTTTATTGCTAACCTGATAATATTTTAAAAACTTCTCTGATAACTTGTCCTACATGGGAAATAGATTGTCATTTCTCTTCATAGTTTCAGACAGTCAAATTTGTAAGTCTCTTAAGTTAGGAAGTTACTTGTCTCAAAGTACTTTGCAAGACCACCAACATAGCACTGAATGGTAAATTTTCTGCTTTATCTCCTGTTTGCCTATTTATAAGGTCAGCGTCTTAAAATCTTTGTTATTTTAGATTAAAAAAATAGTATAATGTTCTTAACTGCTGATAATTCCCTGAAGATGTTTTAAAGCTCTAAACAAGTTATTTAAAAAATTCACATAACAGAAATACATAATTTAAGTATGCATTTAAAAGTATAATGTAAAAATTAAACAGTCAAAAAAGTGCAAACCAGGCAAAGACAAACATCTGTAACCCAAACTCTTTGGGGGCTGAAGTTAGCCTGGACAGCTCAGGGAGACCCTACCTCAAAGCAGAAAACGACTGGGGATGCAGCTCAGGGTGAAGGTACCTTGTTCAACCTTCAGTACAGGAAAGGGGAAGAAGAGGAAAGCAAAGACTATTTCTGTCTCTTGTTGGCAACAAAAGTGTTACATGTTTCAGGTGGAATGCAAACTTGCAGAATATTTACTCAATATGGAAAAATACACCCAAAGCACTGTCATTATTTAATTTTGACAGCACTGAATATGAAAACACACACTCCATAAATTAATAGTTTAAGGAGGACATACCAAAATCACATAGCATCACTGACTACTATTACTATGTAACTATTTTTCTGGAAATTATTTAATTGGAAATATTACCGCCTAAGATTTACAGGAAGAGAACTCCACACAAACTGCTTAAGTAGAACACACAACAGAAAGCATTCCAACTATAAAGCATGGCAAGTGACCTATGTTTGAAAGATGCTGGAAAACAGCCAAGAAAGACGATTTGCTTAGAAATTTATAAAGGAGCTAAAGCATATGATGTTACCTGTGCTTATAAATCAGGAGGTAAATGATATCTATTTCTTTGTGAAAAGTGGATCAACTGCCAATTTACAGTAGAAATATAATACCAATATAAAAGATTTCTTTTCCTAAGAGTTAAGTTGAAGAAAAGCTGAGCTGGCTTCCAAGGGACCAATTAAGGAACCCAACCCGGGATTACGTAGGATTCTTTAGGGATTTGCAAATGTTTCCATTCTAACGTACCAGAAACAAAAATATAAAGGAAAAAAATTAGAAAAATACTTGACCTGTGGCATTTGGCTACTACTTTGCAAACTGGCTCATTAACAGTTTTTAGCATTTAACTGATCCCTCACCCTAGCCAAATCTCACAATTTATTGAATTTAATGGCTGATATTCTTTGCTCATATCAACCCTCATACATATGATCTGAAATATGAATGTAAGTAAGTGTTAAAAGAAAGCATCTGAAGCGCTAGTTTTCATTTAAACAGGTCCATGCTTCAACACCTTTGGGAACAGAAACCACTACACTTGAGTTTGAGTTTTCTTTAGAGGGTGAATTAGCTTAGCGAATAGGAAAAAAAACCAGTCTTTTTAGTTACTTTAGGGTATACTTTTAGGAAAATAAGTACACTGTGCATTTAACATGTCCCTAATCTGTGAGTTCTTCTACAACTATGATTAATTTCAACTAACCTGTTAGAATTATTCTATCAGAATTTATAAGCTTCTCTAAAAGTTAAATAAAACCCGGGGAAAACGATTCTTACTGTAAGAAAGAGGTGTAAACGTGTACAGAACACCCCTGCAAATTTGCAGTTCAGATGTCTTGGCCTCATTTGCGGATTTTTCCTTAGAATTTAACTACTAATTGTTCGTGGAAACTCCCCACAATTTCAGAGACTCACAAACGTTCTCTGCAACTATTTTTATTGCCGAGAGGTCTGCAAGTAGCCAATCCCACAGCATTATTTAGTTCTCCTTTCTGCTGATTGGCTGCTGCCCTGTAACCCATCTCTGGTAAATGCAACAGCACTCCATGTTTTGTTCACCTTAAAGCCCTAAGACCCTTCAGACCCCTAGGACCCCTAAGACGCTGCCAAAATGCCCTGCACTTTCTAAGGCTTTATTCATATAGTATTTTATTAGATTACATAAAAGCGGAAGACAAAGCATATTTAGAGTTTAAACTGTAAAATTGTGTTTATAGGCATTTTTCTGACCATATATGAAATTCGTGGTTTTTCACAATTTGTGAGTGCTCTAGGAATGTAAGCCCTGCAAACTGGGGAGTCCACTGTATATATATACAAGGAAGGAAAGGGAATGCTTTCCTGTTTTAATAGCTAAATATAAAGCTCCTCACAAAGAAGGCTTAGGTGTTACCTAATGAAATGTAAAAAAATTATTTCAAGTGGAAAGGATACTATCTATTTGGAGACAAACTTGCTATGTAGTTCAGGCTGGTCTCAAACTTGCAGAGACCCTCCTGCTCCACCTTCCAGAGTGTTGGTATCACAGGTGTGCACCTCCATGCCCAGTGATAGTCTCAGTTTTTAAACACTCTAGGATTAATGAACACGAGCAACAATAATCAAAAAGACCACTACTCATCTGTAAATGCCTCTGAAGGAAAAGGATTCCAAATTGTGATTCTCATACTTAATAATAGGGCCTAGCTATAAAATATTTCCCAAAATAAACTTACCGAAGGCAGTATTAGTTTTCTCTAAACAGTATTAACATTAAACCTCAGTGTAGGGGGATAAGAGCAGATTAGTAAGTTATTATTCTAGAATGAATAGAAAAAAATCAGAAATAAACTGAAACATGGTTCAACAGTATCTTTTTATAGCAATGGCAGTGGGATTGATAGTTAATACTTACAAAATAAGAACTGCTGGGCTAAGTAAAAGGGTTTTATTATGGTCTTCACTGTATCATGAAACCTAGGGAAAAGATAAGAGTGAAGACTTTAAGCATCTGATCATGGAAGTTAGAATACTTTCAATCTGAGGTCAACAATCATTTATTTCTGATGCTTATACATCACAGAACTATGGATTATAGCCAGGAGCAGCACTTACATTATTTATAATAAAGTTAGTTTTTTAAATTTTTCTATTGCCTTCTGTAATAGAAATAAAAAAATGTAAGTGTAACTAAAATTCATACTTCAGTGTTTAATTTGGAATATACTGAGTTTGTGGAGGACATAAAAGAACTGCATATAAATTCAAGATTATTACCCAAGATTGATCTTTCTCTCTCACTTTTTATTAAACACATACATTCACACACACAAAATCTGAGAGCCATGTATTGTCCAATTCCAAGAATCCCATTGTATAGTATGAATGTGAAGAGTTTAAAATATATAGAAAGTCTATGAAAATATATTATGATGCTATGGCTAAAAAAGAATACACAGTTGTGGACCTGAATCAGCAAATGAAAAAGTTGTGATAAATTGTTTCCACAGTTGTCCTTCATTTGCAAGCGTATGAAAGTTTAAAAGCCAATACAGGAAATACTACAACTGACTTTTAAAAATAGAAAAAAAAAAAAGATATTTGAATAACCTGAGTTGGTTAGAACACTGGATTTCTGTGAGCTATGATTATAAATTGTACTTTACATCATGTGACAGAAGTACTTACAAGATACAGAATAGGAAAAAATACAATAAACTCATCCAGCTTCTTAGTGGAACATTCCAGTGTACATTTTGCAGGATAATCTTCTACATGCACGCACACGTGCACGCGCACACACACACACACACACACACACACACACACACACAGGACCTCATGTTTTTCATTTCAAACTTCACAAAAAAATCAAAAGAAATCTAAAAGACTCTCCATATGCCACTTACGGATCCCCTTCCAGCTAATTTTAATAATCTGATTATTTTGTTTTTGTAAAGAAAAGGAAGTACACATATAGTTCCTAATGTGCTATACCGACCCCATTCCACTCAATTAAAGATGCAGCCGCAAGCTTAAATTTGATGTTTATGCCCTACACGTATTTTTACACTTACTACAAATTTGAGTATTTAAAACAATATACTGTATATCATTGCTACCAAGCTTTGTATAGATTGCATCATAATCCACTTTTATATAAATATACTACTATATGTAATGTTCCTACAAAGTTTTTGTTTTTGCTGAAGACAGTCATCTAGTGATATATACGACTCTCATTTTAAAAGCTATATAGTTTATCACAAGACTATTCCCAATTCACCATTCTATTACTTAACAATTATATTACTTTCAATATTTTGCTACTAAAAATAAAATAGATGTTTTTAAACATGTCTGACCAATTCAAGTCTACTATATCTTCAACTTTACTAGGATATTTGCAAATGCTCCAACAAGCAGAGTATGAAATGTTCTTCTTTTTACATTGTCATTTGAAAGTATATTTAAGAGAAACAGCTGCCATCTAGATGAAAATTTAAAAATTTTCTAAAGGATCAATTCCTTCTGTTTTCATTGCATATGTCTAACACAGGTATACTGATGTTTCAAACAAATAGAGCAGACTAGATGTTTGCCTGTTTTGTTTTTTGTCTTTGGATTTTTGGTTTTTGTGTTTTTTCTGTTGTTGAGAGAATTGTCTGACTAAATTTGCATGTCTGGATATGGGCTTATATATATACACTTCGAAGATATCAATGGATAAAGCAATAACCACTGTTGAGATCATATCACCTTGTCTATAGATTAGTTGTGATTGTACTAGTTTTTATGCTAATTGGTATCTGTTTGTCAATATGTTTTTGTACTTGTATTTTTTTTTAAATAAAAAAAAAACAAAAACAAAAAAAACAAATAGAGCAGACTAAAATTTGGCCCAAGGCACTTGAACAAAAATAAAACTTGCTAAGAAATTTTCTCATAGAACTGAGGAAACACCAATACTTTTTCTTTTTTGGTACTGGGAATCAAACTCACAACCTCAAGCTTGCCAGGCAGGCACTGTATTGCTGAGCTGTATCTCCAACCACCAGTATTTAAATTATAACTGTTGTTACAGAAATGGTAAGATTTCTAATTAGACAGTGAGCTTAGATAGGATCCAAGGTGACCATAAGAAAAAAAAAATAAAGAGATATGAACGATTTATTGGGGTGGAACAAAACTTCACTATTTCATTTTATGCAATGCTTCTCATATGTAGTGCTTGTGAAAAAAAAAAAAAAAGTTGTACAAGCTGTAAAAACCAAAATTTCCAAAGCCTGGCGTCTAAAGGTTCTGATATAGCAAGTCGGGGAATATGTTTTATTTTACGTTATTCTGGTACAGATGGTCCAGACATTAAATTGTAATTAATGGTGAAAAGGTGTTTTCACAGTAGATAATAGTACTTAGTGTTAACTGTTAACATCAATCTGCTTAAAGAGAGAAAAACGAATCTGAATCTTTGGTTGAATATGCTTGACTTCACAATACCAAAATAAGTTGTAGACTAACTTACTATTTCATGTGAATAAGGTGATACCATGACAAAAGCTTTTATAGGTAGTAATACTAGAGAAATAATATTCTACTTTGTAGCCTACTATGCTTGGTAAAGGAAAACATTAGAAAATGGGAATGATCATGAATGATTTTTAATTAAGATAAATATGGAGAAACTATGGTTGTCTTTTAAAAATAAAAGAACTCAAAGTAAAAATAAAGAGCAAAATAAAAAATAGGGAGAAATAGGAAGACAGGAAATAGGGAGACAGATCTTTCTCATAGGGAAAGGGTATCAAGAGATGGAAAGTGGGGAGGGAGGGGAGGGAAAGGGGATCAAAAGAGGAATCAGGATGTGTTACACACGAAACTCCACACGAGGAATGTAAACATTATGTAGTGTAAACACGTACAAAGAAACAAAAATAAAGCAAAGGGATCAAGAGATGGGTAGATGGAGGAGGAAGGAAACACATAAAAAAGGAATTAAAATATATTTATGTACCAATTTCTCTCCCAAGTGAACATGAGGTACTACACACATGTACTAATAAAATTTTAAAAATGTTCTTAGCAGTAAATAATCAATAATTTAAAAAAATAATGCTACTGAAGCTAGGTGTGTAATTCTAGCCCTCTGGGAGGCAGAGGCAGAAGGCTTGAAGGTCTATCTTGGGCAACTCAGCAACTGTCTCAACATAAAAAAAAAGTTTTTTAAAGGTAGGGGAATATTGCTCAGTGTGAAGGCCTTGAGTTCAATCCTCATAACTGGCGTAGGGAGGTACACTACTGCAAATGTCAGATTTTAAATTGGGAAATTAGGCTTATACATTAAAACCTTGTTTCCCACCAACAGTTCTACAAGTGAAATTGGAACTTCAATGTAAGTGTAATACCCATTTTCCTGTAACTATAGTCTATAGAAATTATTTAGAGAATAATATGTGAATACTTAGGTTATATGTTTGTACAAATTCATATTGTACAAATTGAGAACTCTTATATTTGAAATTACAAAGCCCTACTTCCACAAGGGTTAGAATAATCTGAAGATAAAAACATTATTTTAATAATACAATAGTAGGCACACTACTGTAATAAAAGTTTAATAGGGAGAAAAAATAAGACAAGTTTTCAGTTATGGCCTGTCTTGTTTCGTGTTATTTACAGCACTGAGTAGTACAGGATTTTTTAAAATTATAGCAAAATCAACAGCTTTGTTTACGTGAGGTTTAAAACAGTGAACATGGACTCAAAAAATGGCCAAAAGTGTGTGTGTGTGTTGGGGGGGACCAGTCCTGTATGGCCAATCAACTTTACTTTTCTTTCCCAAGTATATATCCTGTTTTATTTTTTCATTTTTTGAGATAGGGTCTCAATATTTATTTCAGGTTGGCCTTGAACTCACTATCTTGTTTAGGATGGCCTCAAACTAGTATGAGCAGCTAATTACTAATAACATTTCCAGTCTATCAGCTTAAAAGTGAAAAGCATGAACCATGCCACACATGAAAAATTCCAGAAGGTAATTTTCCATTCTAACAGGTAGAATTATTTAAATAAAAATTAAATGAACTAAAACTATATAGTAAAGCCTAAGGACAATAAGCACCCACTCTTTTCTTTATGCTACAGTGGGAAGAAAATATTTTCCTGTCAACAAGTGTCCTCCTAACTGTATGAATGTAGTGCAAGTCGGGGCTTTTCTAAGTGGTCTGTGAGATGGAAGGGTGCAGGCTTCTTTGGCCACTATTGCTGCATAATGGTGCTATTCTGAAGAACAGCTCTGATAGGCAGTAACAATCCTCCAGCCCTTGCTTCCAACAGTAAGGGACAAGAAAAAAGGTTTGGGTGGGAATATTTATTTATTAACTGTTACTGCTACCCTTGCTTCTTAAGTATCAAGAAAAGTATATGCAGTTAACAGAGGGGAAAAAAAGGGTTCTTCCCAATCTACTGACCAAGCCTGCTTATATCACTCTATGTTAAAATTATGATTTTTTATTTAAAAAGTGGGTAAACACAGAAGAAAAGACAAAATTAGTGTTTTGGTTAGAAAGAGAAGCTGCAATGTATGCATAAAGAAAAAAAATGACAATAATCATCAGATCCCAAGATTAAATTGCTCTATTATCAAAAGTCTCTGAAGAGTTTTAAACAGTTATAAGGGTGAACGCATAAAGAGGGTATCATTTCTATTCTCCAGGAAATAAAGTGCTCAAATTCCAATAAAGAAATGAAATTAATATTTTGCTTACAAAATGCCGCTGGCTTCCTCCCAGGTCCCACATATCTAATCACCACCATATGCTTGACTTCAGACACTATTAGCAAAGAATAAAGAGTTTAACCCATAAAGATTTAACAAACATCCCAACTATTAAAAAAACCTCCATATGCAATTTACCTACTTTAAACTTGCAGTAATACAGAGCTAAAAGCTCTGTGACATAGGATCAACCCATGAGTAAGGGAAACAAATACTGATTCTGTTACATTACTACGTTTAAATACAGCATACTAAAGACCTGCAACTTTATTTTATTTATTTATTTATTTATTTATTTATTTATTTATCTTTATTTTTAATTCTTTAGTTTTCTTTGAGAGAGGGTCTTGCTATGCAGTTGAGGATGGTCTGAACTCAGATGATCTCCCTAGCTCTTCAGTGCTAGAATTACAGACACGTACCACTACGCCTTCTTGTTTAAATTTAAAGGCAAGCCATCTTTCACCACTAAGCAATTTTTGATTCAGAAAAATAAAAAGAAAAAATGTGAACATATTTTGACTCATTAAGTCATATACAGATTACAACTGGCAACTTAAAATAGTAACACTTAGTCACGAAAGCTTGTTTTTTGAAAAATAATGAAATTGTAGCAATATTTTAAATTAGATTACACTTTATAAAACAAAATCCCAGCTTTTTACTTTTATCACAATTGAAAACATTTTTTTTGTCTAGCAATTCAGTGAGGAACAAATGTTAAAAATCAATTATTTTTAAAGACCACAAGATAATAAGATATGCATATATTTAATATATAAACTAAGAATAACTACTAAAGACTTTTTAAAAATGCAGACATTGAGAAATAATGGGCTGGTTAATCTGTTTCAGAAATCACACTTAAAATATACTGCATGTTTGTCTTTGAGTGATTTTTAACTATGAAAATAGGAAAGTAAAACCAACTCAAGTAATATATTAATGAAATATGAAGTCTGGTTTGTAGTGCTAAGAGAAATTGTACTTAAAAATGATATTTAATAAAAACTTAGAACACTTGCAGTAAGTGCTGCGTTTTGAAAAATACTGATCAGAAAACACCAATTCTGACATATTGGGTCTCTCTCTCTATTTTGTTTTTTTTTTGAGCCAGGGTCTCTATGTACAGCCTGCCCTTTAACTTCCTTACATAGACTAGGCTGGCCTCAAACTCATTAAGATCACCCTGCCTCCGTCTCCTGTGTGCTGGGATTACAGGTGTGGGGCACCACACCCAGCCACATTAGGTCTTATTTGAAGAAAAATAACAGAACTAGATAAAGGGTATTATATAAGGAAAAGAAAAAAAAATACACATGCATGAAGTTGCTTCAAATAAACATTTAAAAATTTTTTATTAAAAGTTAATTGTATATTATTAAAACAATCCTCAGTAACATTCTAAAAATTGTATCAAAGAAAACATCTATACTTTACAAAACTGCTTAAACTGTTGCCCTTTTAATCTAGTATTATACACCAGACAAATTAATGAAAAAAATTTAAGTCCCTTCATTCAGAGGTTAAATACCCTACAGACAATTACTTTAATAAAACAGAAACAGAGACAACAAATGTATTTTAGGGACAAATAAAGGGTTAGTTAGGTAAAATCAGGTTTGCAAATTTAAAATTCAAAATCTTTTTAAAAACATGCACCTTAAGGGTTGAAACAATTAAAAGAAAAAAATCCAAACATAATAGTAAAAACCTTTATCAACTCTCCAATAGTAACGCACAGTATTCATTAGGTTAATGTTTCTCACATTGTGAAAAATGACAAATACAACAAAACTTTTAATAACTGTATTGATGCTTTTGATATTATTTGCTAAGTGAAATTTTTGTAAGTTTTCAAGCTACTTCATAACCACAGAGAGGACAATTATATGTTAAATATACTTTCAAGTGTGAGTTTTGACACCCTGAAACATCATAACTTATAAACTAGGAACAACTCTGTGATTGTGTGTTTTTATTTAAAATATAAACTCATGGTATTTTTTCCCTCATTTAACTTACTAAAGTTAATCACATATCAATCCACGTGAAAGATACCTGGGTTGAAAGTGATAAATTGAACCCAGATATCTAACGTGGAAACTGATTAACTTGGGGGTGTTTATTCCCATCATGTTCAAAATAAACTGCTTTACACTCTAAAATGAAAAGTTATGAAGATATTCTGTACTGTGCATTTATCTTAAACATCTCACAGAAGCACACCAATAAACTAACCAGAACTTCTATAAAAGTATTAGATTTCTATTAAATTTTAACATTTCATTTACCCTCAACTGCTAAAAGATTCACATTCCTGAATTATCTAATAAACTGTTTAAAGTTAAAAGCAGTTCTATGATCATGATAATCATACTTCACTCTTAAAAGATTAAATTAATAAAAACATGTTAGATTTCCCATATCTTAATATTTTTAGATGAAGACTTTACAGAAAAACTATTATTACATTTCAGCAATTCACTAAGAAATATCTTTTAAAAATGTTACCATTAATTTTTATTGTGAAAGAATTAACGCGCTATACTTAATAATATGTTTAACATTCACTTTCATGGTATCAGATCACCATTTAGAAAATAAAAATTGTATTAGCTAAATATCTACTGAAAATTTCAACTGGAAGTAAAAAAAGCCATAAAAATGACTGCAATGAAGTGTTTTGGAGATTAAGATAGTGAAAGTTATTGGCTGTTTAGGTATTCTGTAAGTTTATTATGAAAGAGTTAGCAACTTTTGATATGAACAAGTTGAATGTTTTTAATCACAAACTAGTTTCTGCTTAAGAAAGCACGTTTTTCAGTTTCAACCAAATGGGCACTTTGGGTCAGGTCAGAACTTGGAATGCTATGTATTCTCTTCAAACTGTCTCAATCTTATCTAACTTTGTAGACTCTATGTACTTCCCTACCTGTCAAATAGCCAAAAGTTCCATTTGATTTAAATCCTTCTTTTTATAAAATGAAGCCTACTATATATGTATTTTACATAGCACATTGTAATAACATCCTCAAAGAAATCATTATAAAGTATATACTCTTGGGAATAAATCTGTTAAGTTAGAGTTGGATCTAATGCAACTTGTGATCATCAACTATATTAAAAAAATCTGGAGTTTTAAAAACATGACAACTCAGTTTTGACAACTTCACATTAACTTTTTAACTACTAATTTTATTTAAAAGTTTATTTAAAAGTTTCAGCATCACCAATTGTCGAGACCAATTCTGCTGCAAAGATATAAACTGATATGCTTTTAAAATTCGTTAGTATACCTTAATCTTCTAATTATGTCTCAATGTATGTAAGTATTCAATCAAAGAACTTTGGTTATTTTCCAGAATCGGCTCTTTCTTAAAGGTCAAAACCTGCAATAAAAATGTCATGTATTATAGCATGAAGACAATCAAGAGATTTCTGTCTTCTCCAGTGCCACAGTTGACCCCTGAACACAGAGGTAGTCTTCCAATTGCCCCAATCCTGCAAATACTCAAAGAAGCCCTGCCAGTGAAAATAATGTTTCAAAATAGAAATAACTAGGAACACCTGTGATACGCTTTGTCATTCGAAGCCTCTTCAAACAAATCAGAGTGTGTTTCTGCTTTCATTTCTCTTTAGAGTGTTTGTTTTCAAAGCAGCATGAATGTGTGTATGTAGGTAGCTGTCAGAGACCTAGCAGGAGGAACTTTAAAAAGAGAATCAAAAATAGCTTATGTTTCTAAAACTCAAAATCCACAGAGCTTAAAAAAATTACTCAAGGGATAGGGACAAAATTTAACTACATTTTCCTCAAATTACCAAATGAATTAATGCTAACAGAAATTATCATTATTTTGAACTTTAATCTCTTACCAAGCCTGAGTGAATATCTGGACATTTCCAAGTATTTTAATACATTACAGTTTTAACATCAAAATTTGGAATTTATTTTTCAAATAATTTAATATTTACAAGTAATAAATGGACAGCTATTTGGATCAACTAGTGTTTTAATGTTTCTAAATAAAGGTGAGATTTAACTCAGTATAAATGTCTTTCTCATATGCTTTACCTTTCTGTATCTTAATAATTTAGTGGTAATCAAAAATAGTGGTAATATAAGAATATTAAATTACCAAGGTTTATTTTTTAACCAAGGTTTAAATTACACCATAGTGCTATGAAATTTTCCACTTTTATTTAAGAATGGCTTAGGAAAACAGCAAAAAAACCCCAAACCAAAAAGCCTTTACTCCTGAGTCAAATATTTGATTGTTTAATGACAAAACCCACAGAATCATGTATCTCATAAATAGCAAGTCATACAGTTTAACATTTAAAAAATTAAAAGTTTTCTACACTTTCAGCACAATGAAAAGGTATATTAAGTTAAAAAATACTGAAAAAAACTAAATGTTAAATTTTTAATATGGTAGTGTAAATGTTAAATTTTTCACATGGTAGTGTAAACGTTAAATTTTTAATATGGTAGTGTAAATGTTAAATTTTTAATATGGTAGTGTAACTTGTTAAGTAGTAGGGAAAGAAAAATGCTACATAATAAGGACAAAAGAGGTCTGGATATAAATAAAACAAATATTAAGCCAAATGTGTATGATAAAAATGTGACATTAAAAAAAACCTTTAAATAGTAAAACTCTAATCTATCACAGCTTATTATTAATACTTAGAAAGCACTATAAGTCTTTCCAGTGTAAACATTCTCCAGCAAAAATAAGATTGCATTAAACAAAAGTGGATTAAACTTCTTATAACCCATCCGGTATTAACAAAATCAAAATATGTATCAAGTCCATTATTTTGTATTTCTTAAAGGAAGACATTTTAAAGCATCTTTAATACTACAGGCAAGAAAACAAAAAACAAGCAAACACAATGAGGCAAAAAAGTCATTTCTCTGCCAGAAAGCAGTAATTATAGATTCATAGTCATCTGCACAATCAGATAACATTCCCACATATATAACTAACGTGATATTGTGAATATGTTATTAACATAACAATCACTACTTTTATGTTTTAACACTGTCACTTTGAAAATTGAAAGCTTTATCACCTTTTCAACAATTATTTGAAATAAAGTAGTATTTTATTACTGATTTTCTTTGGCCTTATGAGAATTGGGGCAACAAAATTTGAGCAATTATAGTTTTAGAGTTCTAATTATGTGGCAAAATTAGTTGTAAAGCACAGTGTTTCTAAGTTTGCTCAATTAGAAAAAAAAAAGAAACGAAACAAAACTACACATGTATTCTGACAATTCTAAGATATGTGTTCCAGTAATAACCAGACTAATCTTTCTCCTAAAAGGGGTAAAAAAAGAAATCAATGTGGGACTGTCATTAAACAAAAGGTAAAAAGAAGACAAACTATTTTAAGTCAGTAATAGCTTAGGAATACAGTTAACTTTTTTCAAAAGTGTAAATTTACAATTCAATTGGTGAAAGCTTATGTATCATAGAAGAAATAGCTAACATGGTCTCTGGGAATTTTTTTTTCTTTTTGTAAACCAAATCAACTGTCTGATATTTCTTAAACTATTTTGTGACATTTCAATAGTTACTAGAAACCAACAATAGAAATAAAAATACACATATGCCTTTATAAAAAAAAATGTAGTACACAAAACAAGGAATCCAGAATGTGAAAGTTATTCTGAAATTTTCATCCTTAAATGTGGTTTTCTGATAAACATTAAAATTGATATTAATCTAATTAGAAAATATACAATGAAAACAACAGCATTAAAAATGTCTAAAATTAGACTTTTACTAGTATTTAAATCTATAAAAGGTAACCAAATGAAGTGAGACTGATACCTTTTCTTGTTCCCTCTCCCCACTGTATGTAAATTTAGTTTTAAAAAAAGGTGAGCTACTGTAGCAGCATCATTCCCCATTGTTTTCCTGTAGTAATGACTTTCTTAGTCCTTACAATAGAACAAAAAATACGTTAGAACTACTGTATCAATTTCAATGGAGAAACATACATAAATGCATATAAACGTGAAGAATACATACACCCTTTGGACTAAAACCTACAGGTTCACCACGTTCACAACACCAAAATCTTCTTTAATCTAGCATTATATAATAGGGAAAACATTTTGAATGGTGTGGACTTTATTTAGGCAATCGTGTGTTTAGAAGCTTTAATTGTTTTAAAATGAAAGAATCCATCACTTCTTTCAAACTATGTATGAATTAAGCAAAATAATCTTCAACCATCACCCTCAAAACAAGGACAAAAACCTCAACAAAAATTCCACACAACAAAGCATTAAAAAAGTATATGGGTATACTTAACCAGTCCAGTGGAATCTAAAGTTTTCCCCTACCCCTAAACACCCTCCCAGTCAATGTGAATGAAAATTAAAATACAAAAACAAACAGTAAAAAGCAAGCCCTATTATTCCTGATATGCCAGGTAATAGACATTTAAAACAGAAATGAGATATCCTACCATTTCATTAAATCAAATTCATAGAGGATGGTTAGCATCTCTTACAAAATTTTCATGAAATGATCCAAACAGAGCTCTGAGAAAAGGTAATGAATATGGACTCAATGATCACAGTTATTATTATGAAGGCAATAAAAAAATAGAATGATTTATATTCAGCTGTACCATTTATATAAATTTACAGCCCTACAGTTCGTCTTAGATGTTTTTCGAGTATTTTCTAACAATGTATATTTGACAATATAAAATACAAACTTTCAAAATTTCAATTACAATTCATAAAAGGATATACATTTCTGTGAAATTTTCAAAATTCTTTTTAAAAGCAGCAATAATTCTTAGCTGTATACTGCCTTTTTATAAAAACCACACCACCTCTTACCAAGATGAAATGAAATGGAATGACAAGCTTGATAATCAACAGAAATATATCGATGCCTGTTTCAAGGAACAATAAAAATCAATTGAAAACCAACCAAATAAAACACAATCTATTTCTTTATCAAAGGAATGCAATCACATATATTATATATACACACCTGTTCATACGTACCTGTTCTATTAGCTAAATTAAACATAAATGACTTGTAAATTAAAATTTTAACTTCACTGCAATGGCTGAATTAAGCAAAATTCTAAAAATATTCAATTTCATAGAACATGTGGAAAAAATGAGTTAGCATTAAAAAATTAAAGTTTCTTTTCAAATAAGTCTCCAGTAATCTGCATCCAGCAAATACATGTAGTTTAAGATGATTTTTTATCTAAGAAAAAAAAATCCCTAAACCCTTCACTCAATTTTTAACCAATAGAAACACAGCAAATACACAGGTTTTGTAATTTCAGCCAGAAGAAATACAATTTTGAGAAAACAGCCCCTTCAGTTTTACTTTCAATGTACGTCTCAGAACCACCCGAAAGTCCTTTATGGAAGAAAAAAAGCTTACTAAACACTAACTTTTCTTTGACTCCCCGTCTTAACGTTTTGTACCTATTTCTGTGGTTCTCCCACTAAAAATGCAATTTTTCGGTTGGTCGAGAAAATTCTAGTGTTTAACATTCAAACCCCCAGTCCTGCTTCCTTCCAGCCAATCAATGGGTAAAGAAATCCAGGATTTAGGGAGCTCCGTTAGAAACAATTTGAAAAACATCACATTGCGCTTTCCTATTCTCCGGAAAAGATATTGAGGGCGGGTCCCCCAGTCTTCATAGAAATGTACAAAATCAATCGTTTTATTGCCTTCAGAGAGGAAAACTCGGTGGACTGTCCCAAAGAGTGTGTCACTGGTGTTCCCAGGAAGCGTCACTCCTCTTTGCGAATTGAATAGCTGCTGCAAAAAGCATCTCTAGGATATTTGCAACTCAGAGCCGCGCGCCCCACGCGCAAAACAGCCCACCGAAGAAGTTAATCGAGAGGTGCCTTCAGCGCGGAAAAGGTATTCAACATGTAATGAACGTTTAATATGGGAGTTTTACAAATGTAATTATTATCCTTTAAGTATTTCCGTTAAACCCGGCACTAGCTCACTTTATTCAAGAGTTGTCGACTAATGGTTAATAAACACGAACAGCTAAGAAAAAAATCACTAACGGGAAAGACAAGTAACTTTTTTTTTCTGTCCGCCTCAGCATCAAGAGTTCCCAAGAAAAGGTGAAGATATCAGAATTACCATTAAGTTGCCCTGAAAGACTCTTCCGGAGGAAAACATCAATACACAGATTGCTTTTTTTTCTTTGAGACTGTTTCAAGGTTTGCTATCAGGCAAGAAAATAACAAGAAAACAGCTAGCTTGCAGCCCCATCTTTCGTCTCACCCTGAACACCCCTCCCCCTCGAGAAAGGACAACGCCGGGAAAGCTGAGGACAGAAATCCCGAGCAAAAAGCGAAAGTCCAGCATCTTCCCCAGGAGCCCGCTACAACCTCAAAAGCCTGTCCCCGCCCCAAACAGCCAGCTGGGAAGCGCCGGGAGCGGCCGGTCCTCTTCCCACCTAAAAAGACACCGGGACGAGGCGCCCAGGGAGGGCGGCAGGGTTGCGAAACACTTTCCGGGGGCCCCGCGGGCTGCGAAGCCGAGGACCACAAAGTAGATGGCTGGGTGCCGGGGGAGGGGGAGGGCTACCTCGGACCCGCGGCACCCGTTACTCCAGGTCCTGAATTTTCCGTCCACTCAAGTTATTTATTAAGAGAAAACGGCCATCAGCAGACCGGGAAAACTGAGGAAAGACGGCTCAGTTAGGAAATGGGGGAGAGACGCGCGGTCCTCGCTCCTGTCAGGGTGCCGGGGCCCAGCGGAGACCCCGCCGCGTCCCGGCCCTGGGCCGGGGTCTTGCTGACAGATCCGCGGCTAGGCTGCTGAAAGGCTGCAGTCTTCGTCGTCCCGCTCAAAACTGCAGCTCCCCTCCCCCCGTCCCCCTTCTTCGGCGCTCGCGCCACTTCGTGCCCACTGCCTTCCATTGGCAGACGTCCAAATTACCCCTGCCCTATCTCCAGGGAATTTTCGCGATTAAAGTGGGGGCGGGCCCAGCGCTCACTCCCTCTACGCCGCCACTGCCACCTTCCGAGACCCGCTCTGCTACTTCTATCCGCTCTTACCGACTGTGCCAACCCTGGAGAAGTTCCGCGGACTGCTCTTTCCTTTAAGTTATTTTTGGTGATTTTTTAGTGATTTTTCGGCGTGGTCTTAGTGGTGTTATACTCTCGCACAGGTTATCCCGTCTCTCCCGCTAGACGGATGAGATCAGGCATCACTCGAAAATGGCGCCGAAAGCGCTGCGGCTCCTCATTCAAATTCGTTAGAGCCAACCCCGCCGCCCCGGAGCATGCCGGGAACGCGGGCTGCTTCCACAGCTGTCAATACCTCCTATTAACCCCCACCCTCTTGGTAGCCTGACTTTTACGCAGGCGCAAACCCACCCGCCACGCCTTGCACATGCGCAGAATCCTGGTGGTTCGCCTCCGCTTTTTCTGAGGCAGTTCCCTTGCCTATTTTTTTTTTTTTTTTTGTGCTTGCCTGTGGCGCCTTTGTACAGCGGTAGAGGTAAACTTCAACCACGGGCCATACAGTCCACAAATGCCTATCAGGCAATGGGCATTCAATCTATAATTAAAGATAAACAAAATTGGGGTCCAGTTTAGGCGGAAAGGAAAAACGCCTTACAAAACTCCAAAGCGACCAAATGTGTTTCCGAGACTGTCTTAAAACAACCCGCCAGTATGTAGAGCGCTTGCCAGTCGCCAACATTTAACTAGGAGCTATTCCGCCCAGCTACAGAGCTTTCTTTTTTTTTTTTGAGAGGGTCTCACTATGTAGTCCAGACCAGCCCTGAACTCACTACGTAGCCCAGGCTGGCCTCGAACTCGCTGTGCCTCCCGAGCGCTGGGATTACAGGCATGCGTCACCACGCCTGGCTCAAACTGCGGAACAGTTTAAACGAGGTAGGAACTGTGGTGGTATTCTTAGTTTCAAAACCCGGAAGCCAGTGCTCAGAGAAAGTAATTTGCCTCAGACAGCACAGGTACCAAACACGTGGCAGAGCCCCGTTATTTCCGATGCCCGGGCTACTTGCACCGAGCTGTACGCCCCAACCTGCGCAAAAACAGGGGGCGTGGTTCCTCCTCCGCTCCACCGCGCGCGCTCTTGCCTATAGTTTAAAGTTAGAAGTTTGCTCGAGCCCTTCTCAGTCCTAGGTTGCCTGTTATGTTGGCGTTTTCACCGAATTCAATTGCTCTTGCCGTTTTACTAGTCTTTAGTTTCTGTTTGGTTTTGGAGATAGAATAGGCAATGTTTAAGAGTCACTTCGGGTGATTAAAAGAAATAGCGTGGTAAATTAGCTACCGAATCCAGCAGAGACGGTTTCCGTTATGCGGTGCACTAAAAAAGTACAGTAGTAACAATCACTACGTATTAACTGTACAGGGCACTGTGCTAAAGAAACGCTTTGTGGGTTATACGTGTTTATTGCCTGTAACTGTTCTGTGAAATCGGTATTATCTTCATTTTACAGATGATAACAACTGATGCTCAATATGAAACCTGCTCCAAATTCCTGGGGCAAACTTTTGTCTATCTTGAAAAACTACGCGCTAGGATAGGGCAATAAGCACTGTTAGATTTTTTCTCCCTCTTGTATGGGGCTTGAACCTAGGGCCTTCAACACTTAGCTGTGACACTCACCCTCAGTTCTCGTTGAGATATATCCTTAGGCAAATCCCTCTAAGTTTGAAATAGGATCTCAAAAAATTCCCCAAGCAGTACTGGGATTTCCAACTCTCAGTAAGTGGCTAAATTGCCTAGGCTGGGATCAAACCTCTTGCCTCAACCTCCCAAGAATTCTGGGCATAAAGGCATGTACCACCACATTTGGCTAAATTATCAATATTTAACACCTTTCTTTAAAGACCTATTAATCATTTATTTGCTCGGGAAATTTATTCTTCAAGATTATTTTTTATCATTTTTTAAAGAATCTGACAGTTTAAAATCTGAAATACTGCTGTTTGTACTACTTCTGCTATAAAACAATTTATGAAGAACTACAGTTGTTTCAGTGTAAAAAGGTATACCCCATCACAGTTCACAACGGATATAAAAGTTTCCAAAGTACTAAAAAATAAGGGAATGGGGAAGGGCTAGCGTGGTTTGCATTGCTGGAAAAGAAATGGATGTTAGCATTTTGAGATCATCAAAAATAACATAGCAGAGTAATATGTGTTTTAAATCTCCATGTTACTTTTGCAGTGTTCAAGTGGGAGGACTCTGAAAGAAAATGGCCTGGGTGTGACTCCCTCCTCTGCTGACTTGGGTATGTGACTTTAGGTGATACTTGCATCAGTTGAGCTTTCTGTTTGGAAAGGAGTAGTATTAGTAGCTGAATGGATAGTTTTTAAACATGTAAATCAGCTGATATATTAAAGGCCCCTCCTCATTTTTTGGTACTGGGGATCAAACCTCAGGATACTTTCCCACTGAGTTACAGCTCAGCCTTTTTTGAGGCTGGGTTCTGAACAGTGATCTTATGATCAGCATTCTGAGTAGCTGGGGTTGGGGTTACAGATAGGTGCCACCATGCCTGTTTTAGTCACAGGCCTTTCACCAATGCTTGGAATATTAGTAAATATTAGCTGTTTTTGTGAGTCATTAATACTGATCCTTTAAAATGTCTTTTTAATGGGTATTTTCAAATTTTTCAGTGCCAGTAGGACTTTAGCATTCTTGTTCAAGGGCCCCTTGCAGCCTGACAAATGATTTTTGGCAAGTGTGAGTAATGCTTCGTGTCAGGTGAATAAGGATGTTAATTTATCTTACCATTTCTTAAGTATATGATATATGGAAATGGAATAGTTTTCTTTCTTTTTCTGCTTATTAAAGAAACAGTCTAAAATACATAAAGTAAAAACTGTCTACATTTCTAACACTCAGAGATAATTACTTATTCTTTGTCCTTTAGAAATACACTTTTTGAGAAAATCTGGAAGTCTAGATACATGGTATGTTTAGGGAATTTATTTACAAGGTTTTGCTAGAACATTTATTGAATATACATTATGTGTCAAGCTCTGCGCTACGCATGCCCATGTAGTTTCCCATTGAGTCCTTATATAACTAATGAGCTGTGTGCAATTATCTCCATTTTCCACAGGCCGAAGTTTATGTGAGAGTCTCTTTTAGACGATTTGTCTGATTTTATTTAAAATATGTAGCAAAACAAAAAATCCTTCATTGACATATCTTCATTTGCTCAAATGAGAGAAAACAAAATCAGGTAACGTAATTCATGTGGCTGAGCGAAAATCCAATTGGAAGAAATGAGTTTTCAAAAATGAAGAATTTTGTTAGACCACAAGGGGGTGCAAATTCCTGAATTATATTTCAAAGAAAAAAATACAAAAAAGTGCTTTTATTTCAGACTGTCAAACTCATGGGTAAACACTAGTAAGAATACCTTTCCAGAATTTTAGTACTCGGCGCAGTGATATATTTTATGAGAGGAACTCAGTTATTTAGGTATTCAATTAGGGCATTTCGTTTTCAGCTTGTTTTCTTCACTCCAGTAGTAGAGTGAATCATCTCTTTCCGACTCTTTCCCACTCACTCAGTTTGTATCTCTGGATACTCCTCTTTTTTGTCATAAGAACCAAACTTAAGTCATAATTTTAGATCTGGGTTTTATGTTTGCGTACTATAATGCGATCGCCAGCAAATGAATGGTAAATATGGGTAATGTGGAGAACAGAGGTCTTTAATTTCAATACATTTTCCCCCCTCCTGTTTCTAAGTAACCTATAACTGATGGGATGTTGGGTTCAACATATTAACTTATTTCGAAAGCTATAGGTATGTTCATCTTTGAAGAAAGAATGTAGGCCCTTAAAGAAAAAATTCTGAAATGTAACTTGAAAACAGTATACAGTAGTGAATGTTGTAAAAACAATTGGTTAGAAGGGTTTGCAAATTTTGTTTTCCTGTTGGTCTTGTTTCTCTGAGGTGGACTTAGCTTTTTAAACTTTTAAATTGGAAATAATTTAAATTTGCAAAAGGTTTAGAAATACAGATAGTCCACAGAACATCCTTATGATTTGCTTGCTCTTGTGTGTGGATAAGTCCTCTCTCATATACATGTAATTTTTTTTCCCTGAACTATCTTCAGTTAAGCTCCACAGATGCTAAACACCTGAGTGTATCTCATGTCAGCTTTATAAATGTACACAGAAATAATACTTTGCCATCCATATTCCAATTTGCTAAGTTGATCCTCACAGCGTCTCTCTCCACCAACCCCTATACGATTCAATCTTGGGGTAGCTGGTGTCTCTTTAGCTTCCTGTACTTTGAGAAATTTCCAGTCTTTGTCTTTTATGACTTTGAGATATTTTAATACAGCTACTCCCCTCATTCTCCTTAATAGAATGAATATTTCTTGTTTTGTGTGTCTTGTGTTTCCTCATGATTAGACTGGGGCTCTGCATTCTGAACTGGACCATTATTGGACAGGTGATGTTGCTTGCCTCCTACAGCACATGCTATCCATCTGTCTCTCACTGATGGTCAATATGTGGTCTGAATTTACCACCATATAGTTACTTTTTTCTCTTTTCCTGGCAATAAATAAGCAATTTGTGGGGAGGCATTAAATGTTATATCCTCCTCCTGAAAGTTATCCCTTAGAGTTACCATACATTGTTAATATAGGAGTTGCAAAATGAATAAATCTAATATTCCCTGCACATTTTCAGCCTACAGCATTGCACTGCAAGTGTAACCTGTTTTTCCTTCTATTTATTGTCCACATGAACTTTTGGGGGTACACATTTGCAGTCCGTAAGATTACATTCATCACGGGCAGTTTGTGTGTGTATACGGCATAGCTTCATTCTTTCTCCCCTCTCCTTTTCTTCTTCCCCTCCCTCCCTCTTCTCTCCGTCTCTGAGATCCCTTTCCATAGGTATATGTATATTGGAATATATATATATTTATATTTGTACCTGCTTGTAGTATATAATGACCATGTTCTGGCAGGACCTTGGTACATGTACACAACACACCACAATTCCCTTATTTCCTCTCCCTGCCCGCTCCGTGTCTTGGCTCCCTTCCCATATGCTAAAGATCTATCTTAACATCTCTTATTGTCGTACTATTTTGCTCTTTATAGTTTGGGCTTTTCATATACAAGAAACCACATGAGAATTAAACTTCTGTGTCTGATTTATTTCACTTAACATGATCTCAGGGTACATCTATTTTCCTGCAAGTGAGTCAGGTTTATCCTTCTTTGTGGGAGAGTGCCCCATCATGCACAAATACCCCATTTTCTTTACCCATTCATCGGTTGATGGGCATATAGGCCACTTTAGCCATTGTGAATTGTGCTGCTATGAACATAGATTTGCCTGTGGCACTATAATATGATGTCTTTGACTCTTGCAGGAAGATAGCTAGAGAGGGGGTAGCTACATTGAACACATTTCTAGTTTTACTTGTTCTGAGGACTCCCCACACCGAGGTTCACAGTGGCCGTACTAATTTGCGCTGCCACCAGCAAGGCCCCGCCACAGGCGCCATCTATTATTGCTTGATTTCTTGCTGTCAGTCATTGTTTTTGGGATGAGATGTCTTAATTTGCACTTCTCAAACAGCCAGTGACATTGAGCGGTTTTTCATGTATCTATTGGCCATTTGTATTTCTAAGATAGGAACTTACGAATTCCTGTCTTTTTCCATTTGTTTCTACTTATTCGTGTTTGTGCCTTCTCTAAGTATTTATATGTGTGTTCAATTCTATTTTGAACCAGTTCAGGGTAAGCTACATATACCATGGGCTTTCATCTTTATATATTTAACTGTATTTAATTATTTTGATGTTCAAATTGTCTTAGATTTAGTTAGCAGAAACTCTTTTTCCTGGCTTTGTGATATGCCCGCATTTTAAAAGAGCACTCTCTTACTTTTTGTAAAATAAGATGGTCCACATTTATCTTATGTTTAGCCTGCCTCGGCCTTGGAATTAGCCTTTTTTTTCCAAGAAGGTCTGTTTCCTGTTTGTGGAAAATGGTATCAGAGATCAAGGCTAGATGTGCTCATTGCTACTGTTTTTGCTTATGGGATCTTGCAGGAGACAGGGCTAAAAATATATATGATGCATAGATATGCATACAGAAATATATGTAATCTGTTAGTGATATAGATTTAATTTTAAATTGTTTTAATTATGTTTGAGAAGATACAGAAACATTGGGAAGTTCTGAATAAAGGAAATGAAATCACAACCCACACAATAGTTTTTATGTTCCTGTTTAGCCAGTGGTGCACTATAATTTTTTAGAATCACAGAGTGACATAGTTTTCTTAATCTTTTTTCACTTAACATGTCATAAGTATCCAAATTACAAGCTTGTGTATTTTCACAGCCTTTTTTCTAAATTGCTCTGCTTTACATACCATTTAGCAGATTCTACCATCCTTCTATTCCTGGATATTTAGGTTGTTTCCAATATTTTGCTATTATAATTGACTTAAAAGCAAACATTTTTAATGCATATACCTTCTGTAACTTAGTTTTTGACAGACGGATTGAGTAGAAGATTTTCCTGAAGTAGAAATACTGTATCCCTAATGGTTTGTGTGTTTATATGGGTTTTCATTATGTATTGACACAGAATTAAACATTTCTCAAAGTCCATGACAAAAATGAGTACAGAGATGAGAAATACGTAATCTTTTTTTGCAAGCAGCTGCATATCTCATTAAAGATAAATTTTCTAAAAAATTATGCTGCACCAAATACAGGAGATGACCGCTTAACTCAAGTTAGGAACAGGTATCTCAGGACGAGAGGAGATGACAATTGAGCTGGTCTTAAAGGCCGTCATGATAAAGCCTTACATCACTGGAACACATTATCCCATTTTAGAAGAGAGTAGAAATAGGCTGTGGAAAGCATTTTAAACAGAACCAGTACAATGTAAGAAAACAGGACAGTTATAAAGAAAGAACCTGGCATATTTAAGAAAGTCAGGTTGTTTGCTGTGATTTGTAGTCTAGTAGTTTGATGTTATTGGTAACCTAGGTGTCTTTGGAGGATTGAGAAAGATCTGCCTGCTTAAGTGGACAGAGATCAAATTATGAAGGGCCTTTCGTGCCACCTTTGTATTGAGGCAATTGGAATATTTTAAACCAATGAATAATGTTCTGACATTTATCTTTTAGATAGTTTCTAAAAGAGAGTTGGATAATATGCATATGTGAATAGGCAGTTTCAGAGACATGATGATCCAGTTGGATGTTTTGAAGAAAACTGAAGGGACCATTAATCATACGTGGTACACAGAATAACGGCCTACTAAAGACACCTGTATCAATCTTTGGAATCTGAGTATGTCACCTTATATGGTAAGAAAGAATTCAGTTGCAGATAGACATTAAGACCACTGGTCAGATGACCAGAAGCTAGATTATCCTGGATTATGTGAGTAAACTCACTGTGATTGCTGGGTCTTTTCAGTGTGGAAGAGGGAAGCAGAAGACTCAGTGGTAGCGATGAGATGTGAGACTCAGTCAGCTACTGCTGGCTTTAAAGATGAAAGTGGGCAGAGAGCCAGAAAACAGCTCCTGAGCTCTAGGATTTTGTTATGGTTTGTGTCTAGATGTTCCCCGAAAGCCTTGTGCAGTCATAGGTGAGGCTTTTTTAGAGGTGGCTGGCTCTAGAGTGTGACATTGGGATTGATTCATGGTGCAATACTAGAATCAAGGGCACCAGGATTAAAGGTGTGTGTGCTGCCCACCCTAAGTAGCCTGGATAAGGGACAGAAGGAGCTCTTTGCTGCTTTGCTAACTTCTGCCTGCCATGAACTGTTTCTCTTCCATGATGCTTGTCTGCCACGCCACCCTGCGCTGCAGCCAGCCTATTATAGACTGAAATCTCTACAAACTGAGCTGAATAAATCTTTCTTCCTTTAACTTTGGGTGTTGGGTGTTTTAGCTCTGCAAGGAAAGTAACTAAGCCAGGTTTTTTTCCAGTGTGTGTGTTTTACTTCCATGTTCTTGACCACAAGTCATCGGACTGAACTAAAACTAATTTATAGTTAATAATAATTAAGATTTATTGTGGAAGTATGAACTTTTTACCCTCTACCAATAAGGGTACCCGAAAAGGAATGTTAAATACAATGTTTTAACACATGGCTTTTAAAATAATGTCAATTTCATAAGAACTTAATAATGAGGGTTTTATCCTATCCAACTTTGAGGTCATAAAATCTTTAAAAGATTTAAAAATGCCTCTTTATTACTCCCACCCATTGTCAAAGTGCCCTCTGGAGTTACCAAGAACTAATTTATTTACACCTACTTGTGATAACTTTTAAAATATGACCACTGTTACTTTTAGTCATGATAACTGAATCCTCTTGCCCCAAACATCCTTTAATAACTTCTTTAATGTTTTCTTGGTGGTTTTATGACTTTAAACCCTTTACCATCTTAAAGTGATACTCATAATGGTTTATATGATATAATATAGTCTGAAATATGCCGATTGATAATTAACTTTTTGTCCTACTTGATAAAATTATTGTATTTAAGGAACAACTTTGGATAATTATAATGACCTACAATAAAAATAGAACTTTTTTTCTTGTAACATGGAGGATTAAACCCAGGGCTTTTGTACTGTTATATCACTAGCCTTTTCTTATTATTTAATTTTGAGACAGGGTCTCTAAATTGCCCAGGCTAGGCTGGAATTTATAATCCTGCTGTCTCACCTTCCCAGAATGTGAGGATTACAAATGTGCACCACTGCAACCAGTTCAAAATGGATCTCTTTTGGACAATTTATCAAATGAAAATTTAAGAGTTAAAATAAATTTTATGTTTAGTACAAAACTTTAAAAATTATACTTCATGTCTTTCTCAGATACTTAAGTGACATGAGTTGAGGCTTATCCTGGAAGTTGGGGACAGGGAACTGGGAGGCTATTTATTTTTCATGAACAGAAGTACAATTGAAATACTCTGGTCTTTACGACAGTGGTGGTGAACCACTGTTACATGTGTTGTTTTCATTTTAAGACAACAGATGTTAATGTATGAGTTGTTTTTCTAAACTAAAACTTCCATGTTCAGGGTTAATTGCAGTGTTGGCACTTTGTAATAAATAAGTGGATTTTGGGTTGCAGTTTGGGACTTGTCTCTAAAAAGTTTGCCATCACTGCTCTGAGTAAGGAATGTGACTAGTTCTCTAAAATAGTGTGGCCTCATGCTACATTTCTATTATTAATATGTAAATTTTCTTACAGAATAGATCTTTGGAGAAATGGGAACAAAATACATCATATTCCCTGTTGGCTAAGAAATGCTTACATGTTTAAGACAAATTAACCTTTTAAGGCAGCTTTGAAGAAGTAATTTATTTTAAATAGGTGAGCAGTTTACAGCTCTTGTGGGAATACTTTTTTCTTCCTTTTTTCATCACAGGACTAGGCCCTATGTTTTTAATTTAGTCCTTTAATTTTTGCTGTTAACATTTAATTTACTTGATGACCCCATACTGTTAACTTTTGCCTCGGTCAACTTGGGACAGTAAATACAGAGTGTATATGTAATTTTAAAGAAACTATTAAAAAACAGATGATAGAAACTGAAATTAAATGTATTTCAACTTTCCATGTAGAAAAATATCACACATTTAATCAAAGAACTTGTCCCTTATTGGAAAATGTATTTTTATAAGCATAGGTCTCTTTTTAAAAATGCCAGTGGCAAAACAAGCCAAAGTTGACATGACTTAACTGGTTACAATATATTTATTTCAGGGTTCTTTTGCAAAACAAAAATAAAGGATGATAATTGTAGAAGGTTACAGAACTGAGAAGGAGATTCTATAGTAGAACAGAGTTTAATGTTTTTATAAAATGTTAGGAAAGAACAGAGAGGTGAGGTTAAAAGGGTAGAGTGTAAAGGTAAATCAAGATTCTGTAAGAGACTGCGGAGTGTGAGATCAAGTGTTTAAGTAAAAGAATTAGTCTGGGAAAGAAAAGGATACATTTTCCTCGGACTAAAAAGCAGGAAATGAATGTGGTTATATGAATAACATAGATGTAGAGCAGGAAGTTGAGCAAGTTCATGGCTGATAGTTTTGCTTTTTTTTAATCATAAAGGAAATAAGGGTGCAGGTAAGGTAGCATGTTTGAGCTGAAGCGAGCTGGTATAATGCCCTAGGGCAATGAAATCTCTAAAAGGCTTGCCATCACCAGGCTAGGGAACAGAAGAAATAATTATACAGGGAGAAAAGTTATTGGCAGGAGACACTGATGTACTGGAGCATCTAGGCTGGACAGAAAACGACATCAAGCTATGTGGGAGGTTGTGGTCTGAAAGGGAATAGTTAAGGAGCAGAGGTGAAAAAGGTGAGAAAGCAGGAGCTTAGGGAATAAGTGAGTGAAAGAGGTGGGTGAAGTGAGCGACAATATATCGAATTCTGTGTCTGTGGAGTAACTTCCTGGTGGTCAGAACATGTGGCTTTGGATATGGATGGCTAAATGAAGCGACTGTAAAAAGCTGATGGAGTCAGAATTCAGATTTTTGGATGAATTGTCCAGACGAACACTGAAATGCCAGACAGTGATGGCAAAATATTCAGGGAGGCAAAATACTGTAAGCAAAGGGCAAAGTCCTCAGTGAACAAGAGAAAGAAAGATATGGCAATTAAGTAATGAGAATGAAAGACAGAAATAAAAATATTTCGCTTTTTTGGTACTGGTGCTTTAACCTAGGGCCTCTGCGCTGAGCTGTCCTCAGCTCATTTTTTTCTTTTTATTTTTTGAGACAGGGTCTTGCCAAGTCACTAAGTTGCCCAGGCAGGGCTTGAAGTTGCAGTTCAAGTCCTTCTGCCTCAGTGTTAGGATTACAGGTGTGTGGTACCGCGCCTGGCCTCTGAGATTGAGCATGCTTTTTTTTTGTCTCACAAATTAAGAGCCTGAGGACAAAGACTGTGTTTTATTTAATGCTGCAAATACTTGTGGAAGTAATGAGTAAGCAAATGATAACCTCATGGTTGATGAGAATTTCTGAATATTTTATTTATGTCACTTAATAATAAATATAAATGAGCAAACTGCAGAAAAAATTAATCCTATCACCCAGAAATAACCACCACTGTCAAATTCTTGTCATTAAACTTCTGTACCTATTTGTTCTTTATCTTTATGTATCTGTGTATGTATGTATGTATGTATGTATGTATATCTCCAGGTAGTAAATATTCAGTTACATTTGTTTTGTTGTTTTGTTTTTACTTTTTGAGACACAGACTCACTATGTAGTTTGGGCTGGCCTCAAATTTGCTGTGCTCCTCCTTCCTTAGCCTCCCGAGTGCTGGGATTATAGGCATGTGCCACCATGCTCAGCTCATCAGTTACACATTTTAATGGATGAATAAATATTCGATTATGGAATACTAGAATATACCATAATTTAAGCAGTTGCTTGTTTGAGGCCATATGTATTCATTCTAATCTAGTTTTCTGTATAGATAAAATAGTTAAATATTTGCCTGTTTCCTTAAGATGTTTCAGAAGTAAATTTTCAGGGAAGGTGTCCATGAAAAGCCTGCTGTCTTTATTTAGGACAATTTCTACAGGCTTTTCAGGGTGCATTTTTATTCCATTGCAGATTGAAATCAGAAGTTTGGAAACTTCTTCTTAAGGACCTTTGATGATGGGTGTTTAAAAAAAACTTGGAATCAAGTACACTTTTCATGAGCATAATGAAAGACGATTCGTGAGTAAAATAACAGAATATAGTGGTCACTTCACAAATGTGCATTGAAATTGAAAACCTCTAAGCATAATCTACATTTGTTGATAACATTTGATTTTAGTAGAGGTTTTTTCACTCAAAATTTAAATCTGTAATAAATACTCCTAACATAAAATTTATCACCTTAACAACTTTTCTTGGTAGTACCACTAATTAAACCCAGGACATCATGCATATTAGGTAAGTGCTCCAGTGCTGAGCCCTCCCCAGCCTTAATGAATAGTATCTTACTGAGTTACCTGAACTGACCTCACACCTGCAACCCTCCTCAGCCTCCTGGATAGTTGGGATTGCAGGTCTAGACTACCATACCCGGCATGTTAACCATTTAAAAAGGTACACTTCTGTGGTGTGAAATACACTCACAATATTGTATAACCATCACCACCATCCATTTCCATCCAGTTCAGGTTTTGATATACCAATATAGTCACTGCATCTCAAACTTTTTTACAGACACAGAGGGAAAAAGAGTGAACAATGCCTTAAAAGCCTGGTCTCAATCTAAAATTTTCTTTAGTTTCATGTTTTGTCTGAAAGTAAATGTTGTATATTATAATATTCATATATTTAGTATAAATATAGTGATTATGTGTTCTTTTCAAAGTCTTAAAGTTCATGTCTGTGAAGAGGCCTCATGTTTATTCAGGGATTTTTGTCAAGGTTTTTTTTTCTTCTTTTTCTGTGGTACCAGGAATAGAACTGAGGATCTGGTGCTTGCCAGGAAGGCACTTGTGCCGCTGAGCTCGATCCCTGGCCCTGTTCAGTGACTTTTAATCCCTGAGGCACACTCAAGTCCCTCTAGCCCCAGGCTGCACTTTTTGAGGCATAGTTCTAAGCTTTTTCTGTGTTTGTATAACACATTCTTTTTCCATTTTTCTTTCACAGTTTAACCAAGGCTCTTTACAGTATTGTGTATCAGGGAGTAGACTAAATGATGCTTACCCCCTTTGAACATGATAGTGTCACGGACACTATAAAAATTCAGAGTGAATATATGATCTCATTTCATCATCATCTGTGCCACGAGACATTGGTACAAATAAAGGGACTAATTTAATGTTCTGGGTAGGGCCATAACCTACTTTTCAAAAAAACACTGATTTTTCAACTATACATTATGACTACTGAGACATGGAAGCCCTCTCAGGTGTAATTCTATTCTTCATGCTTGGTCCCAGTTTCAGAAGATTGGTGACCATATTCAAGAATAGTGTCAAAATTGGAATTAAAAGTTGGGTTTCTTAACCCCAGTTGAGAGCCTTTCTATTTACAGCAAAAGGAAAAGAGTTACTATAAAGAGAATATACCCCTTCCTGGTCCTACAAAACCACTTTTCACTACCTAAGAACAATGAATCTTTTTCTTTTTCTCCCGACTCCTTCCTTAAGTTCTCCTTTCTTTTTCCTTCTTGCTTTCTTTTTTGGGTAACCTATAAGCATCCCAGTTTTCAGAATTAATAGGTTGGGAATATTTTAGTACACTAAAATTTTGTTAAGAAGTTAGAGCTCATTAACTATGCTTACCACAACAAAAACAAACAAAAAAGAGTATTTTAGTATGCCTCGAGAAACAGCATAGACCATTAGAATTTTCTTGTCTCTCAAGCTTTGCTCACAAGGCACAGAGCTCAGAACAGTATAATTTTAGATAGAAATAGACAGAAGGCATGAAAAAGGCTGCTGGAAAATAAGGTCTGAATAAAAATAAGCAAATAAACACTTGTTAAATGAAGCATTCATTGGTAGAAAAAGGAATAAGATCACAAATCAGCAGAGTTTCTGATTTCTAATTATTGAAGATTCCTGTCTAGTAGCATACTTTTCAAATTATGTTTATTTTTTAAAAAATCTTAAAAAGTCAATTGTTGAAGGGCTGGGCATAGAGAAATCCCCTTATTCTGTAGGGTAAATTTTCAGATCTAGTTATTAGGAAAACAAAGCTAGCTTCTCTATAACAATTTTAAAACAAATGTTTAGGAGAATGAAACAAACAGGACCTAGTTGTGGCTGAGGATGGATGGCTGAGATACCTTTTGAGGGAGGTCTGGTTCTTATTTTGAGCATCGCTTCCTGGCTCCAGTGCAGATACCTCAGCCTGCTGGCACAGATCCTTTATCCTGCTGGAGCAGACTTTCTAGTTTCCACTACTGACCTTTGGGCATTCCCAGTGCATATCCTTGATACAGAGTTATATGAGACATTGCCATGGGCTTTAGGTCTTCAGCTGGATTCATGCAGGCCATTGCCATGGGATCCAGGCCCTTAGATGGGTTCTTTAGGTTTCTAGTGTGTGGACATATCTCTTGTGCTCTTCTGCATTTGACTTTTTGGATGAATATTACAAAGCAATCCTATAAATTGTGTGTCCTGTATTAAATCTATTGCTTTGCAAACCATGACTACAATGTAATATATGGAAAAATCTGATGTATATCCAGTTATAGTCCAGTTCTTGACCAAAAGTCACCTTTACTCACACAAAATTTTGTAATAGTCACTATCTTCAATTTTTCACTCATATTTTCATTGAGTGCTTTGTAATTTTTAATGAAAATGAATATTCTTATATTCATTTTTAATAGGAGATGGATTAAATATGTTGCCAAGGTCATTTTATGTCTTTGCAGATGCAAATCCTAAATTTAAAAGACTGCCTTACAGAATATTATTTAGCTATTGTTCTTCCCTAAATGAGCTATAGATTGAGCAACTCCTTAACAAGCAACAGTAAGACCTAAAAGATCAACTTTTCCAAGTAACCTAACTATATTCCAGAACAAATCCAGAAATACTGATAGAAACAGAATATCCAGCAACCAACAAGATAAAATTCACAATGCCTCACATCTACTTAAAGATTAGTGAGCAGATAAGCCAGAAAATGACTCAGAATAAAAATAATCAGTTAGTTGAAAGTAATGTTAAACTGACACAGATGTTAGGACTAGCAGATAAGAACATTAAACATTATTACAACACTATTCTGTATTTTTTTTTTTTTTTTGCGGTACTGGGGATCGAACTCAGGACCCACGCTTGCTAGGCAAGCGCTTATTCCACTGAGCTATATCCCCAGCCCTATTCTGTATGTTTTAAAAGTAGAGACATGGGAAGCTTTTCTTTAAAAATCCAAGCTATAATTCTAGGGATTCAAATTATAATATTTGAGATGAAAAATTTACTTAATGGAATTGTTTGCAGATTGGACATGGCAGAATAAAAAGATTATTGAACTTGACATAAAAAAAGAAACACAAATAAAAAAGGTTTTAAAAATAGAATCAGTGAGCCATGGGGACACTTTCAGGGACTCCATATCTATATAACTGGAGTCACCACGGAACAAGAGACAGAGGTGGAAGGGATATTTGAAAAAGCAAGGGCATCAAGTGTTGAAAACTATTACCTCATAGATCCCAGAGGTTCAACAAGAGGAAAACTAAACTGAGGCACATGTAATCAAAGTGCTCAAAACCAGTGACAGAGAAACTATTATAAAGCAGTCAGAAGATACACATTTTATAGAGGAGTAACAACAAAGTGAGACAGGTTTCTTACCAGAAACATTACAAGTGAAAAGAGTGGAACATATTTGAACTACTGAAAGAAAAAAAATGTTAAGCAAGGATTCCAGCAAAATCTCATTAAAAAACACAGAATAAAGATGTTTTCAGGCGTATTTTTCATCATCAGACCATACTGCAAAAAAGGTAAAGGTTTTTTAGGCAGGAAGAAAATGATGCCAGATGGAACTTTACAGATCCACACAAAGGAGTACAGAGCCTGGAAATAGTAACTACATGGGTCAACACTGTACATTTTTTTCTACTATTTATTTGGATAAGCAGTTGTCTACACAAAAATGATAATATATTGTGGGGTTTACAAATAATGGACCTTCCCACCCCCGTTTTTTAGTACTGGCATGGAACTTAGCTGATAATTGTGGGATTTACAACATGCATAATAAGTAAAGCATCTGACAATAACTTAAAGGACAGGAAAGGTAAAATGAAGGAATAATATTGTAAGGTCCTGTGCCACATGTGATGAGGCATAATTGTGCTTGAAGATAGATTTTGGTAGGTTAGAGCTGTATATACCCTGAAGCAACCAATCAAATTATGTAATAGTTACAGCAAATAAGTCAACAAAGGAGATAAAATTGAGTCATAAAGAGGTACGCAATCCAATAGAAAGTAGAAAGAGATGGAAATCAAGATGAAGAACAGATGAAATAAAATAGCAAGACAGATTTTAATCATAACAATAATCACATTAAGTGTAAATGATTTAAACACTATTAAAAAGCAAACATTATCAAGCTGGATAAAAAACACCCAACTACATACTGTCAATAAGACACACACTTTACATATAAAGATACAAAAACATTAAGAGCAAAGGATGGAAAAAAATATACCATACTGATATTAGCATCCATCAAAAGAAAAAGGGCATGGCTATTTTAAAAGGCATGGCTCTTTTAAGATTTCAGAGCAAAGGCTATTACCAGAGATAAGGTCATTTCATAATAATAAAGCGTCAAGTTAATAAGGAAGATATAATAATCTTAAATGTTTCTATCACAAATAATAGCATGTTAAACAGTGTGAAGCAAAAACTGATAGAACTGTAAGGAGGAATTGACAAATCTATAATTATAGTCAGAGATTCTGATACTCCTCTTTCAATAAGGTCTGATACCATAAACTAATAGTACTCATTTGAATTTTCTAGAACATTCCTCTAGAAAACTAGAACAATAGAACACAGATACTGTGCAAAGTGTATACTCAAATAGACCATACTCTAAACTAAGAATCAGCAAACTGTGGCCTTAAGGCCTATCAAGCCTGTTTTTTTTATAGCCTATGACCTAAGAATGGTTTTTCAGTTTTTCAAAAATTTCTTAAAAGAGAAAGAAAATATATGGCAGAAACTGTTTTGTGCCCTACAAAGCTTAAAGTATTTACCTTTATAGAAAGGAGAATTTTCATTGAAAAAGTTTGTCAACCCCTGTTCTAAGGTGTAAGATATGTCTTAGTAAATTTTAAACAATTTAAATCATTCAGAGTAGTTTCTCTGATCAAAATGGAATTAAATTAGAAATCAATAACAACAGCTATCTGGGAAATCCTCCAATATTTAGAAATAAAATCACATACTTCTAAATAATATATTGATTAAAAGGACCTATGGTGAAATTAAAAAGCATTTCAAACTCAATAAAAAAGAATAAGGCAAGTTTTGTGGGATTTCACTAAAGCAGTACTATAGCAGCACTATGTATGGGGGAGATACATAAACAAAATGCCTAAATGGTATTAGAAGATTACTGTAGCTTTTACTTTAAGACATCAAGAGAAAGTTAAACACAAAGAAGCTCACACAAAAGCAAGAGGACTTAAAAAAGTAAATAACAAAGGTCAAAGTAGAAATCAATGAAATGGAAAATAATTGAGAATATCAATGAAACCTAAACGTAGTTCTCTGCAATCAGTAACTGGTAACAACTTTAAGAAAAGTGGGAAAGAAGATATATATTACCATTGTCAGAATGAGAGAGGTCACCTATTACAAGTTATACAGATACATAAAGGCTACAAATATGAAAAATTTAAGCAAATAAATTCAACAACTTAGATGACAAGTTCTTTGAAAGGTATAAACTACGAAAGTCCACTCAACAAATAGATAAGCCAATTATCTGGTTTTCTAGAGCTCACTTTCCTATTCATAGATGTTTGAGGATGCAATGATTTTAAGGTTCATGAAAGCATAGAAACAATAGTCCAGGATGATATTTTGAGTGAAAGCCTCAAATTCTTCTGTATTTATTTTGCAATGTGTTGCCAAAAGCATTCAAGGTAACCTATAGGCAGTATTTTCCCCCTCCTCTCTTGAAAGAAAAGTACATAATAGCAAAGATACTGGTGAATTCTTCTCAACATTTTGAGGTAAAATATAACAATTATTCAAATGTCTAGAAAATTAAAGAGGAAGAACTAATTCTCAATTTATTCTTTGGGGCCAGTATTAGCCTAATACCCAAACCACATAAAAACATTGAAAGAAAAAAACTACAGGCCAGTTTCCCTCATGAATGCAAATGTAATAATTCTAAAGATAATGTAATGTGTTATCCAATAATGTATAAAAAAGACAATACTTCTGGATGAAGTTTATTCCAGGAATATGTGGTTGGTTTAACATTTTTTTAAAAAAACAACACTGTAAATTCACCATATTTAACTAGAAAATTTACCATCTCGATAGACACACAAATATGCTAATTCCTGTATTTCTCAGTGGAAAAAAAAACCTCAGCCAACTAGGAACAAAAGTGTACTTTCAATCACATAAATGACATGAACAAAGAATCTACACATAACATTTTAGCTAATGGTGAGAGAAGTGTGTGTGTTCCCTAAGATCAGGAACAGTACAAAGATGTCTGCTCTCTGTACTTTTATTTTACATCGGAGTTTGTAACTATTGCAATGAGGTGAGAAAATGAACTTTGAGAACTGAGACTGGAAACGGTAGAACTGATGAAATCCATCATCTTTAAAGTTTACTCTGCCTCTATAATCTTTCCACCAGGAAACAACTGGTGTGTTTTCTGTCACTACAGATTAGTATGCATTTTCTAGAATTTTACATATATAGAACCCAGTGATATGTACATAATTTATTGTCTGAATCTGATAACTTATCTTGTAAAGATCACATGTAGCCATCTGATCTTCATTCCATTTCCTCAGTCTCTAGAGTTTGAATTCATATCATACCTTTCACATGTCCATCAACAGCCCTGATAGCCTATTAAGAAAGCTTGCATTCTCCACTTTCTTGCAGTGATGGCAAATCTTTTCGAGCTTTCAATGATAACAAGTAGCCTGCTGCAGCACGCATGCCATAGGTTTGCCACGATATCCCACAGAGTTTGACATGAAGTTCTTTTCCCCCTTTAAGAGATTTCTCTGCTACTCTTAGGGACAGCACATGTTTTAGACTTTTACATTTACAAACTTATCTTCTCTTTCCTTCCTATAGGATTGCTAAACTTGTTACTGCTTATAGTTACTACTATACTTACAATAGTTCCTACTATAATGTACTTCACACATATCCTTTTGTATTTGTAAAACTGCCCACTTAATCTTAACTTCTAAATGTTCAGTTCATACTACACAGTCTCTTCATATTCCCTTGTTCCCCTATCCCACCATATGCTTTCCTACCAGCCTATGTAAAACACTTTTCATCACTTTTTGCTATTTCATTCACAATAATGTGACTTTGAGGTAAATTATTCCTTTGGTGTTTAAGTTTTGCCAGGTGAATAAGGAAAACCTAGATGGACTAGAAAATAATCTGAATTGAAATGTAATCTTTACTTTCAGTGATTTTTACCAGGAAGGAAAGAGCAGAAGCTTCAGGAATTGAATCACTATAGACCAATACTATTTCTATGAAGAGAGTAGTGATAATATACTGCATCTACTGGCCACTGCAATGATAAAAGGAAATAGAAGATTGAAGTTTTTTTGCTCACAATCCTTTCCCTTTTTGCTCCTCACACACACCTCAGCTGGGAACCTTTATATGGGTAGTACTTATTTTGTATTATACTGGTAGTTATAAAGTTACCTAGGAGGCTACAGAAGCAATCAAGAGAAGGAACACAGTCTGACTGTAGTGACATGAGCTTATTGCACACCACATATCCTCCCTGAGTGTTTCTCCCACTTAGAAACATCTTAGCACTTAAGGCCTTTTAATATATGCCGAACACCAGCTCTTTTGCTTTCAACTTCATCTTTATACTGTTATTTGTTCCTATCAAATTAAGGTGCCTGCAAGAGGACTTCTTTGTTCCTGCTGGAGGGTAGGTTTGTTTGTTTGTTTTTTTTTTTTGCCATTTCTCATGTGCCCTGGAAAACATACTAAGCATTTAAGAAGCATTTGATGGATAAATGATTATAGTTTCTTTCTGGCAGTACAAATCCACCACTACTTAACAAAATATGAATTGTCTGTTCTAATAAATTTCTAGGTTCTGTCTTCTTTGGTCAAAATTACAAATGTCTGGAAAATGGTCCAATATTTAGAAACAAAGTAACACACCTATAATTTGCTTTTTAAATTTTGTTATTTATTTTTGTCTTTTGAGCCAGGGTCTCGCTATGTGGCTCAGGCTGGCCTTGAGCTCACTTTGCAGCCCAGGCTCATCTTGAACTCACAACCAACCTCCTGCCTCAGCCTCCCAAGTGCTGAGATTACAGGCATGTGCCACCACACCCGACTTCTAAATAAATTGTTGATTAAAAAAAGAAACCTAAGGTGAAATTAGGAAGCATTTCAAACTGAATGAAAAGAATAAAGTCAGTCAAATTTTGTGGAATTTCACTAAATCTGAGTTCAAACTATTTCATTTTTCCACATCAACTAACAAAGTATAGTTCGTGCTTCATTAGCACAAACAGCTTTTCACATACACCCATCTCTATTCTATATGTTATGTAACAGTGGAAAAATCACCCAACAAGTGTTACTGTATTGTATGTGCCACAGTGTGTTGCAGGAAGAGGCACACAATAGGCAGGCTACCACTTTGTCTTTTAAGACATATTCTTTGTGTTAGTGTGGTTTTTCAAGGGAATTAAGATACAAAAATTCTACTTTTTGCTATTTCATTCACAATAATGTGACTCAGAGGTAAATTATTCCTTCAGTATTTAAGAACAGACTAAAAAAAATGAAGTTTTCTAAAAGGAAAAGAAACCCATAAAGTTAGAGAGACACCTCTGTGGTAACATTTTCCCAGAAACATTTAAAGCAATATGAAAGTCCTATGCTGATCAGCTTGAATCTTTCCCTGGTGTCTCTGTAGAAACTTGCATGGGAACAGAGTAGTGTAGGAAATAGGAATCATTAGCTGTAAGACCCTTCGCTTCTTCTACACAGAACAGAAGTAGAGATTGTTCTGGATTTTTGCAATACAACACTATCTTTTGCCAGATGGACTTCAGCTTGCCCAGGGATTTTATTGCATACGGGCACCAGTTTGTGTAGACACATTCAAGGAATGGCTTGAATGTCAGAATAAGAGCATACAAAGGGTAACCATGTTTTCTAAAGTTTTCAAATACTTAAACTAAGAGTCTTTCACTCTGACCTCTTTCACCACTTACACTGTCTTCTGGCAACAGTAAAGCTGGGAAAACCAAAAGAAGGTGTTTCTAGTGATGCCACATTAACAGGAGTTTCTCAGTTATTTCTCTCTCAACCATGACAGTATTTATGCTATTTCACATATTTTCACCATGCCCTGAAGTACTATACTGTCCAAAAAAACAAAAACTGATCAATGATCAGTTTTATTTGTTTTCATTTGGCCATAACTACATATAAAGTCAGGCACAAATAATATGAAAGTACAGGGAAAGAAAAGCATCAAACTATAGATTCGAAGGTTTTTTTGACTGACATTTATATAGTATACTTGTTTATGCTTTCAGAAGTACTTTATTAAAAGCTGAATCATAGAAGATAGTTCAGGATGGTTTTGGTAACCACTTAAGAATTTCTGCCATGGTGGTGGTACAGAATACTCAAGCAAGTAATGACTTTTTTTTGTGGTATTGGGGAATGAACCAGGGTCTTTGCACTGAGCTACATCGCCAGCCTCTTTTATTTTTAATTTTTTTTACTGTGAGACTGGGTTTCCTTACATTGCCCTGGCTGGGCCTAAACTTGTGATCCTCCTGCCTCAGCCTCCCAGAGTGTTGGGATTACAGATGTGTGCCAGCACATCTGGCTTGCTTTCACTTTTTGACAAGCTTCACTTCTTAGCATCATTTTGTTAGCTGTGTGACTGAATTTTTTAATAGAATGAGAATGATATGCACTACTTTGAGCTACTTCCCCTAAAAAACTCTCCATCATACTGAAACAGAGATCTCCACACAGAGAAACCCCTCAAGGAAATCTTGGATGTTGGGTAGTAAATGCCTAAGTACAGAAAGACGTTGAAAATTAGGTACTGAACTACTTGTTTACTTTAGCAAGAAACAGATTTTGAGCCTTTATTCTTTTTTGGGTAGATCTGTTATGGCAATTAGCCTTCCTAAATTCAATACATAAAACATATGGACGTCCCTCTGATACACAGTGTAGGAGGCACTATTTATATTGTAATGTATGTAAATGAATTTCCCCAAGCACAATTGAGAGGCTACAGGGATGTACTCTTTCCGGTATTTGTAAATGTTCCTCCCAGGAATGGTACAACACTGTGGCTTGTGAAACTGACTCCTACTTTCTCATGGGTTTTATGGTAGATGAGCACCAATTAGTGATGGCAAAGCTTTTAGAGTTTTCAGTGATAACAGCCCGCTGCAACACGCATGCCGTACGTTCACCACTACTGGTGTAGACACTTCATTTTGTGTCTGTCATAATGGAGAAAGGTAAAATGGATCATCCATTAGGAATCATAAGGGGAAATGTATACTTAGGATCCAAATCAGATCATTTTCTTGGATTTTTTGAGCACTGATGGTGACATATTCTTTTGATAACTGGGATGTTAGGAACCTGTAACACCTCTAGAAACAAACTTGCTAGTGAATATTAAAGACGCTTTTCTAAATTTATCTGGGTATCTCTTTCCTCATTTGTAAGATAAGAATTGGATTAAAATCACTAGAATTTTATTATGTAGAGCCGTAATACTGAGAGCTACTAACAGAAATAAATTTTTTAACATGGATGTTTCTTCAGATACCAAATAGATTCTACAGTTTCTTAATAGTAATTTGAAGTTTTAAGAAACTTAACTCATAAGGTCCCATTGGTGAATAGGCACAGTGAAGTTTTACAGATTTCCCAGCAGAAGCTATTAAATTAAAAATAATTTTTTTGGCCCAGTATTTTTCTAATTTCAAAAATAGTGCTTTTGCATGCTTGTATCTGGTAATCTGATCAATTTACGTGACAACAATTTGCAGTATAACAACCATTGGTGAATTCCTACAGTCTGTCTAGTGACACTATATATTGTTGCTAATGTTCTTTTAAGTTATTATTTTCTTATTCTCTTTAATGATTTGATCAGTCTTCTATTATTACATCTGGTAACCTGAGCAATGTCCATGAAGAAAACAATATGTAATATAACAAGCACTGTTAATCCCTTTCATTTGGTTTGAAACCCTGTATCATTTTTAATGTCCTTGCCTTTTATTGTTTGTATTTTGCTCTTGTTCCTTTTTTTTGTACTATTTTCTTTAATATTAAAAAAATAGTGGTGATACATTTGTACTTTTTCAGGAGGGGAATCAAAGCTAATGCAGAGTGTGGTCGCTATTAACCTAACATAGATATTACAAATGAAGTCAGAACCTCAACTAGAGATTAGATTATATAGTTTTTCACTGAATTTGCCTGTTAACACCTTAAGTTTTACTCTTCCTAATTTTGTAGTTATATCCTCCAATGTCTCAATGTAATAACAATTCATACTATAACAAGTTCAGGATTGTGCAAAATTACAAGTGATAGTTAACTAGCTCTTCTTTCTTTCCTTCCAAGATCACATTTTCTGGTATGCTAACAGGATTCTTTGCCTATATATATGCCAATAAAGTTTCAGTTTCATGCGTTTCAAACTGCTTTTAAAGCTAAAAGCTACATTATCCAGACTTAATGCAGGCAAAGAACTGGCTTTAATTCCCATTCTTACTGCAGATCTACAGAAATATGAACCTCATTCTGGGCCAATACTGTTTTAGAAAGGAGAAAGGACATGCTCAAAGTGAAGTTTTTGTATTGAGAAAAGGCCATATGCAAAAGCATTGAGAAGAAGAAATCACAATAAACTTTTTGTTGTACAAAAGAAACATGCTACATCAGACAAACAATAGTATTTTGAGTACTAGTCGATGAGTATGGATTCTAAAATGTCCTTATATAACTCCATCGACTGGTAAACAATCTAAATATCTGAAACGAAGGAATGGATACATTTTGGTATAGCCATATGTCAGAATGCTATTTAGATATTAAAAACATGTTTGTAAAAATATCAGTAATATGAAAAATGGTCATTATGAACAAAAATAAAACCACATGCAATCATGTGCCACATAACATTTTAGTCAGCCTTGGACCACATATATGTATGACAGTGGTACCATAAAATTATGCTGTATTCCTGTACTTAGGTGATGTATGGCTGTATTCAGTGACTGTGTAGTTTAAATTCAGGAAGGAACCATACAAGAACGTTAACATAGGTTTTTCGCTGGTGGCACTTATAGAGGGTGTCCATAGCTTTCTGATTGCCAATATTTCTCTTAAAAATCGTATTTATTTATTTGGTTGGTTTTTTTGAGATAGGGTCTCCCTGCATAATTGAGGCTGGCCTTGAACTCACTATGTATCCCAAGCTGACCTCAAACACACAATGATTCTCCTGCCTTAGCCTCCTGAATGCTAGGGTAACAGTGAATGCCACCACACCTGGTTGTTATTTACAATGATAAAATTTTACTTTGAAAGAAAATAATGCCTACATAGGTAAATGTAACAATATAGTATCTGTATATTCACATGTTACTTTAGAGCATCAAAACCAGACCAAAACTGCTGTGTTTGCCAATTTTCAGAATGACATTGTAACAGTATTTTCCTTGACCCTCACTTTATACTGAGGTCTTTATGGCATTGAAAAAGGTGGAAAGGTATTTGTTTTCAGAATTTCTGAAAGGGCATGTAATGTATTAAAAGGGATAGAAACTCCTCTTTATTTTTATATCTTGAGATTTAATACCATCTTTAATTTTGCATAAGCTAAATGAATAATTAGTTTTTCATGCTATAGAATACTAGGTAGTCAGCACTTGTTAAATATTTTTTAAAGAATAACCAGGGCTGGGGATGTAACTGAGTGGTAAAGTGCTTTCTAGCATTCAAGAAACTCTGGGTTCCATCCCTAACACTGAAAAGAAAAAAAAGATGTAACTGAATATACAGTCAAATTATTTGTACATGCATATCTATATGTAAAATTAAAAGCATTCAAGGAATAATTTTCTGAATTAAGCTTCAACAGAAGTTACTCATGGTTTTGGCTTCAAACTTGCAAGTATACTGGATTATACTCCCTCCCAAATCATCACCCCTAATCCTGCAGCTCTGTTAATAACTCCTGAATTTTTTTTTTGGTACTTAACTGTGTGATGCTTTTTTGGGAACCAGTTGGAAAACCTAAACTCAAATGCTCTAAAATAACATGTGAAAATACAGATACTATATTGGTACATTTACCTATAGAAAATGGAAAAATTAGCTTTCAAATGGAAAATTTAGCTTTTTTTTCTACCTGTTTCTCCCAACTAAATTATGATGTACTGCAGAACTTAAAGTTATATATATCCAGTACAAAAATGGGACAGAATGGGGATTATACAGCCTAAAAATAAAGCTGAAAGTAAAGTGGTCAGCAGCACATTCAGAGTTTATCAGTACAGACTTGGGGAATCAGACAGATGCAGTTTCAAATACTTACACTAGGGATAAGGAAAGAAACAGCCCAGTGTAGGAGGAGGAACTAAATTGGAAGGACTAAGATTGAATCAGGAATAAAGGATTGGTTGACAGTAATAAAGGATTTCCATAGAAGCATAACAGAAGAAGTATTTTAAAGAAAGATACATAGTGAATTTTAAAGCTGGAAGGATTTAAACATTGTTTAGTCAAAATCCATCACTTTGCAATGGTTTTGCATTGATACTCTACAGAGTCTAGATTCTAGCATCTAGAAAGTTAAAAGTCTCATCTAAAGTCTCAATTCAGGATTTCTACTCATATTGTATAGGTTTATTTACTCCAAAAATTTGCCCCATCTTATTTTCTGCTACAATATGTTACATCTGATGTTGATACAGAACAAGTTCCTATCTCTTTTTTTGGTGGGGGGGGTACACTATACACACCTAAATGGTGATCACTGGCAGAAAAGATTTGTAGTGATCATTTTTATTTCCTAAAAATTACTTAGCAAATTTCTGCAATACTGGGGATTAAACCCAAGGCCTCATGCATGCTAGGCAAGCACTCTAACAAGGAGTTACACTGCCAAATTTCCCTTGCAGGTCTTACACTTGGTAATACTTAGCATAACTGTTTCAGTCTCTTGAGTAACTGGGATTACAGGTGTGCCCAAATTATTTCTCTCACTTAAGGAACACTAAGTAATGAAACTATAACTTTTATTGGTTTATTCATTTGTCAGTATCTTCTATGAATTAGTGGACCACATGTGTAAGCTGGGAATTGAAGCTGTTAGGTGAGCATTTTTGGAAATAGGAAAAGAAATGGTGATACCTTGAAAAATAAAAAGATTAGGTGGAAATAAGTATACATTTAAACTTACACTCTTTTAAAAGCAGATTGTTCACTGGAAGTTTAAATATTAAAAACAAATCTGGGGATCTGCCCAAAAATTCAGCACAAGAACAGAATATTAAAAGCTGTTAGAGAAAAGAAACATCACCTATAAAGGTGGAATCACAGCAGACTTCTCAATACAAACCCTCAAGTCAAGAAGAGCTTTGAGTGAAGTATTTCAAGTCCTAAAGGAAAACAACTTCCAACCCAGATTGATTTGAAAAGCGAAACTACCTTTCAAAATTAATGGAGAAATAAGATACTTCCATGAGAAAGAACAACTGAAGAAACTCATGACCACCAAACCAACACTACAAAGGATACTGAAAGATATTCTAGACAGAGACAGAAATGATCACAATTCAACAGAAAAACAATAGCAGAAAGAAACCTCCAGGAAAGACAAGCAATTAAAAAGAGGAAAAAAGCAGGGAACCAACAGCAGAAAAATAACATGACAAAGACAAGCCAATACATATCAGTAATTATGATCAAGGTAAATGGCCTCAATTCACCAATCACAAAAAACAGACTGGCAGAATGGATCAAGTAACAAAAGTCCAACAAGAATGCTGAAAACAAAAATCACATTTAACTCAAAATGAAATTCATAGACTAAAAGTCAAAGGATGGAAAACCATCTTCCATGCAACAGGAACCCAGAAAGAAAAGCAGGGGTAGCTATTCTATTTGACAATGTGAACACATGAAGGCAATGTGAACTTCAAGAATGATAACAGATAAAGAAGGTCACTATATACTTGTTAGAGGAAAAATTCAAGGGAAGAGATAACAAAAATAAATATATATGCATGAACGACAGGAGCACCCAACTATATAAGATAAATATTCATAGGCATGAAAAATAAACCATAACACAATTGTAATATCTTAATACCCCACTGTCACAAAGAGAGAGATCAACTAGACAAAAAAAAATCAGTAAAAAAAATAACAGAACTGAAGTAAACCTGTGAACAAATGGACTTAGTAGATGTTTACAGAGTGTTTACCCAACATCATCAGAATACATATTCTTCTCAGCTGCACATGGGATGTTCTCTAAAATAGACCATATACTAGTGCACAGAACATGCTTAAGCAAATAGAAATTAAATAGTATCCTCCTGAACAACCAATGGGTCACAGATTAAATTAGAGAAGGGCTATGGGGAAAAGGGAACCTTTCTCCACTATTGGTGGGAATGTAGAGTGGTACAACCATTGTGGAAATTAGTGTGGTGACTCCTCAAAAAACTAGGACTAGAGGTTCCATTTGACCCAGCTACTTCCCTTTTGGTTATTTCCCCAGGAGAATTAAAATCATACTACAGATATATTTGTGTACCCATGTCTATAGCAGCACAACTTTAAATAGCTAAATTTTTGCAACAACCCAATTGCCCATCAACTGAGGAATGAATAAAAAAGATGTGGTGTTTTTATACAATGGAGTAATACTCAGGTATAAAGAGGGATAAACTCAAAGGCTTTTATAGGTAAATTGACGCAACTAGAGACCATACTCCTAACTAAGTGAAATAAGTGAAACATGTGTAAACATTGTTTGTCTCCATAGAGTAAGAAACTGAAAAATAAGTACTGTTATGGTTGATACATTGTGTCAACTTGAGAAGTTTATAAGCTTACTTAACTCAGCAGGGGCCAGGATCTTCACTTTATAAACATCCTAAACCTGTAGATGCCTGTAGAAGAGCACAAACATGGTGTGAGTGTGAGTGCTACACCTAGTAGCGTACAAGAGGCTTGTTCTCCTCCCTTTTGCTCTGGTTGCTTTGCTGTCTTCTGCTGCCTTGAACAGCTGGGTTGCTCTTGTCCCATGCTATCCCGCCTTGGAGCAAACTGTTTATGGACTGAAACCTCCATAAACTGCAAACAAATAAACCTTCCCTTCCTTAATTTTGGGCGTCAGGTATTTTGTCCCAGCAATGAGAGAAAAGTAAACAAGACAGATCCAAAATCTACAATAGATATTATGTCAGGGAAAGAAACTGCTCAAAAGGAAAGAACAATCGGGACGAATGAGAGGAGAAAAGGGAAAAGAAAAAAATACACATATATATATGCCCAAAAGATAGATACAGTTATACTACTGATTTTAGTTCACTGAAAACAGTTTGAGCTGATATTGTTTGATGAATTCTATATGCCTGTATCTTGTAATCTAAGCAAATACTTTGGAGATAATACCCAATATATTAACCACTGTTATCTCCTATTATCTTGTTTTGAAATTCTGTGTCATTGTTTTTATTATCTTTTTCTCTCAAAAAAAGAACTGGGGATCTGGTTCAGTGGTAGAGAGCTTGCCTAGCATACTTAAGGCCCTGGATTTAATCCCTAGCACTGCAAGCAAAGCAAAACAAAAAAAGCAAAACTGGATCTAAATTTAAATACTGCTCTCAATTTTAAAAGGTAGCCTTAGACATTTCCTGCCTCAGATTTTTTCAATATTGGAATATGTTGAAAATTTTTACAGCTTTTTTTTAATTAGATGAAGAAGCCTAGTCTTGGGTGTCAGGTATTTTGTTTCAGGAATAAGCAAAGTAACCAAGACACCAAATATTTTTCATATATGTATTTATGCTCCACTATTTTCATTATAACATGTATATAAATATATACATTTATGTGTACATATATTGTTGAACAAGAGAAAAATTTATTATTTAAATTCAAATAATGAAATTTCAAGGAAAGAACTTACTGATGCATACTCTATAACTTGTTAAATTATAGTGGTCTAATATAGTTGACTATGTTTTGACACAGTAGGCTTTGAGAATCTTAGTAGATGATGGTGATGGACATGGTTTGAGAAGGGATACTTCCATTAAGTCACCAACTTCCTTAAATCTGTCAATTAGCAACTCTCTCACCAGTTTAATGCTAGAATATATAAAAAAAGCTGTCCCCTTAGTTCGTATGATGCACTTTTGCTAACTATTATTTTGTACTTTGAAAAGGATAGTCTCTTAAGTGCAATTAACAGATTACAGTGAATGTAGAAGAAAAATAGACTAAATTGCAAAGATAATATGAAACGAGACAAAGATGACAGACTGATTCATCTCTCTGAGTAAATAGTGCAACATATGATTCAGAAAAAGCATCAAAGTTATAACAGTAGAGAATTTTCACAAAATAAAGAATGGAATAAAACACTTAAAAGTGGACATATCCTTGGTTAAGCTATTTACTATAAAGAAATAACTTTTCAAGCTATTTACTGATAAGAAAGCAGAATTACGAGGAAGAAATCATACAGCATACACATCCTCTAAGCAATATTCAAAGCCAGAAAACAACAAAAATCTGTATAGTTCTAAGATAAAGCCAACATGACCCAAAACATATCTAAGTAATTATCATTCAAGAATGAATAAAGGCGAATACAGCATCTGTTAGTCTGTGCAGGAAAAAAGAGCAGATGCCAAAGTGACGGTAAGTAGGATATAGGAGACCAAAATATGTGACCACTGGATATTAAAATATAGATCAAGACCACCAACAGATTGAAAAATAATGGAACAGAAATTAAACATTACAACTTAACTTTATAAAATAATAACATAACCAATAAAATATATTTTCCATAGTATGTGGTATTTCTAAATTTGAAACATACAGATACATGTCTCTAAAGTCTTAGTTTTTAAAACTTTCAATACTTTAGAAACTAAGATCACTTGTGGCAAAAATTCTTTTCCTAAATGTTCAGCAATTCCTGTAGCTCCTCTTCCTACAAATTCCACCTTGAATTTTTTGCTCACATATTCAGATTAATAACTTTACTACTTCAAGGAGTTAACGTTATTTTTCTTTGATTCTTAATATAAATTCTTGCCCAGATGATGATCTTTATGACTTTGCATGGGGGGGGGCAGTTACAGGGTTTTGACCAGTGATCCTCTTCTCTCAGCCTGCCAAGTGCTAGAATTACAGGTATGTACCCACCATAGCTCGCATCTGGCACTGTTTCTTAGTGAACTATATTTTGAATTTAACAGGATGGTGAAGAAAAATAACATTAGGGATCCAAATTATTTTACTTAAAATTAAAACTGTACTTATTAGCAGACACAGCCTTTTTTTACTATTAGCTAGCAATATCATACTTAAAATTCTCAATATTCCTGTTTTACTGTAGTACTTTCTAAAATGCTTAGTTTTTAAGGTTAAAAAATTCACTATGTATCTACTTTGAAATTATTTTTCTTTAAAAAAACTGGGGATCTGGTTCAGTGGCAGAGAGCTAGCAATATCAAGGCAATACCCTGCCTTCATTTGAGATGTCTAGGGACAGACTGGTCCATTTCCAATATTCTTTCATGTCATCCTTAGTGTGAAGTCATTCTCTAGATAAGGTAATGAGCATTCTGGCATATGGAAAAATAGTATTTGTAGAACTGCTAGAGGTGGTTCCTCTAGGACTGCATTACGTAATTTAAAAGTGTTTACTTAAGCTCCTTTGGGCAGCCTCCATGGTAGCTGTGAAGTCACAGAGAAGAAAGGACAGTTCGGGGCCTGATACTAAAGTCTGCTAGTGAACAGAAGTGCTGTGTTGGGCTGGCGATACAGCTCGGCGGCAGGGCACTTGCCGAGTGAGTGAAGCTCTCCGTTCAGTCCCCAGTAAAACACAAACACGCACAAAAATGCTGTGTCAATGTTTTAAGAAATCATTGCTATATAAGAAACTTTAAAAACAGATCTACTTCACTTTACATTTTTAATAAGGTACTTAAAAATAACCAAGTAAACATAAAAAATGATTCATAAATACATGTGTTCATTATCTGGATGTACTGTACTTATTTAAAACGTGTAGTATGAATTTACAGTGATTTTTCACTCATAAGTTATGCAAATTACCAAGTATATGAGACAGCAATAAATTATTAAAATAGCCTAAGCACTATTTCTGTCTCTAACTTATAAAGGAAGTACATTTAGTCTAAGAGAACATCAAAGATGTATAAATTAAAATCAGTTTAATGAGAGTTTAGGATACTAGAGTATAAGAAAAATTTAAATTTGATTACTCAAAAGTAGTATTTTCATTCCTTAAGTAGGTTTTTTAATAATTTTTTGAGACAGGGTTTTGCTATGTTGTTTAGGCTGGCCTAGAGCTCACTATGTAGCCCAGCCTGGCCTTGAGTTTGTGATCCTCATGCTGCAGCCTCTAGAGTATTGGGATTATAGGTGTGTGCCACCACACCTGGCTCCTTAGGTAATTCTTAAGCCCTTCTACAAACCAACATCTGTATGCTGGTTTTAAAGGAATTAATAATGGTGTATGCACTGTAAAAGTGGGAAATGTCATTATTTTACTGTAATAATCAAATGTTAAAAAAAACTGACGGCAACAACAAAAATTCTAACAAAACCTCAATTTCCCCTTTGGAATTACTAAATCTGATGAGTAAACAATGCAAAAAGATCAATATCCTGACATCTACAAATGTAGATGTCAAGAAATTTTAGAAGTGTCATTCTGTTGCAATTATGTATTATTATAAATTACTCAATGGAATAATTTCTTAGCACTTTGCCTTTTAACTCTGAGAAGGATGGACATTATGGCCTTGCTAATGATTCAGTGAGGTGGAAAAGAAAAAATGCTTTTAGGACCAGATTATTGCCCTAGCAGTTTAGCCACTGTGCAGATCCTCCTCAGCTTGAGGGAAATTTTATATATATATATATATATATATATATATATATATATATATATATATATAGCCTCAACTGTGGAGAATCAGTAGTCAGAAAGGCAAAGAAGGTTGGGCAGATTATGAAACAAACCGTGTACTCAAACTGGCTCAGGACTAACCCTGTTGAAACATTTAAATGTTTGAGTTTTTATATGTCATTCTAATTTTAGAAAGAGGATATTCATTTGGTTTCTTAGGCTTGAAGGTATTTAACGAACAATAAAAGTGTTTATAAATCTGAAGTTGGGTGACTTTAAACATGCTGCATATTTTTGACACTCCTATTAAAAGGATTTGATTTCCCCTCCGTAGAATATATATGGTCTTAGCAATTTGTTTCTAAGAAATAAAACTGTGGTAAGATATGGTGCTGCACAACTTGTACAGCTAGGTCGTAAAAAGTGATGCAGCTTCCCCCTGGCTCTCAGACTCTGGGACCCTTGGAACACAGCCACCCCGTTCTAGGAAGCCCAGATCACACACACACACCGTGCATACGTGTTCTGGCCAATAGCCTAATCCAAGTCCCAGCATCAGTCAGTATTAATCACTAACCATGCAAGTCAGACAGCCTTCAGATGCCAGCCCCAGCCTTTGGGCTGCTTCAGCTGACACTGAGTAGATTAGAAACAAATTGTCCCTGCTGAGCCATGCCCACATTGCATATTATGAGCAAAGTAATATTATATCTTAAGCCACTAAATTTTGGGATGATTTGTTGTGAGTCCCTGCATCCAATAAATCTCTAGCTCAGGGTAACTATAACAGATAGGGAGGAGCTAGAGGACACAAAAGAAAACCTTTTCCTGCCACTTTTGTTTCCATAGCTAGACAACCTTCTTAGCAAATCTAGTACTAACTGTTGGAGATTAACTGTTTTCCAAGTGCCACAGAACAGAAAACATCATGGGAACACAATCTATCATAAATCTTTTCCTTGGAGGCTTAGAGCTAAGCCAGGGAAAGAAGTTTGATTCTGTACATTTCTCCTTGTCTTCTTTTTCCCTAAGTAGCCTTAATTTCAGAAAGAAGGGAGGTAAAAGGAAGATTTAATTCTCCCCTCATTGTCCTTCTAAATTCAAGTATTTGGAAAAGTATGCTCCCCCGCCACCAAACTACATAGCTTTTTCAGTCTTACAAAGAAACCAAGACAGAAAAATGTTCCCATTCATTTTCAAGGAAGCAGACCTAACTACATGCTAAGGCCACCAGTTTTTAATCACTCATCACTGTCCTTCCAAGGTTCCTCCTACTTTCCTTTTCAGACCTCTTCAGTTGACACCTTTCTTGATCCATCTTAGCCTTTCCATGGTTTTAGCTATCTGTATTTGAACTCCACAGAGACAGACTTCAAACTCCCTGTTCTGATACCTTAACTTACAAAGGGACAAAGCAGAGTTCCACTTCCTTGACAGTCCTGTTCCATCCTAGTCCACTATTGCCCTTGCTCTAGACAGCCAATCAGCTTTCCCATTTCACACACTGGAGTAGTCACTTTTCTTTCTATCCCTACTATTCCTAGTTGTCCCAATTAAGTAAATCACATGTGGTTTTTACATCCCACCTTGAATCCCCTCGTGGTGCACCCACTTATCTAAACTGTAGTTTTTGCATAGAGGCCTAAGTACATTCCGCTTTGTTTGGTCGGGTTTGGATGTCTTTTCCTTTCAGCGGGCCTAACTTTGGCCATCCAAGGAACTACCTTTCTTTGAAAAACCATGTCTACTTTGCAAAAGTTGTGCAAGCTAAGCCTGGTGTACACCCGTTTCTCTGTATCCAGTCTTGCAACTGTTCCTCAGCAGTCACAGTTAGATTTCCAAATGGGTGGGGGTAGGGGTTAATTAAACTGTAAAACATGCAGTGACTTAAAAGTGTGCATTTATACATTGCTAATGAACCGCAGGCTGCAAACAAGTTTTTGTAGCACTTTCTTGGGAAGAAAAATTGAGTGGTAAACATGTAATTTATAATCCCCTCAGATTTTTGATACTAAACACCGTGCATATCTTCCTGTTAGAAAACACTGTAGAAAGTTCCATTATCATACAGTTTTCCCTTACTTTATGCCTTGCCACCACTTGGCTGTTGCGTTTAATAAATTCTGTAATAAGCACTCAGGTCTTCATATTCTGCGATTTAGTAGAAGGGCTGGGTCTTTCCACGAATAAATGCTCCTGGCTCAGGAACTACTACCCCAAAGGGCAGCCTATGGCCACGAGTCCCCCAAGTACCCTGAAAAAAGATCCAATATTCAAACTGCATTCTAACTACTCTGCTGTCGAAACTTGTTAAATCTTACAGGATAGGTTATAACAACTAAGGCTTCTCTTTCAAATGTTAAGTCCTGTAATTATTGCCTCCAAATGGAGCTCTTTGCAGTACTGGGCAGAAGGATCCGAGGAAGCGTTGTTTCTCTGCTCTTAACGCATCTACTTATAAATAGCGCTCACCGCGCTGACTCACAAAAACCCGTTTCCCCAAATAGCTTGTAACGACTGCTAAAGTACGGTCCAGCGGGGCTGTGACAGGCTCTGACCACACGCCCGCCGGGCTGGGCCGTGGACCCGCGCCACTGAAAAGTTCTCAGCCTAACCACCCGGCGCTCCGGGACGCGGGTGAGGTCCCTCAGTCCCGCAGGAGCCAAGGCCGTCTGACCTAGCCCTCGGCCGACAGCACAGTCTAGACGCAGGAGCCGGCAGGCGGCTACTCGGGACCCAGCCCTGCCCCCTTTGGAGCGGGGAGCCGCGGGGGGCCGGCACCAGCCTCCGCCCTGCGCCGGCCGCTCACACAATGGGGCGCGGCGGGAGGAGGCGGCCGCGACTCGCTCTGGTTCCAGGCGCTGTGATCCTGGCACCTAGGGAAACAGCCGGGGCCTAGGGCCGAAGGAAAAAAACCTTTCCTGGCCCAGGCCAACCCCCCCACTTTAGAAACGGTTACAGCTAAGGATTCTGAGGGCTGGAGGCCAGAAGGGGGAAGGAACGGAAGTGCCACCCCCTGCAGTCAAGGGAGTGACGTCACCCCGTCATTAGCCTGTAGCGGGGGCGTATGACCGTCACGTGACTTCAGCGCCCCACGCCCCGCCGAATCCCGCGCGCGCGCTCCCTCCCCCAGCTGCGACTCCCACCTCTCGCCCGCCCCCTCTCCCCAACTTTCACCCTCCCCACCCGGGCCCCGCTGTCAACAGCGCCAGCTCCGCCCCCTCCCCGCGCCCAGAGTAACCGCCACGGCGGCGCAGCGGGCTTTTTCGCTCCAACCTCTGGGCTTCTCGGGCCGAGCGTGCCCTTCGGCCACCCTCCCCCCAACTCGAGACGCTGGGGTGCGTGGGCACCGGGGCTACAGTGCGAGGCGACCTGCAGCGGCAGCGCCCCTCTGCTCCATCCGCCCAACAACAGGAGAACTGGGCGTTCACGCCGGGTCTGAGCTCGCGGGTAGCGGGGCGCGCGCAGCGGCCTAGGGCCCTGACAAGTCGCCACTGGGGATCGGCCCGCCCTCGACCCTCACCGCAGCCTGCACCTCTGTTTTCCCCACCGCCCTGCGGCGCACGCCCGTTACGCGGGGCTTCGCCTCCGGCTGCGCACGGGCACACGCCACACGACGCAGGGCTGGCGCGGGTCGCCTGCCTGAGCCCCCTGGGCTGCCCCCGCCGTGGAGCCCAAGGGGGTGCAGATTAGGTGGCTGACGCTGTTGCGCCGCGTTGTTTTTTCTCAGTTCCTTTCTAAAAGTGAAGATTTGGGGAAAGAGAAAACCCAGTGTTGAAAGGGGCGGTACGAACTGACCTGTCAACGGAGGAGGAAGACCCCGGGTCGGGCGAGCTCTCGAGCCCGCGGAGGGACCGCAGCCCGAGGCTCGCGAGGAACGGCGCGGCGGCAGCTGTGCCTCAGCCAGGTGTCCCCCGCGCCGCCGCGCCCGCCCCCTTCCCGGGAGCCGCGCTCCCCGCCCCATCGCCGGGGACCAGGGAACCCCCCAAGCTTGATATTTTGTGCAGTTTCAGCAAAGCTCCGAGGAAGTTGGTCCTTTTGTTCCACTATTTATAGATTGCGTCAACATTGCGAAAAGGAGAAGGCGGAGCGGCGGCCCCTCCCCCTTCCCCGCCGGCTCCTGGGAGAGAAAAGCCCCAGCACACGACCTAAGTACACAGCGCGCCAGCCGCCCGCCCGGCCTCCCGCCCGCGCTCCCCCTCCTCCCGGCCCGGACCCAGGCGCTGCCAACCCCGTCACGTGCCCGCCCGGGACAACCAGCTCCCGGGGGCTCCGCGCCGCCCGCCCAGCTCCGTGGCGGCGGCTTCGCCCGTCTGCGCGCTTGTTCGTGAGCTAGGGCCGCGGCCCAGGTGTCGCACGCCGCGCGGGCACCCACGCCCTCGCCACACGGCGAGGATTCCCGGCCCCGCGGCTCGTGGGAGGCTTCGCAGCGTCCCGCGCGCGCTTCCGCTCCCGCCTCCCCTCCCGCTCTCGGAGCGCCGCTGCCTCGCTCCGGAGTGCGCGCGCGTTTGGCCTCGCCGCCGAGCCGGGGGCCCGGCACCGCTCCGTGCCCCTCGTGCGGCCGCTCCCGGAGGCGCTGGGGTGCCCGCTCCCCTCCCCGCGAGGTAGAGGGCGGGCCGCGGCGTGCGGGTAGTTCCCGCTCCCTCGTAGGCGGGCGGAGCGCGGGAAGCGCGGTGCGGCGCTGGGAGGCTCCTTCCGCAGGTGCAGCGAGGCGCCGCGCGAGCTCTGCGCTGCTCGCAGGGCGGTTAGGGGTCTGGGGCTTTGCCGGCCCGAGCCGCGGCGGGGGTGTGCAGTGTTTGAGAAGTCAGTATTTTCTCACAGCAGTTACTAAGGCAAGGACACGCAAACTTTCTCGTAAAACCTAGTAACAAATGATAGGCCCCGCCATGCCCGAAGTGAAACTCAGCTCCTTACCGGCCTCAAGGCGCTGGTCCCGAGCTCGGGGTAAACAGGGAGGGCGGTGAGCGCGAGACGAAGGCCTTGCACACCGAACCAAGTGGAAGAAGTAGTCTGGGTGTAATTTACCTTCTCAGCGTCTGTCCCTTTCCCCGAGTTGTTCATTTAGATAGCAGTTTAACCCCCACGATCGAAATAAAATATTTTAGCCCATCACATCCCTGGTGGTGGAAAACTGGGACTGAGCTGGGACGAGGGCAGGAAACACGTCGGACCTTTCCGGGCAGCTGGAGTATGGTAAACAGTCTGGAAAGGCAGTGTTATTTTTAAAGATGTTTAGGGAAACTGTTCCCGCGCACTCGCCTTCCTCTGGGCGCAGTGCAAGCGACGGAGGCGGGGGTCTCCGCGTGGGCCGCGCCGGGAGTTGTGTTCCCTGGCTGAACACCAGGCTCCTGCAAGCCCGTGTGTGTGTGTGTGTGTGTGTGTGTGTGTGTGTGTGTGTGTGTGCGCGCCTGTGCCTGTGCGTGAGGGACGGGGGGTGGGGGTCAGGCAGACACTGTTAGAGGATGGATCCAAGCTAGCAAAGTCTTGGTTTGCTATAAGGAAGGGAGATGAAGCGAACTGATCCTGCGTAGTGGCTGCTGGGCTGCCAAAGTGCGGGGCGTCTTCGAACCGAACCGCTGCAAACCGGACGGAGCTTGGTCTCCCACACCTGAGAGTTCGCCGAGCTGACGTTTTAAACCCGTGCTTCCTTCCAAATGGACGAAAGGTCACAGCCGCCCCTCTTCCTTCCTTTCTGCCCTGCCCAGTTGTGTACCTTTGAGAGACACCATCCACCCATGAGGACAAATTCGTTTCCGAACGCCAGATTTGTTGCATCAACATCTACAGACCTTGTTTCTCTTCATGAGGAAAACAAGTCAGAGCCAAGAGGGCCTTCCTTCCCCTACAGGGGTAGTCCAGGCCTCAGCCACCACTGTGGTTCCCCTACCCCAGCCCAGGGCCCAATCCTGGTGACCTTGCCACAGTGGCAGGACGTGCGGTTTCGCCCCCACTTTGTTCTTCCGCGGTCTTCCCAGCTGCCCAGAGGAGGGAGCAAAAGCAAAACGAAAGCGCTTGGGGCGCATCAGTCGCTGCGTCCGCCCTGAGCACTGCCGTAGGAGGCCGTGGTCTGGAGTCGCGAATCAAGGGTGGGGGACCCGAGCTGCCGGAAACTCGGTGGGGAGCAGCCCTCTAAGGACACTTGAGAGATGCCAGGATTTGCCTGAAGCCACGGTCGCCTCTTCTGGGGAATGCAAGGCGGGAAGTAATAATATACCAACCTCTCTGGAAATTTTGGCCTGGGCCTGGAGTTGAAGTTAAAGAGTGATTTGGACCGTGAGGAAGGCAGTCAAGAGGCGAGGGAGTGTGGCGCGGGTGTGAGCGTTGGTCCCCAGCGGTGGATCCCCAGGAGACAGGCCCGGGCATCGGAGCACCGGGAGGGCGCGCAGAGGCTCGAGGCCCACAGAAATTTTGCTCTAGTGACATTAGATTAGCACCCCGCCTCCCCGCAGCAAACAGCTCCACGCTGTGTAAAGACTTAAGGAAACGGGTTACATCCTCCGCGCCCGCCTTCCTCCCTCGTGGGAGTCACTGCGGGGACAAAGGCGGCCTGTGCAGCTTCGGAAGAGGCACGGCCGCGTGGGCGGCCTGACTGGCCGCAGACTTTTTCAGTTAAGGCATGACATCTTCACGAGATGAAAGTCACAGCCCACAAATACCCCTCAGGGACCAGCCTTTTTGTCAGTCTGCTCATCTTAATTGTGTCCTTGCTTCGCCCTCCCCACCCCCATCCCTTTCCCAGGGAAACAACACTGGCAGATCGGAACTTGGAACTGCTGCGCTTAAGTAGCCAAACGCGGGAAAAGCCCTATCTTACCTTCATAAACACTTAGCTTTATTCTATGTAACATCTTTGTTGTACCAGTATTTGTGAGTTTAGTCACGTGTTAAAAAAATGTGTTGATCCTAAATGAGTCCTGTGGAAAGTTTTCTTAGAGTAGTCCAGTGTCTTCCTTCCCTCGCACCTGGTGTAGGACAGGACGGATGGCTGTTACGCCTCTAGCAGTTCAGGAGGCTCTTTGCACATTAAACGGCCCATCCATACTTCAAACGGGGAGAGGTGGAGTTGTGCACTTGTTCGCATTGTTTGGTTTCTGCATCGCCAATTACTCATTTCATGATAGAACCCCTAAAATAGCTGTAATTTTCAGAGGCGCAGAATGGAGTTCTGCAGGGTGAAACTCGGGAAGGCGGTGTTGGTTTCCTGCCTGCGTGTTGCCGGTAAACAGGCAGTAGTCATTCTCAGACTAGCTGTGTTGGTTTTTATTCCTCCCCTTTTTACCACAATAGCAAATATCAGAAAGTCCTGCTGTCATGAGGTCGGCCCCCTGTGCCCACATGTGTATGTTGATGAGAGGCAAGGTGAAATAGACCCCTAAGCTCTTCCTTTTAGAAAAAAACTTTTTCATTTCTTTTCTAAAATACCCAGCAAAAGCTGTTTCATTTTTCTTTTTTTTACTCAGATTATAAAAATGCATATATTCATTGTACACGCTCTTTGGTTTCATATATGGCCACCTTTCCCACTTTTTGGTAAGTCTTTCCCCTTGTGGTTTTTCCCCCCTTTCCTTTGTGAAGCAGGTTTCATTGGGGTTATCCTGCTGAACTGGGCATGTATAATTATGGTCTTTTCTGCAGTACCTTCCTCCCCTTAAACAAAAATTACACATCCACACCTTTGGGAGCCCATGGTTGTTTTTATTCGGTACCCTAGTTTTGTTTTTGTTTTTTTTTTTTTGAACGTGTAGGCATTCACAAATGATGCTTTGCCTTGGCTAGGTTCAGACTTAAGTGCGTAAAACGTTATTCACTCCGGAAGTCCCCCAGAGCCGTCAAAAGACACAGCCATGCCCACAGCCCTGGAACCCACACGAGAACCCTTGATTTGAAGTCGAGCTTGGAAACAAATCCGTGCCTTTCGCGATGAAATGGGAACATGCCCAAGCGATGCATCTGGCTTTACATTTTATGAGGAATACGATCTGGAAATGGGAACGCCTGTTTCAGCCGCGGCTGCACGCACCGCGCGGGGTCCCCTGGGCCTCTCTCCTGCGGGGCCTCAGCCGACCTCTGGGCTTGGGCTTTGGGTTAACCCCGCTCCCTTCCGTGCTTTGCCTGAGGTCAGTCTGAGACCGACGAAACTTTTAGACCCGAGGAGAGAGTCTGAAGCTGTAGATCAGATGTCCTTAAAGGGGCTGAAAAGGGAACCGCTCTGAGGTTAGTGCCAAGAACCTCGGACACCTCGCTCGGCCCGTGAGGCGAAGGGAACGATCCCGGGTGTTTCCGCAACTTTACCTAAGTTTCCAGTGTGGAGGTAGCGAGTCACCAACCCGCGCCCACCACAGGGTTATTTCACAATCGCCTCAGGGCTGTGTCGGGCGAGGACCCTGGCGGCGGTTAGGAGGTGGGGAGAGGTGCGAAAGACGGACCTTCCTTGTTTTCCGTCCCAGTCGCAGTGGAAACGTTGAAAGAGTTAAAAAGGCGAGGCGGTGGGGGTGGGGAGTAGTGCCCGCGTTTGGCCCTGAGGATCTGGAGGAGTGGGGTAGGGATGTGGGATCCTGGAAAGGCCAGAAAAAGCGGAGAGCAAGGGGAGGTGTGATCCTGGAATTTCTGAGACGGGGCCGAGTCCAAGGAATTCGCCAGCGAGCCCGATGGCAGGGAAGTCTAGGAGCGATTACTACGTGTCCGGGTGCTCCTACCCCCACCCTGGACAGGGTTATGTCAGGAGAGCGCCCTGGCACCGAGCTCCAGCGGGCGGCGAAGATACTCCCCCTCGGGGTTTTCCGCGAGCCGGGCTGGGCGGGCGCAGAGGGGCGGGCTGTGCGCGGCTCGGCCGCGGCCCTGAGTCGCCTTCCTAACCCGCGGCGGTGGTGCTGCGGTCAGCGTGGGGAAAGAATCATGCAAAGTGTCACCCCTTCCCCAGCATCCTTTTAGCAGTGTTAGAGCAGACAGAAAGAGACCTGGGGAATGAGAAAGCTTAGTGCAGAATATCCCAGAGTTTCCAAGTTTGTGCAGGCACTGGGAATCTCAGATCTTACGGAGCGTTGCACCCATTTCCCAGAACAAAACTGAAGGCACCTTCCTCCAAAAAGAAGACAATATCCTCAGGTCCCGGAACCCTCGCAGTCCCGACAGGCTGAGGTCTGTCTTGCCTGAGGGTCCAGGGGAACATTACTTTTGAGCAGCTCCACGCGGGCGGTGCGCGTCTCCGGGAGCGCTCGCTGGGCCCCGCCAAAGCCAGGGCGTTACAGCAGGAAATGCTTCGACCCGTTTTCGGTCTCAGTCAAAACATTTGGCTGAATTTCAAAATAACTTTTTTGATAGTCCGGAAAACAAAACAAAACAGGACAAATAGAATCACCATCAGACTTCCGTCAGAGAATCATTTCCCCTGGATTTATGGTAATACGATTGTTTTTTTCATTAGTTGCAGGAACTAAATTTTTGTTTTACCTGCCTGCTGCAGCGCCTGGCTCCCCGCTCTCACCTCACCTTCCCCAGCTGCATCTGGGTGCTCTGAGCGCGGGCTCAGTTTCGCGCTCCCTCTCGCTCTCGCCCTGCTCTCAAGTTTGGAGACTTATTCCATCTCATCCATTGGAACCTATAAAGCCCACTAGTCTTAGGCTGCTTTTTATCAATGGTCAATATAAACGGCAGAGTTTGCGTAGTCCTCGCGAAGCTGGTGATGTTTCTGGTTCCTCTGATGCACAGCGACAAAAAAAGTTCCGCTTTGCGTGTTTTCTTTCCTCGGAACACGGAGGTCAGTGACGGCGATGTCCTCCCAGTTATAAATTCCCTGTCGTCCCAAACAGTTCTAGGAGTTTGTTTTTTTTACGGGGACCTAAAAAGGAGAAATGGAGCGTGTGTTGTCACCGTCACCTCTCTGCCCAGACGAGGATTAACATGAAACGATGTAAACAGTTAAACAAAGCAGACTTTAGTATCGTTTGGCATGGATGTCCTCATTAACCTTGGCTATTTTGTCACTTCAAAGAAGAAGGTAATAAAAACGAAATTTTTGCGAATAAAATAAAATTATGGAAGCTGTACATTTCAGATCTAGATGTAGAAGATGGAGGTTTCCTTTTTTACTTAAAGAGCTGTTATCGATGGAGAGTTATTAAAACGGAATTGTGAACTGATCTTAACAGGGTGCCCACACATACTAGGTGCTCAGTAAGGATTCAGACTCCCATGCTCCATGTTCTTCTTCCTATCCTTGGAAATTTTGGCAGGAGATGCAGATTTCCCAGTGGCTAAGGAAATTATGCTCAAACTTTGCTTCTGGTTCATGTAATCTCCACTCACTTAAAAACTCACAAAACTTAGCCAGGGAAATTTAATAGAGTATTAAAACTTAATGGAACTAGCTAGACAAAATAAAAAGTATGGTGATTACATACATATAAATCCGAAGCACATTAAATTAATTCGAATTTGTCAATGACTGAAATAGGTAATTATTACCGCTTGATTTTTTTTTTTATTATTACCACTTGATTCCGTTCACTTAGTTCTACAGTGAAAACGAAATTTGTGGGCTCGCTTACTTCTGGCGTTTTTGCCACAGCAGCACTCACCCACAGATTGATCTATCTCAACCCCTTATCTTTCATAGCCTAAACTTTATCTTGAAGCTGTTCACTTGTTAATCTTGAGAGAGACTTTTGCTCATTTTTTTCTTTAAAAAATAAAAATAAAATGGAGAAACTTTGTAGTGGCACCCACGAGTGGAGATAACCCATTTACCGGCTCCTCCTGCCCTTCGTGCGAAGTCTCAGGCAGGGAGAGTTGCTTGGAGCGATTTTGCAAATCCCGCCCGGTCACCTGGTCCAGGCTTATTTTCTTTGGGGCCCATTTTCGGGGAGTAAACAGACACGCAGTGAATTTCCTGGCAACTTTGCACCGCTCTTTAAATAGCAGAGAATCCCCGCAGTCTGCCTCCACTTAGAGGCTTTCTTGCTTCAAATTGTTAAGTAATAATGTGTTCCGCCTTCTTCTTCCAAATGAGGAGGCCACTCGCGGCGTGACCTCGACAGGAACGCGCAGCAGGTTTCACCGACCCTGGAGCCTGAATGCCCTGCAGGGAGAACACAAGAGTCGCACCTAATTAGCACCCGGCTCTGGCAGCGGTGAGGGCGTGGGCACGGTGCGTTTGCCTCGCCTACGACGTCCAAGTTCCGCACGTCCAGAGAGATGAGAACTGGGGGTATCAACAGTTTCTCTTCACACAAGTGCTCTTTGGAAATCTGTGGACAGACGGAGGTGCGCGGCAGCAATGGTGGCGTCAGAACCAGGACTTGCCTCTTTGGAGGTCTGTTTTTAGCTTGTTTTAGAAAAATACAGCACACACGAACATCTACAAATACTCTCCTGCTGTCCCCCCCGCCCCCGGGGTCTGCAAAGCCGGGTCGTTAGTGTGAGCCCTCGTGAGTCCCGCGCCGGTTCCCGCTCACACAGTGCCAAGAGCACGGCGCAGAGGTCACAGTAAGTTCAGAGCCGAACATCCCCGTCAGAACTAGACAAACAAAAACTTCCAAGTTCGTCCCGTAGCTGCTGTCTGGGGCTCTGGCCGGTGCCCCCTCGAAATCTTGAGCAGACGAAAGTGGTGGATTGCTGTGCTTGGCTCCAAGCGAATGCCACGCCTGGAGGGCCCGCCGAATCAACCAGTCGCTTGCCTGCACCGTGGTCCTGGCATAATCGCGACCAGGACATGTAAGTACTGTATTTTTGCAAAATACAGCGAGCCCTCAGTCACCATCCCACCCTTGCGACTCAGGAACAACGGGAAGGGCTCTCTCATCTGGACGTGCAGGGTCGCGGCCCTCAGGACCTCTCACTGGGCAGCCGGGCAGGGAGCCGATGTCGCGACCTAGCCCCGGGCCTGAGGAGCGGCGCGACGGGACCCTCGCGGGCTCTGCGCAGCGGCCTAGCCGGAGGTGCCTGGGCGGCTGAGCCCGGAGTGAGGGGAGCGCCGGGGAAACAGCTTCTCAGCTTCATAGCAAGGCAAGTCTGGCGGGGAAGGCTCAGGGGCGGGAGAGAACTCTGCTCTTCTCGCGGATCTTGCAGGTCTGGGCCAGTCAGCAGGAGTAGTTGGAGTCTGGATCCCAGAAGCCATTTAGTTTACTGAGAGATGAGAAGCCTTGCTTGACCCACACCCCGGGCCAAGTCGGTGGAGGGGCCTGGCTTTTGGGAACTGGATACGCGTAGGCCCAAGGTCGACACATTAGCTGTGTATCCCTCGGGAAGGCCTCTACCAGTAGCTCAGCGAAGCCTCAGGCATGACCTAGAACACAGAGAACTCACAAGGGTATTTCCAGGCCCCAGTGGCCTTTGGGCAGGGGTTACCGCAGTTTCTTTGACCAAGGAGCATTACCCAAGTTTCACAAAGCTTCAATCAGTGAACTCAAGGCCAACTGCGTTCTTAGGACCCTGTAAGTATTTTTGGCTGTAGGAGTAAATTCAAACTTTTCTTCTCTCCACGTGAGCCAGTCACACAAGCAAAGGGTGGCTTACAAACCCAGTCAGGATCCACTCCCTAGTGAATATGCTTAACAGAGTGCCTTTTTGGGGAGTTGTGTGGTCCAGCCACCTGGGTTTGCAGAAGAGGTCCTGGGCTGTGCTGGGGAGGTGGGTTTCTCTGGAGGAAAGGCATGACAGGGAAGTGGCAGGTCTGTCTGTCCTACCTGGGAGGAAGAGTCTCACAGTGCCTGCAGAGAAGCATGAAAACATCCAGGAGTCAGGTCAGGGCCTGTGTGTGTGGTGGGGGGTCATGGGGGGCATTAGGTTAGCCTTCTCCCAGTGAAGAAGAGGCTAGGGCATTTTGTCCTTGGGCTGAGAAGGCCAGGTAGATACACCTCTCTAAAGGTGAGTTGGGACTGGAACTCCTTGAGCCCAAGCTACAAACAAAACTCTGTATTTTCCTGGCTGAACTAATTGTATGTATTTTAAATTTCTTTACTATTTGCTTTCCCCATATTCTTTAGTCAATTCTTTTCTAAACTGTTATCAAAAGGAAATAATTCAATTAACAGACAATATTTATTAAAACTATTGTTAATGAGACACAGGAATAGGATAATGAACAAGAGTTTTTTCCCTCATATAATTTGCAATACATTTTTTTCTATAAGGAAAAATGATATCATGAAAAGAAACATGTATTTAGGCACATTTAGGATGAAGTGAATGAAAATTATTATTTACAAGATTGAAAGTCTCTAAAACACAGAGAGCAGAGGACATGTGGGGAGCAGAGAGATAGCGCAAGAGATTAGCCTAGATGTGATAGATCCATATCAAGGGTGAGCACATCATCTTGGGGCCTTCCCCTGTGCTGATCCCAGAAATAAACTCAGGAGGCTATGGTGCTGCATGGAATCCTATGCTCTTAAGTTTTCCTTGTGGGGGGAAGATCAGAAGGAATCACTTTATCTTATTAAAGGAGCTGTGTTTTCTTATCAGGGCCCACATTGATTCCTGTTCTACCTACGTGATTAATACTTCAGACTAAGCATACACATGTGTGCACACATATACACAAACACACCTAAAAACTGTTTCAAGAGGACCTGTCTAACATAAAATGCTACAGTTAGAAAATTGGTAGTTGAGATTAGATCCTACATAGTGAACAAGACATTGCCCTGTTTTTACAGTTTATCATGCAGTGAAATAGAACTAAATACAAGGTGCTCAGTATCACTCCATAGAGGGCAGCAGAAAGGACAAGTTTTAAAACTCATGGAAAGCCAAGTTGTAAGATGAAGCATTTAGTTCAGGGTAGAGAGAGATATGAGGGAATAGGGGCAGACCTTGGGAGGAAAGAGGAGGCTTTCATAGGTTGACATAGTCCTTATTTGGGCGATGTTCAAAATCTTCGTGGGAAACATTGAAGCCTTCACAGTATTTCTGAGTCTCAGGACTTCCATAACCTAGGAGCTCTGCTGGAGAGACTAGACAAAGGCCTTGCAATGGGTTAGACTATAAAATGTGTCACCTTGATGTCACTGTTGCTAATTATGACAATATTTAGGCATAATACTTTTGATTAGAGCTACTGCATTAGTTTGCAGCACTGCTGTGTCCTAAACACTTCATGTCTGTCTGTCTGTCTATCTATCTATCTTTATCTTTTAATCCTTATGATAAGTGCATGAAATAGGTAGTTTTGTTTCCATTTTATAGATTAGGAAACTGAAGCTCAGTAAGATAGTTCAAGGTCACTTGAAAGTAAGTAGTAGAACTTTCTGACCTCAAGATTATGTTCCTTCACTTTTCTCAGAGTTCCTTCCCAGAGGATGTAGATGCTAGAAAATAAAAATCATAGCTGGGTGTGATGGCATATGTCTGCAATCCCAACCACTTGGGAAGCTGAGGTGGGTACTGGAAGTTCAAAGCCAGGCTGTCTCATGGAATAAACAAGCAAACAAACAAAAAATAAGAGACTGTAGCTCAGTACTGTCTGGGTTCAATGCTTAGTATTGGGAGAAAAAAAAGACATTTACATTTAAGACATTTGAATATCTGTGGAAAAATGCAAACAATTGAGAACAAAATAAACAGAGTACCAAGCATGTTTTATTCAAATTGAATTCAGACAAAATGATCAATTTCTCTTTGGTATTGCTGGCTAGAAAAGTTTTAAAATGAAGAGATGCTTCATCATTAGTTTTGCTTTGTTATGTGAAGAAACACAAGTATGTCTAATCTTTACTTAAGTGGAAATTCTCTTTTGATTTTTTAACTTGCAGTTACTCTCAGTTACTCTGGGTTACTCTCAGTTGGTTTTGATTGAAGGTGGCTGTTATGAGCAAGTAGGCCATGCTTAGGCCTTTTAAAGGTTTTTACTTTGAGACAAGGTCTCACTAAGTCACAAGTTTGCTGTCATGGTTGCTTTTCTCATTGCTGAGACGAGATACTTGACACCCAAAGTTAAAGAAAGAAATGTTCAGCTCCCAGTTTGTAGATATTTCAGGCTGTACTCCTCTGGCCCCAAGGCAGAGTGGCATAGCAGAGTGGCATCTCAGAGAACAGTTCGTGGCAGGCAGAAGACAGCAAAAGCAAGCAAGAGACAAGTGACAGTAGCAGCTTCTTTCTGCTGCTTTTACATTCTATCTAGGCTACCTGGCATAGGGTGGGTGCCAAGCCAATCAGTGGACTACATTAGTAATCACACAGTCCGAATCTCAGCATCACACATTCCAGATCCAGCCACCTCCGAGAAAGCTCCATCTACGACTACATGAGGTTGTAAGGGGACATCTAGACACAAACCATAACAGTTGCCCAGGCCGGGCCCAAACTTGTGATTCTCAGCCTCCCAGAGTCCTGGGGTTACAGATGCGTGCCACCACATTCAGCTAAATTGATAAAATTGGTTAGGTAAATGAAAAAGTTTTTTCTAAATTCTAAAATAACATCAATCAGCAAGTTAACTCAATAATTATCTCTTCAGTATGTACTATCTTCCTGGGACTGTTAATGCTGAGCGTACAACACTGATTAAGACAAACTGATCCTTGATACTAGGTAGAACATATCAGGAAGGAAGGAAATCAAAATTTCCTCAGCTTCTGCCACATTTCAAGCACTTTTCTAGATGCGTTACATCTCTTAGACAAACCTACTGTCTATCTTTGAATATATAGAACATATGCAGAATAGCAAGGCCCAGAAAAATTAAGTAGCTCATTCAAGATCTCATAAATAATAAATGGCAGTGCTCCAATTCAAACTCTGCAATTAAGACCAAGTTCTTTTCACTAGGCCACGCTGTATCTTTGACTGAAAATACCAAAAACTGTGAATACTTGTTACTCATATTATCCCTCCTTGGAACTCTGCTAGAGAGTTCCTTGGCCTATTTCTTCAACAAAAACAGCTGGATAACTATTCATATCTTATCTCATTGAGTATACTTAAAATCCAACAGCACTGTAAATTTTTTAAAAATTTAATAACTAAACAACTAAATAACTTACTTAGCTAGAATAATCTATTGATGGAAAAAACCTCTTAGTCCAATAGGATTAGATTTTGATGAATTGTTACAGCTGACTTTTGTTAGCTAATTTAACATCAAACATTTATGGAACATAATAGAATTGTCATGAGCCTATAAAGTGCAGAGATTTAGGCAAGCTCCTTACCTGAACAGGAGCTCAAAATCTGGGCAGCGAAAGATGTATAAATATGGAAATTATAAAAATGTGTTATAACAGATATTGAAGGTCTCATTGGTTCTAACAATTTTCTGAGCTTCCTCTGCCCAGGCTAGAAACATTGTCTCATAACAGTGTTTCTTCAACTTGGGAGATATCTGGGCATGCCTATAGAGCCAAGTTTTGTGGAGGTGGGCCTGGACTCTCTATTATAAAGGAGTTCCCCTATTTTGTGAGTCCTGCCTAAACAGCAAGCAGAAAAAAGAACAACTTGCTTATAGTCAGGTGATCCAAAGAGAAAGAACCCACAGCCTCTGACAAATTTGATAAGGATATGGTTATAGTCTACCAGCAAAGATTAAGGATTCAAATTCATTTGGGGAATTTGTTGTGCTATAGATGGGAAAGGTTAATAGAAAGTTTTCCAAATAGAGATGACATAAATTATAACACTGTGTTGTGGGGAGAATTTTGGCTAATAATTTTTCCCATTAATTAATTTAAAACTATATTCACAGATGCTACGGTAGGGCATCTCGTTGATTCATTGAGTAGAGAGAGTGAAGTTCTATTTTAAGGTCAAGGAATGTTTTATTTGAATGAAATTTAATAAAAAGCCAATGTGCATGTATGTTATGAGTGAAGAAGAGCACAGGAAAGAGATAAGTGACTTGAAAACCACCAGGGCAACCATAAACTCAGCAGACTGAGAGTAACTTGCAGCTAAAAACTAGACTTGTCTTCCAGGCTTGGCACAACACAGCCACGTAGGAGACACACTATAGCATTTAATGATTAGATGAATATATGAATGAAATGCTCTAATTTTTAAATCAAAATATAACTGAGGTACAAAAAACTTGTACATTTTCATCAATGAAGGCCAGGGTAAATAATCTACTTAGCGGCTCATTTTCTTTACCGAACTCTTTTGGCCATTCATGGTCTGACTTGCTTTCTTTAAACATGAATTTATGAGAACTTAGGTAGTTGATTCTTACACCCTAGTTTCCTCTAGGACTGTTTCTACTTTACATAATCAGGAAGAGAACCCAGGTGAGTTCAGGAAACCTGTGGAAATTTAGACTGCATTTTTGGGGAGAGAGCAGTGGGTTAGGAAAAAAAGGAAGAAAAGAAACCATGTCTTTGAAAGAATCACACATGGCTAATATTAAAAATAAAAATAATATATTTTTAAAACAATAAACAATTTATTATTAAAAATAGTGTATTTTCATTGTAGAAATTTTGGAAAAAACAAAGAAGCAAGTAGACTTTACTATTCCTACCATTACAGTCAAATAATGCTCTTTTTTGTGTCTGTCATTGCATTCACATCTTATAAGTGAGTAAAAGATGAACATCTTATAAGTATTATCTTAACACTTTAATATGTTTTTAACTTTTATCATTAAATAATATAGGTGAATATTTCTTTTATTGTTAAGTGTTCTATAGCATGATTTTTTAAACCTCTGCATCATAATCTGTAGAAGAATGTACCACTTTTTGTCTGACAAATTTCTTATTTTCAAATGTTTGGATTACTCTTCATTTTTGTGTATTATCAATAGTGTTACACTGAGTATCCTATAGTCTCTGAGTATGTGTCTGTCCTGAGTATTCATGGCAGGTGCACTTTTGAGGCACTTGCTTCAGATCGCCAACTTCCTTCTGGAGTGGCTGCCCCGAGGTAGTCTCTGATATGAGGCATTGGAATTCTCACTCCTAGCACCAGAGCTTCACTTTAGACTTGCAATAACATTCTGGTTGCTTATGATCAGCATTCATATTTTGACACTGAAATTCTCCTAGCTTTGGGGAAAAAAGGAAGTATTAAAGCCTTGGGTGTGGCTGTGTTCCAGAATTTACAATTGAAACTCTTAGTATTTTGCTTCTCTTAAAAAGCAGCAAAGTTGCGGGGAGTCTGATGAGCTGGCTCGGTGGCTGCCATTCTTTATGTCTGCAGGGCATCCTGAATATTTTCTTACTGAGCTCAGAACCTCATCCGAGGGTCCAGATCAGACATTTCCCTAGAACTTTACAACTATGACCTCTAATGCTTCTGAATGGAGACTGTCAATTTGTTTTGGGGATTTTTTCTAGAAGTTAAATTTATTTTTGTGGAGGCTGAAACTAGTAACTTCACCACATTTGCGATATGAGTCACGTTAGAATAAAGATCTAAAAAGGTGGTAAGTGGTTCCTGCTTAAATTGTACAATAGTAAGAAGTGTGATGTGAATGTCTGTGGATATCAACTCAATAGCTACAGCATCTTCCTACTCTTTCATAGTTCAATCTTGGTTTGAGATTTGTTTTTCACCATCTGACACAAAGTGTGCTTGTGTTCATGTGTGTGTGTGTGTGTATGATTTTTGGGAAATTTGAACAAGAATCTCATGTTGAGTTAATCCAATGTAAATATATCCCCATTACCCATTTAAGGAAAGTATGCCAACTTTCTTTTCTCTCTTTGCTCACAAAATTGAAAAATTGACATAATCTTTAACTTATGCTGTGGCAATATTGCAATCCACAGGCAAGAAAGGGAAGCCAAATTAGGTGAATTTTTTTTTTCAGTGTTAGCCACTGAAAAAATCATGTCACTGAGCATGCACATTCAGCTGTTTTCTGCTTGATTTTTGACCACATTCATTGGCATGGCCAGAGTTGGTTAAGGCTTTCTGGGGAAGGCTTGTGGTGGCCAAGGGAAGGTGTGGGGATCTTTGCCCATTCTCTCTATGCTGTTGTCAATGTTAAAATGACTGGTGCTGTAATTTTTTTGGAAATATTGATTGGAGAAATGTGAAATGTGGTGTTACCTGAGCTTAACTGTCTCTGTCTTAATTATAAATGTATAAACACAGATGCAGGGCTTGAGGGTCATTATCAGAAATGTTTATAGGTCTGAGCTTTTTTTCCATGGGTTTGGGGAACATTCATGGTGCCCAAGACACAGCAGGAACCTAACAACTCTGAGACTGGGCTTTCCCTCTTGAATGTTGTAAGCTTTGAAACTGTCTTCACAATAGGGAGGATTCATGAAGTAATGAAAAGCTGTTTCCTTTTTAAAATATTCAGGCAGCAGCACAAACATCTGGGAATTTATTTAAATACTCTAGATCCCTGAATTACCCATTTCCTTAATATATATTTTACTTATTTTTCCAAGGGGAATAAATTTCCACTTTGTATTTTTCCCAGTTAGCTGTGTTAGGCTCATTTTAGTGTTTGGTTTACTTGCTATTTAAGGACACAAGTTAAATCATGTTTTGGGATTGGCAGTGCATGGGGTATGTTATCAAATGTGAGGAGCAGAGTGACTTGTGTGTGGAATAACTTTCATTACATTTTAGTCTTGTTCTTATAAATTAAGTAGATAAGTGACTAAAAAAGCAGTAGTGACTCTTAAAAATAATTAAGCAACACTATTTACTCAATACTTGAATTAAGCAAAACTGTCATTCTCTTTCTCCTTTTCAGAATTTAATTCCTCTTTCCAACTTCAGAAGTCATGAGACTTCTTTCTTTTTTCTCCTCCTTACCCTGTAAAGTCTCAAATGGTGAAAATGTCTGTGTGTCTGTTGGAGGGAGGTGGTGGTGGTAGGACAGTGGTCAGAACATTCTACAAGTCAGGATAAGAGAAACTAGCTTTGTTTCTTCACTTAGAAGATAGTTTATGTTTATTTAGGGATGTGAGATCTAGACTGATGTAAAAATTTGGACATATTGAAATGTTTCATTATTCAGTATCAGAAGAGGAGACAGTGCAACATTTGTAGCTTCCTGGATTATCACTGTGGCTCTGGTTTTTTTTTTTTTTCTGTTTTACTTGTTATATTTGTATAAACACAAATAGGTATGATTTTTAAACGTTCAAGATTGGATTATTTTTCTCTGATTAGATTCATCCTATGTGATAGTTTTAATTAAAATATGAGGTATATTGATTAGCATAAGTACACAAATATAATGTAATCTACTTCATTTATATAATATGCACTGTAGGATGTTACAGTTACTACTGTGAAGTTCAGTGGGTTATAAATAACAGTTTTCTAGCTGGGCATGATGGCACATGTCTATATTCCTAGCACTCTGGAAGACTAAAGTAGGAAAATTGCAGGTTTAAGCCCAACCTGTGCAATGCACAACTCAATGACTTAAGAGATCTTGTCTCAAAAACAAAAAAGGGTTTGGGATGCATCTCAGTGTGAAAGTCCTGAGTTTAATCCCCTATACCTCAAAAAAAATAAGTAAATAAATAAAAGTAAACTTAAAAACAGGTAACACTTTTTTGGATAGATGGTCTTGCTTTGTAGTCCAGGCTGGCCTAGAACTTGAGATCCTCCTGCGTCAGTCTCCTGAGTGTGTGTTACCGCACCTGGCTATAAATAAGAATTGTTGCTACACAGCACTGGACATGTAAGTGTAGGGACTGGGCTTAATGCAAACTTAATATTGCAGCTGTTGCCCACTGAAATATAATCCTATGTCATTTTGAATGCTATTCATTTGCCTTTATCCCATAAAAGTAGGTTGCAGAGTGGGGAAGGAAAAGAGGGAAAAAGAATGAAAAAAGGAATTAAGATAGTTATGTACGTGTGCCAGTTCTCCATAAGGAATGTAAACATTATGTACTGCAAATGTGTACTAATAAAGTTTTTTAAAAAGTAGGCACAGAATATATTTTTAAAGTTCTGGCTGTATGAACTGGATTGTTTTTTATTTACAATTCAACAGTAGTTAATGTGATTTTACATATCAGATGCTCCCCCCAATTGATTTAATCTTTACTTGCTAAATAAATGAAGATATATTCTGGATTTTCCTTCCCTCACTTCAAATTTAGGAATATTATGAAGTGAAACTATGACAGTTGACCCCATTACATAGATTATCTCCTTTATGTGTCTCTCTGGTTCAGATGGAATTAACAACTTTTGTGTGGCTCTAATGAAAGAAAAGGTGAGGCAAGGGGGCCTTTAGGCCCTCGTTTTCTGCAGTGTCATATTGCCTGACATGAATGAATACACAGCATACTCTGGGGCCCTGCATCTGCAGTGATTGTTTGCTTGGTACCCAGCTAACACACGATGCCCTATGAAGAAAAGATAGGTCTTAAGTAGGAGAATGTGTTGCACAGTTCATCATTAAATCCAGCATTGCCTTGGGCTTGTGATACACAGCCAAAGCAAGATTTTCATTAGCAAGGGTAAAAGTGCCTAAAGCTCTGTTATATCAAACTTACTTGATTAATGGGAGGGATGAAAATTTTGGAGTGTGTGTGTGTGTGTGTGTGTGTGTGTGCGCGCGCGCACATGTGGGGGTGTTCAGTGAAAGCCAAGAGCCAGGCAGTGTAAGGACAGTTTTGGAAGTCTGAGCCCATTGAGAGCCCAAGCTTCTCACCGATTCTGCTATCTTTGGATATCACTTGGGACACTATGAGGCTTTTAATAAAGTACCAGATACTTTATAGCTGCAGTATTCTGCTACTATGCTATGTGGCCCATTCCTCTTCTTTACTTGGCTTTTCTTCATTGGCCTTGGATTACAATTTTGGGTAAGGATGGAAGAAAGAAAAATTGGCAATTGTCCCAGTGATCTGGCTTTTAATTATCTAAGGCCTACCTCTTTTTCTACTGTTTTGGAGAATTGTGCATGCAGGCATTTTATGTGAAGGATGCACTGCTTAATGAATAATTGTACCTCAGTTTCATTTTGAACACAGGAAGGAATATGAAGAATAATTAGCTATAAATGGCACAGTTGAAAATGTGATATTGACACTAAAACCAATAACTTTATTTATATATCAATAAATGACAAAGTATAAGGTTGATTTCTCAGAATCTCTAGCTATCCTAATTACTAAAGAAAATGAAACAAGATGTTTTCATTTAAGCTTTGAATTATGTTACAATTAAAGTAAAAGTCAAGTTTAAGAATCCTTCTAAAGCCAGTCTAGTCATTTCTCTGGATAGAACTTTCAGAAAGACCAATAGTGTTTTGAGAGTAGAATTGGGTATTTTATTGGATTTAAATTCCCTGAGTGTTCTGTACAAATTTTATCTAATTACCATTTTGCAGTATATTGCTTAAAGTGTTATTTTTGTCATGGTTTTAGTGATTCTCATTCAAAACATAGAAGCATCATATCATGGAAAAACACTGGACTGGATGGTTAAATAAATCATTGCTCATCTCAGTTCTTACATTAAATGAAATGATTTTTGCTTTTGGAAAAATAATTTTAACTCTGGACCTTAGCTGTGTCAGCAGTGTTGGTCTGCTGTGTAAGGCTATTTCTTCCATTGAACATTTTAAGTCTTTGTTAGAACAGGCACATCATAGAGAGTTAAGTTATTGCCGGGCGTGGTGGTGCACACCTGTAATCCCAGCACTCAGGAGGCTGAGGCAGGAGGAATGCTGCAAGTTCGAGGCCAACTTAGTCTACAAAGTGAACTCAAGGCCAGCCTAAACTGCATAGCGAGACCCTGTCTCAAAAAACAAACAAACAAACAAAAAAACAGTTAAATACTTACTCATTTATAGAAAGCTTTAGGTTCACACCGCCTTGCATGTAAGAGTGCCTGCTGGGCTGAGGAGGTAGCTCAGTGGCAGAGAGCTTGCCTAGTGTGGGAGAGGCCCTGAGTTCCACCCCTATCCCCATGGGAGGTATAGGAGAGTGCATGTCTGTGGCTGAAGCTTTGAGTTCTGATAAGAAATCAAATTTTTTAACCTACTGAACATACAATTCATAAAAACCAATGTGTTTTAAGAGTAGTATTTGCTTTTATATTAGTAATCTATGTTCATTCCAGAAAATTTTTACAATTCAGAAAAAAGAAAAAATAACCTTAACTTCGTCACTCAGAACTAACCAGTAATATTTTGATGTATTTCCATTCCTTTTGGTTGTCTATATTTCTCTTTTATCTTATTTCATATGTGATTTAATTTTACAAAGTTGGAATCATATTGCTTATACTTCTGTGCACTATTTTTTTCACTTGAGAAAACATTGTGTCTTACTTTCCATATCCTTATTTTGAAACATAATTTTTTAAAAGCTGATCCTTATTTTCCCCTGAACTTCAGATTCTGTGGCTCTGGAGATCAACTGCTGTCATTGCTATATGCCTTTTTCTTGGCAAAGAAAGCTCACAAATAGGTGATGTATTGAAATACCAACGCTATTTTCTTATAACTCTCAACTGTGGATGTTCAGCTGATGAGAATGGAATGTGGCAATAACCAGTCACAAGTGGGGAGCAGGTACATCCCTAAGCCAGGATGCTTGTACTGGATTCCTAGCCTTGTGTGCGTCAGTATCTTGAATTATTCTCTGGGTGAGTAATGTAGGTTCTGACGGCATATCCATCTTGTGAGTAGCAGTATAACTGAGCAGTTTACCATAGGCTCCCAATACTCCATGGCATCTTCATGTATCAGATGATCATAAAACAACTAGATAAAACAGTGCCTGGTGACTTGGTTCAGTTTATGTTGTAGACAGGCCTTTTATTCTTCTTCACTTGAGTTTCTCCAGTTACAGAAAAGTATTGGTACCAATATGACCTGATTCAGATTCTGTACCTTTATCTTCATTCATTTGTCAAATATTTATCACACAGACTATGTACCACTTAAATTTATAGCCATAGGAGTTTGAGAAACAGGCTGGGAGCCCACTCTATATCTGGCATACTTGTATTCTACATTGCAATATGAATACTCTGAGGTAAGACCTTCAACCTTGGCTCTATGAGAGGTAAGTACTCATCCAGGCAATCACTGCTGCCTGAACTATCTTTTGGTACATGAAAGTTAGATGACGGATGAAACCAACTTTTCTGCACAGTAGGGTGGTAAGTTAAAGACATATTCAAAATATACACAACTTACAAATATATAGAGAGACATGTACATAACTCTTAAGGCACTCTGCTTTGTTTCTTAAGAATAGAATTTGATCTACAGTTGAGAAATATGAACTGAACCATATATGTATAGGGAAAACATATGCCTCAAAGAAAAAAATACCTCGGGCAGAATTAAGAAACTGTAAGATACCTCAATGTATTCATTTTAAATTTTGTACAAATCTTCTAACTAGATATCTTTTTTCTCTCAATTCTGTCATAATGAAGAATAAAAAATTTATACATATAAATAAGCATTTATTATTAAATATTTATTTTTGTTGTAAGCCTTTTTTGTTGTTGTAAGCATTTATTTTTTAATAAACCCAGGTTTCTCTTAAGGAACCCAGGTTGCTCTTAAATACCTTCCTATTTTCAAGACTTTCTGTCACCCAGGATTTAGATCAAAAGTGTACTATGGGTCAGGCCAAGGATGGTCACCTTAGGAATAATTGTGCTGTATTGCTTGATGAAAGATTGGGATAGTCAGACTATGTGTCTTGATGTGTGACTTTAATATGTGTATCCAGCATTTATTAGCTGATAGGTTACTGGAGATTTGCAATTCTATTTTAGCCAGTGTTACCTGTTTAATTACAGCCTAATGTTATACTGAAGAGTGTGTGGGACAGCATGTTTTTCAAATGTTAAGCAAGAATGACTTTCACCAAACTTGCAGCTAAATGTAATTTATCCAGTGACAAGTGTAAAAATGCAGTGAAGGATGTATGTGCAGAAAATTGTGGAAAATCCAAAATGACTATTAAGACTCCCACTCCCAAGATACGACAGTATAAGTTTCAGTGTACATTTCTCCAGTTTTCTCTCTCTGCCCCATCTTGCCGTCCTTAGGCCCTGCTTTCATCATCACACCCTGTGTCCAGGCCACTTTGATGCCTTCCCAGCTCAAGTTTCACTTTCAGCGGCCTAGTGGACATAAGTTAGATGTTGAAGAGAATACAAAAAGAAAAATCACATCGATGAAAAGATTAGAAAAAATCAAATTTATGCAGAAATGTTAAAGGCATTAGGACTATTCAATGTGGGAAGCAGAGGCTTGGCAGGTGGCTTAGTAAAAGTTTCAGGTTAACAAAGGATTATGGTATGGAGACTGGTAACCATTGGTTCCCCTAACTGCTAAGAAACGAAAGGGAGTGGTCTTTAACTTCAGCAGTGGAGAACTAGGTTGGACATAGAGTAGAATTTCCTAATGGTGATGTTTGTTGAACATTGGAACAGATTTCTGTGGAGTCTTTTTCTGTAGCTCTTTGGAAATAAGACAAAAGATGATTTGGAAGAAGTGGTTTAGATACTAGGTAGAGTCTTGCTGAGGGCACTGGAGAATCAACTACATGCTCGTGGAAGACTTTTGTGGGTCCTTCAAGTGTAATGTAAGCCAATGGGACCACAGCCTCACGAGGTAGAGAGAAGTGCCAGGCTAGTTCATGCCTCCTACTGTTTCGGCAGAGGCTGAGCCAGCCTGGCCACAGGCTCTGTTCTCATTGTGTCTAACTGTTATTTGGTGCAAGTAATGATGGGGAAGGATTGGGGTGGAGGTGAGTAACTTTATCAACAGGCTAAAACATAAATCAGCCCTCAACTGTGGTTTGAATGTGCCCCTCAAGATTCATGTGTTGGAAATTTAATCCTCAGTGCAACAGTGTTTGGAGCTGGGACCCAGTAAGAGCCAAACAGATTAATGTTGGTATTTCCTGAGTAAGTTAGTCAGTGTGAGAGCAGCTTTCTTATAAAGGTAAGATTGACTATTTTCTGTCTCGTAGATAGGTATCTTGTCCTTTCTGAATTGTCATGGAATGATACAGCACAAGCCCCTCATCAGATGTTCAGCCTCAACAATGGTTGAGCTTCTAAAACTATGAAAAGGAAACTTATTTTCTGTATGATGGACTATGAGCCTCTGGTTTTCTACAATAGCAACAAAAAAGAGACTAAGACACCTTCCTTCAAAGAATTCTTGGTGAATAAGAGTAAAGTCTATGAAGCGTGAAGAGTCTTTATACTTTTTTTAATACCTCCAGCAGTTTTTCTCTGAACTTTATAGTTTTTGTGTTTCCATGAAAACTGCTTAAGTTTGAGGAACAAGAAGTATGTGTATACAGTATATCTAAAAAATGGAAAAAATATTGCATTTTGTTCTTACTAATAAACTAAGGACTGGAATTTTAGACTTGGACAGAATCTTAAAGAGATAATTTAGTGCTTAAAGAGATAATTTAGTGGATGAGTTTTTCTATACTTAATAATCCTAAAATTGTATTGCCATGACAGTAATACATTTATTATTATCAATATTGCCATGAGAATTTAAGTATAATCACATTAACAAAAACAACTCCATGCAATATTTTTGTCAAATAATGTGTTACCACAATCACATTAACAAAAACAACTCCATGCAATATTTTTGTCAAATAATGTGTTACCACAATATTTTTCCTTGAGCAGAAATGATCTGTTTTTAAAAATTTAGTTCATAACTGAAACATAACCTGGAAGACTCGTACAGTTTTTTTTTTAGGGATTAAGGAGTTTTAAAACTGTGACTTAAAACCCCCACATTATTAAATTTACCATTTTAATGGTGAAATTTACCATTGCACCATTTTAAGTGTGCTGTTCAATAGTGTTGCGCACATTCACAGTGTTTTACTGTATATGTCTCTAGAACTTTTTCATTATGCACTGAAGTTCTATACTTACTAAACGTTATTCTCTCCTGGCTTCTCCATCTCCAATCCTTGGCAACCACCTTTATATATTCTGTTTCTATTAACTGCTTATTATATATATATATATATATATATATATATATGTGTGTGTGTGTGTGTGTGTGTGTGTGTGTGTGTGAAATCATGCTATATATGATATATATAAATAATCACGCAGTATTTGTTCTTTCTGCATCAGCTTATTTTGCTTAGCATAATATCCTTGAGGTTCATCCATCTTGCAGCACTGACAGGATTGTATTTGCTTATTTACTTTGTCGTGCTGGGGATTGAACCTCAGGGCTTGACATTGAACTATATCATCAGCCCTTTAAAACCCTTTTTATTTTGAGATAAGTCTCACTAAATTGTTGCCCAAGTAGAGGTCACAAGGATTTTCTTTTTTAAAGGCTGCATACTATTTAACATTTTCTGTCTGTCTGTCAAATGGATTTTTCAGTTGCTTTGATCTCTCGGCTATTGTGAGCAGTGTTGCAATGGACATGGGAGTGTAGGATAGTCCTCAACATCCTCATTTCAGTTTCTTTTGATGTTTGTCTGGTAGTATGATTGCTGAATCACGTGGTACTTCTGAATAGTTTTGAGAATGCCATACAGTTTTCCATAATTGTTGGGCCACTTTATATTCTCACAAAAAGTTTCAGATTCTTCCCATCTGTGTCAATACTGTTTGTTTTCTGTTCTCTTTATTGTAACCTTCCTAATGAGCATGAAGTGGTATCTTATTGTAGTTTAGATTTGCATTTCTATTATGGTTTGGATGTTGAGCATGTTTTTATGCACGTGTTACCCATTTGTCTATCTTCTTTGGATAAATGTCTGTTCAAATTCTGTTATGGTTTATACCTAGATATCCCCCCAAAGCCTCATGCTCTCATAGGTGGGGCCTTTGGGAGTGACTGGATCATGAGTGTGTGACACTGGATTAGCCCACTGATTGGTTTAGCACAGTTCTGGGTGTGGGTGATGGGATGACTGAAGAGGGAAGACCCAACTTGGGTGTGAGTGGCACCATCCAATAGCCTTATAGGGTGGGTGGAGTAAAACAGAAGGCAGAAGTAAGGCTGTGGCTTCTGCCTGCCACACCATTACCTGTTTCTTCTCTGCGATGTCCCTCTGCCATGTCTCCCTGCCTTGGAGCCAGCAACTATGAGCTAAAACTTCTACAAACTGTGAAACAAAATAAACCTTTAATCCTTTAACTTGTGGATTTTGGGTGTTTTGTCCCAGCAACTAGAAAGTAACTAAGACAAAATCTGTGTTCACTTTTAATTGGATATTTTTAAGGTTGTTGCTTAATTTTACAAATTCCTTGAACACTCTGGATATTAGCTCCTTATCAGATACCTGGTTTCCAAATAGTTTCTCCCATTCTATGATTATTTCCTTTGATGCACAGAAAATGTAAATAATTTTCTTAGCCTTACATGCCAGGAAATTTGAATAGTGGCTAATAAAATATTCTTGGTTACTTCGAACATGAATATTGTGGTAAAATCACAAAAAATTAACTCAGTACTAATCATTGATTGTGAAAACACACACAAAAATACATACGCAAAATCAGTGTAAACCTTATGTTCCCGAACAGTTAAGATGAAAGATTATACTGCTTCAGTTTTTAGACTACAGATTATTCAACTGTTTTGAGGAAGTTTGAGATTGGCTGTATTTTAAACTTCTGACATTATTCTACAAAAATGTTATTCAAGAAAATGAAAGTAACTTTTCACGGGCAGCATCTTACCAGTGAAGATGGTGTGTTGTATCTCTTTTAATAATTTCCTTTAGTGTCCCATTCACAAAGATTCATGAAGAAGCAACTGGGGTGAGGATGTGCTTTGACAGACAAGCAGGAGACTTGTGCTTAATCTTCCACCTCATTGTCTCTAACTTTGAACTCCTGATGTAAAGTTCAGAAGTGTTACCTTTTCATTCCCCAGTAGAGGTAATTGGACCTATTCATTGTAACTTGATGAATATCCAAGAATTTCCTAGGTTATTCTGATATTCTTGGGACTTCCTAAATTTTCTTTATTTTTGCATGATATTCAGGTCTATACACTTGTTTTTTCCTTAGGTACACTAGCAGACTGGTGAGGGTTGTATTTTTTTCTAGTCTAAAGAATGTAGTAAATGGTGAAGGAAGGGTGAGAAGCTAGAGAAAGCTGGGGGCACCTGGCACAGATAAAAAGCATTTTTGGCTTAACTAACACTGGCAGTTTGAAGCTGGGTTTGGTCAACAGTTCATACCTGTCCTCTGTAATTAAGAAGATCGTGTATTGCAGAATATTTTCCTCAGTTTAAAAATGTCTGCTAGTAGGTTATCTTTACTCCTTAAAACAATTTTCAATAGGAACACAGCTAGAATGTTGGCTACGGTTTACAGGTCTACAGAATAGTTAGATGCATGTGCCCTTGTTCCTAAGACTGCCATGTAGCCAGAGAGATTGCATATTCAGAACTCAAAGTTGGCCTAATAAAAGACACCAGACTACAGTGCTTGCTTTGTTTGTTCTGTTTGACTCAAGCAAATGTCTTGAAGTTTTGTTTTCAATTTTTATCATAAAAACTGTGAAAGCAAGGTGTTTGCTTACTGCTGGGATTTAATGATATTCTGAAGACCTGGAGCAGAAATTTGTATGTGGATTTCAGAAGTCTGATGTTTTATGATACATAGTACAATGTAGAAAATGTAAAATAACCCACTAAGAGTATATGACAACATAAAAATTAAAAGCATTCCATGTTGAATACAGTACAGGTCTCATGATAGAAACTGTTTTTAAAGAATTGCCCTACTCATTTAAAAAAAGAAATCAGGCAATGTTCCTTTCTGTCAGGTAAAAGGTATAATTGTATTGTGCATTTTCGTCTGATTATTCATATTGAGCCAGCTACTTTTGTATTCACATTCACCAGATCCATGGGACTTTCTCGCATGAATGCTGGTATATCATTCTGTATTGTGATTTCTATATCTGTCATTATGATGCATCTCCTATTGATTCTACTAATATGGCAGAGTAAAGAAATATCTGTAGATTTTGACTGTGCTGTTGATATGCACTCAATACTTTGGTCAAGACAATAATAAATCAAGTAAAACTAAGTGTATTTTTGCCTTGAAACCAAGCTATGCCTTGCCCACCTGTTTCAGACTGAAAATTGTCTTATAGAATTAAGAGGATAGGGAGGATGCCTGGGAAATTATTTTTAAAGGAGAAAGGAATGATCTATAGAGTTAAAAGTGACTATTAAGAGGCCAATGTTTCAACACAAATGACAAGCAAGTTATATAAAAGTCCTGTGTGTAATATGTTTACTGTTATTAGTTTTTCGCCTTTGCAGTCTTTAGGGACTTTGCTGGCCTGGATCTCTAGTTTAGTGGAGTACATTCAGCTGCATTGTGTACTTGAGTTCTATGGAACCGTTGTGCTATCCCTATTTACCTCATCCTTGTGGGCAAACATCTGCTTTTGTGTCTAAGAACTGCAGCTGGATTTCTGGAATTCTGTGGCTGTCTGGTATTTTCTTCTGCATATTAATATGATTACATTGTATGAAGGATCTCTTTTTCCCTTAAAAATAAGTATAGACCCTTAATAGTTTATATTATAAAATTATGTGGCTTTATGATAAAATAGTCAAGCTTTGGAAAAATAGAAAGATTAACAGTAATGACAAAATCCTAGAGAATAATCTCTGGTAAATGATAACATACTGATAATCATCTTTACAGATGTCTCCCAATGATTTTATCCATATATGTGAATGAATACATATTATATATGAAAATATATGTAAATATGCACATATTTTCATCTAAATGAGCTAATGCTTTTAAAAAATTCATTTTAAAAATAAAACAAGGAAAACATATTAACAAACATCCATTTTTAAAATAGCATAAGAACAATACAAGCAATACAGAGTTACAGACAAAGTAGTAGGAAACGATCAATGGTTGTTGTATTATGTATTGATATCTTCAAAGTGGTTTCTCAGGAGAACAAATAGAGACATGCAAGACTGATCAAATAATTAACCATTAACTGTTCCTTGATGTTATTTATTAACTGTTCCTGCTGTTTCATTGACTCCTATTAGTCTGACATTATTTCTCCTTGCCTCCCTGTTGAATTGATTTTTCCTGGATTATTGATTTTAAGAGATCTTTCCTTTCACGATCACTAGCTGCCATGCTATCTTCAAGATCTGAAATTTTATCTTTGGCTTCATTGAAGTGGTTTTGCAAGCTTTCAGTGGAAGTTTTGATTTCCTGGAAATCTCTTTGAGTCTGTTTCATGCGTTCTAATTCATTCCTGTATTGCTCATATAACATTTCCATCTGTTGCCTGTGTTCATCTATATTTTTATCTCTTTCTTGTCTAGATGTGTTGAGCAATTTTGTCACTATTATTTTCATTTCAATTTTTGCCTGAGAGATTATCTCTGATCTGATCTTTTTCGTGGCCTGATGGAGTTGTTTCTTTATTTCCATTGTAATCATTTCAGCAATTTCAGGTGTGTGTTTACCAAGTTCTCCTATGCTGATGTCTCCTGGGCTTGTCCTGAGTGGGGTGGAGATCTGAGATTGTGTTTTAGTCCTTTGCCTTGTCATATTTGATGCTGGAGGCAGAACGCTCCATCTTCCTCTTCTGTGGAAGTTCAGTAAAGGTCGCTAGTGACCCTAATTTTCCTGATGTTCAGGCCTGTCCCTCCACATCTGCTTGGATGCGCTGCTTAGTCTGGGGTCTTCCAGTCGATGGTGAAGTGTACCTAGTTCTCCCAGGTCTCAGATGTGAACTGTGATATCAGTTGATGACAGACTGTCTGATCCGGTGTCCCCTTGCAGCTCAGGGCACTTGTATGACCCAGAGGTGGGCTGCCCTTGTGCCACAATCACGGATCAGTCGTCCTGTGACCCCAGGCGGTTGAGGGCATAGGCAGAACCCAGACACGACTTGCAAGGTCAGCAGTTTGTGAAGCTCCTGATTCTGTGTCTCCAGACAGCTCAGGGCGTGCACAGGAGCCCAATGTGGGCTGCACTGGTGGTGATCAGGGACCGCCTGTGTCTGTTACCTCCAGAAGGTCAGGGCGCAAGTAAGGCCGAGAGGCGACCCGCGGTGATAGCAGTTCGTGCACCCACCGCCTTAGTACCTCCTGCAGCTCAAGGCACGCACAAGCAGGGCCCAAATGCAAACCCCAGTGTTAGCAGCTTCTGGGCTTTCTGAATGAGGATCTTCTGTCTGCACCAGGTGCATGGAGGGTGGAGACTCAGACTGCAATGGCGGTGGGGTCATGGGTCGCCTGCTCTGCTCTCAGAAAGTAGATGGAAAGTACCTGGTTCTCTGGACTTTCAGTTGTGAACCGTGGGTTGTGGGCCACCTAATTCTGTATCTCCAGTCCATTCAGGGTGTGCAAAGGAGCCAGACATGAGCTGTCCTGGCGGTGATCAAGGACTGCCTGAGTCTGTGACCTCCAGAAAGTCAGGGAGCAAGTAAAGCCCAGATTCAAACCGCAGTGACAGCAGTTTGTGCATCCCCTGCCCTAGTACCTCTGGCAGGCCAAGGCATGTGCAGGGAGGGCCCAAGCATGAAACTTAGTGTTAGCAGCTCCTGGGCCTTCTGAGTGAGGATCTCCTGTCTGCACTGGGTGCACGGAGGGTAGACACTCAGTAAATTAGCTAATATGATACAAACTATTTTATATCTTTTTATACTAATAACTATAAATCTAAATTATTATTTTAATGGGTACATTATGTATACTTTATGTACAAAACAACCTATCACTATGTAAGTCTTCAACTAAGAGCTGTTGAGTGAATACACAATAACTTAACCAATACCTATTAGTGAATCTGGCTGATTTTTGATTCTTATAAACCACATGGCAATGAATATCTTTTTACATTTTTTTCACATATACAGTGATCTGTTTAAGGAAAACCTTTTAAAATCTGAGTCCAAAAATAGAAACATTTAATAATTTGATAGTGATAACTTGCTGAGTTGCTAAATCTATGCCCGAGTTTTACAAATTTATGCTATCATCAACAATACACAAAGATGTTTACTTCTACACATTCTTCAGAACACTGTCATTATTGCCAGTCTTGGAATTTGCTTTTCTATTTTGTTGGTTTTGTTTTGTTTTGTTTTGTGACACTGGATATTGAACCCAGAGAGCATCGAGGCACAAACTTAATCCTTTTTGATTTTTTATTTTGAGACAGGGTCTCACTTAGTTGTCCTGATGGGATTCAAACTTGTGATCCTCTTGCCTTAACCTCCCAGTTAGCTGAGATTACAGGTGTGTACCTGTACCTGGTGTGGAATTTGCCATTCTGATAGAAAAATTGCTTGCTTGTGAGCAAGAGTGAGTGTCTCTGCATATTTATGTCCCTATATAATATTTTTTATGCTTTGTCTGTTCTCTGATGGTTTTTGCTTGAAACACCAGAGGCCTACTTTACCAAATGAAGTAATTTAATTTTATAATACTGAAATATGTTCCCAAATAGGTAACAATTTTTTGTGTGTGTGTTGTGCTCAAACCTAGGGCCTCATGCATGCTAGTGAAATGTGCTAGCTATATACCAGCCCCAAATACTTCCTTGAGGTGGTATAAGGATAAATGAACATATGGACCCATTTTCCTTATTTGTCAGAAAAAGCACAAAGAAAATAACTTGTACATACTGTTTTTACTATAGTGCTTTTCAGTCTGAGGACCACTACTAAAGTTAATATCTGTACCTCTTCTGTTTTGGCTTCACGAAGCTACAGAAGTCCCCACCCCCACCACTCATGTGTACAGCTTTTGACCAGAGAGAAAGACAGTCGTGACCTCCTACTGACGGGTGGAACCACTTATTTAGTGAGCCTGTTTTCTTTGCAGACCCAAGTATGGCCATTCAACTTAATGTTGAATTCCTAAAGTGAATAAATCATTTTTATATGATCATACTAATCCAGGAGCTCTAGTGTTCTTCTTCAGAGGGCCTAAACAGTTACTATTTAAAAGCAGTAGATCTCCAGCACTCAAATGGTGGGAACCCCCCCAAAAAAACAATAGACCAAAACCAAAATGTCAGAAAATGAACCTCAGTGTTTTGGTAATACTGAAGGGAGCTGGCCACCAGCACAGAGGCTTTGTGAGGGTCAGTGTCAGACCACTGCACTCTCCTTCTTCTGAGCCCCTTTCCACTGGGCAGTGGGAAAGCAGCTTGGTCAGTCCTTTGGCCTTACCTTGAAAAAAATCCTCCTGGACAAGCACTTTCAGGGTTATGGTGATAAAGCATCTAAAGGAAAGAGTGCCTTGTTTCTATTCAAGTAGTTGGATTAGTGACAGGGATACTTAATCCACACAAGTAGTAGAATCCTTCAGCCAGCTTTCTTATTTTCCTCAGAGCATTTTGTACTCATTTAAAGGAAACAACGAACAAGTGAATGCAAGCCACGTGGGACTTCAGTTGAAATATTTTAATTTTCCTGATTCTAAATAGTGTAAACCATGGGACACTTCTTAAAAGTATACTTTTTATATTTTAAAACTATGGCAATATATATGGTAATAAAGTTTACCATTTTAACTATTTTTAAATGTACAGTTCACTGGCATTAAGTACATTTATATAGTTGTATAACCATCATCACCATCTATCTCCAAAACTCTTTTCATCTTACAAAACTGCAACTATGTACCCTTTAAGCACTAACTTCCTGCTCTCCCTCCCAGGCTCCTGACAACCACTATTCTGCCTTCTATAGAGACTCTTTGAGGGATAGTATGTCTTTTTCTTCTATAAATAAGGCAAAACATCCATCCGTCAGAAATAGTTTTAGGTACATTCCTGCCTCAACACACAGTTGGACAGTCTTATAATTATGCATCTTCCTGAAATGTATTTTCAGTTTTCTACATAAAATTTTAGAAAATACCACGCATTAGTGTTGGAGGTTCTTGTTTCTCTTATCCCACTAACTTTTTGAAGCCATAAGAATATCTTATTAAGGATTATGCAAAATAACCTCCTACAAATCCTATATTATTACACTGCCCCCAAAACTTCAAAGCATCAGGAGATTTTTTTTTTTAACTGAACCAGATTCAGCTGGCTACCCCACTTGGCTACAGAGTACTAAAGAAGAGACTGAACTTGATCCTGCTGCCCTTGCATATACAACACTCCCATTGACTCTGGTGAAGACTTAAGTGCATGGAAGGATTCCAGGATCAAAAGGTTAGCTCTACAGGGAGCTGTGTCTGGCTTAAGCAATCCATTTTTTTTCTATTGACAGTGAAAACATTTTATGGTTTTTTAAAAAAAGGTTTTCTAAATTTTTACAAAGTAGGCTACTTCTAATCAATCTATATGCAGAGAAAACCATGGCAGAAACAAACAGAAAGGAAAACATTTCCAAGTTGCAGTGATATTGGTCAAATTAATTATATTTTAAAAATAAAGTACTTGATGTACAAGCTGAGGGAAAACTGCACTCTGAAAATTGGTTGAGTTATGAAGCAGAATGTGGGATAAACTAAAACATAGGAAATTTTATTGTGTTCTAATGAATTATACTGCTGGAGTTATACTATTTTTGCATTTAAAAAATTTATAAATGAAGAAAAATGCATGCTATGCCTAAATGGAATAGATACACAGGGGCTTAAATAGTATTGATTCATTGATGGAAAATAAATGTCTTCTAACATTTTTTCTTTTTATTGGTACATTGTATATATGTGTGTGTGTATATATATATATATATATATATATATATATACACTCATCATAGGAAGTTTGTACCTGTACATAATATATCTTGCTTCTTCTTTTCCCACTCCCCTCCCCTCCCTTCAACACCTCTTCCCCTCTTTATTTATGAAGCATGTTTCCATTTTTACTTTTTATTCTTTCTTTAACTTGTCTCTTCTTTCCTTTCCCCATCTTCTTCCCTAGTCCCCCTTCTCATTTGAGCATTTTTTTCTAATATCTATTATACACTTTGGTCCTTATTTACACTTTCAGTTTCTCATATCAGAGAAATCATGTGATATTCACACATGTGTATCCAATTTATTTCACTTAAGGGTATGGTCTTATTTAAGATAGAAATGCGTAAAGTTTATCCTTTACAGCAGAGTAGTACTCCATTGGATAAAAAATCCACATCTTCTTTAACTGTTCATTGGTTGATGGGCATTTGGGTTGTTTCTAAGATTTGGCTATTACAAACTGTGCTGCTATAAACATGGGTGTGCAAGTGCTGCTATGGTATGATGCTTTTACTTCTTTTGGGAACATACCAAGAAAGGGATTAGCTGGGTTGAACGGAACTGCTAGTTTTAGATTTTGAGGAATCTACACTCATTCCACTGTGGTTACAACAGTTTACACTTCCACCAACAGTGGAGAAATGTTCCTTTTTCCCTATAGCCACCTCCTCATGTATTTGTTATTGGCTCATTTCTTGATAATATCCATTCTTTCTAGAGTGAGATGAAGTCTTAGTGTTGTTTGAATTTGCATCTCTTGGATGACCAAAATGTCGAACATTTTTTCATATATTTATTTGCTGTTTCTACTTCATCTGAGAAATGTCTATTTATTTCAGATGCCCATTTTTTGATTGGGTCTTTAAATTTGGGAGGTCTGCTTTGTTTTGAGTTCTTTGTATGTCCTAGGTATTAGTCTTTTGTCTAAGATACAGCTGATAATTTTTTTTTCGCACATTGTGGGTTGTCTCTCCACTGTGTTGGTGGTTTATTTTGCTGTGCAAATCTTTTTAATAACAAAAACCCAGGCGTTGGTTCTTTATGAGTGTTTGTGTGATTGGGGTTTGTTCATAAAGTCTTTTCCCACACCAGTACCTTCTACCTTCCAGCATATTTAGTGTTTCTGTTTTAATATTTAGATCTTTGATCCATTTCAATTTTATTTTAGTGCATGGTGAAAGATATAGAACTAACCTTTATCTTCAACATGTGAAAAGGCAATTTTTCCAGCACCATTTATAAAAGAGGCTATCTTTCTTCTAGTGAAGGTGTTCAGCTCCTTTGTCAAAGATAAGGTGGCTGAGTATGTTTGGAGTTGTTTCTACATCTTCTCTTCCTTTAATCATAGGGTCTGTTGTTTTGACAGTGCCATGCTTTTTTATCACAGTAGCCCTATAGTATAATTTCAAGGCAGGGATTTATTTTTAGAGACAGGGTTCTGCTATGCAGTTCAGGCTAGCCTTGACTCACTTTGTAGCCCAGGCTGGCCTCGAACTTGGGGCAAGCCTCCTGTCTCAGCCTCTCAAGTGCTGGGATTACAGGTGTCCACCATCACTTCTGGCCCAGGAATGAATTTGAGAGTATTACTTTTTCTCCATTTCATTAAAGAGTTTGAGAAGTAGTGGCATTAGGTCATCTCTAAATTTCTTGTAGAATTAAGCAGTGAATCCTTCAAGGCCTGTGCTTATCTTTATTGGTAGATTTTCAATTGTATCTTCAACTTCATTGACTGATACTGATTTATTTAGAATTTCTACATCTTCTAGATTCAGTTTTGGTAATAATTAATATGTATCTATGAATCTGTCCATTTCATCTGTGTTTTCCATCTTAATAGAACACAGGTTCTCAAAAATAGATATGGATGAGCTTCTGGATTTCTGCAGGATCTGTTGTGATTTCACCTTTTCATTCCTAACTGCATGAACTTGAGTCTTTCCTTTTTTTGATGAGGTTGGCTAAAGTTTTATCAATTTTATTTAATCTTTGAAGAATTAACTGTTTGATTCATTAATTTTTTGAAGTTTTCTTAGTCTTCATTGCATTAATTTCTGCTTTGATCTTTATAATTTCCTCCTTTATACAAGCTTTGAGCTTGACTTGCTCTCTTTTTCCAGGAGCTTGAGGTTCAACATTAAGTTATTTATTTGAACTTGCTCTGTTTTTTCTGAAATGAGAATTCACCATTGTAAATTTCCCTTGTAGGACTGCTTTCCTTGTGTCGCATGAGTTCCAGTATGTTGTATCAACATTATCCTTTAATTGTACTACAAACTGTCTAATTTCTTCTTTGATTTCATCTATGATCTTTCTGTTGTTCAGGAGGAAGTTATTTAATTTTCATGTATTTATGAAATTCCTATGGTTTCTTTGCCATTGATTTGCAATTTCATTGCACTATGGTCTGGTAATATGTATGGGATAATTTTGATTCCTTTACATTTAGTTAATTATATTCTATGATCTAGAATGTGGTCTGTTTTGGAGGATGTCCCATGTACAGCTAAAAAGTATTATTTGTATTGTGATGTGTGCTGGAACACTTTTACTAAGTCCATTTATTCAAAAGTTTTGTTCAGTTCTGATAGTTCTTTGTTGATTTTTTTGTCTAGTTGGTCTGTCTATCAAGTTGAGCACTTACTCTATACTGAATGTTAATTTAATAATTCTCTAAAACCTCAGTTGAACAAGTATCTAAGGAAGTGAATTGTATTTAATAAAACAGAACCCACCAAATACAGATAAGATGGTGTGTCTAGAGTAGTTTGTATTTGCAAATCACTTCTCAGGAGTAAATTTGTATCATGAATTTGTTTCACCTGGAATGTACAAATTTTTATGGGCATATGGTTCTGCAATCTACCTTGTGGGAATAACTATTATAATGTTATCCATATATATACTAAGACAGAAGATGCCATGTTAAACAAACTTAAAAATCAGAAAACTTATTTAGTGTCATTATAGTGCTGATCATAAACATCTTCTATTGTATGAGCAAGGAAAAGGTTGGGGAGGAGCTAGACTAAACAGTTCTTTCACATTCTCATGTAATTGGCCTTGACAGTTTTCTGCCATTGTATGGTATAACTCCAGTTGATGGTGTTTTTACTTAAGGGCCATTGAATTGTACTAGACATTGTATACTATGTTCTTGAAATCCTGTAGTTATTTTTAACTGATTATTGAAAGCGAGTAATAACGTACTGCAAAACAAAAATTATTCATGCAGTTAAAGCCTCTGTGTGTGTGTGTGTGTGTGTGTGTGTGTGTGTGTACTTTAAGAAACCAACAGTCCGTGGAGAATAGGTTTCATGAAAGGGTTGAAAATACTCATGCCCCCCCACTCTTTGTTATCTGTGTCTATTCTGATCTGGTGAAAATCTTGTCGCCCACTCTATCTAGTATTGGGTGACTAACTCATTCAGCTTCTGGAAGGCATCAGGTTAATGAGAACAGAGGAAATATTTGGAGCAGAAGTTCATAGAAAGCTTTTCTAGTTAGTATGTGCCCATAGGCCCCTAGATACTTGTTTTTTTCAATGTAGTTTCTCTTGGGAATTTTTAGGATATATGGTGATTATATGGTGGTTAAATTAGCTGGCTGAAATGGATTTAGAAATGACCTAGGGCAATTACTGAATGAAGAACAATTGCTGAGTGGGCACTCAGAAAATTAAAGAGGTGGGATTGGCAGTGGTTTCTCTCTCTGGCTCCTAAATTGCTCTGCTAGCCAATTAAAATTAAAGTCTGAAATTCCTCAATTAGGTTCATTCTAGCCATTGTTTCCAGAAGGAATAGAAAGAACAATAGGAAGCACTGTTTCCAATACTACTAAAATGAAAATATGTTCCTGTGGAGCACTAGGACATTAGTTTAGGTGAGTTTGTCAGGCTAATCAAGCAGTTATCTATGGAACTAAGACAAATGGCCCTGGGAAAATAAGGCAATAGACATTTATATGTTAACAGAGAAGCATGTTGGAGGAAGAATGTTCCTGAGAATATAACAATGCCTGTGGAAGGTAGGTCAGTCATATAGTGTGGAATTTGGCAGTTTGATCTACCATAAATATCCTAGAATGATGGCTGTTTTGCAGAGTAGGGATAGCGGAAACAAGGGGATAATTCCTAAAAAGAGTACTTAAAGGTCATGAAGACAGATGTACCCTGACTTGGAGTTTGTTCTTTGCACTAACTCTTCATGGCAGGTCTGAAGGTCTTTTTTATTTTAAAGAGGAAGAAACCAACAAAAACAATGATGCCAAATTTCCGAACAAGATAATAGAAGAGTAACAATGCTTAATACATTGCATATTGTTACCTTCAAAGTAGTTGCTCAGATTACAAGATATAAGCATGAAAAAAATCAATCAAACAGTATAAGCACACACTAGGAAATGACTAGTATAGCTATCTTAACTGTCATGTATATATTATTCTTTGTTCTGTTTTGTTTTTTAAGAAGGTCTTAACTCCAGTATGAGGAAAAGATTCACAAGTCTTCACTGTGCTTTATGGAGGGTGCTTAGGGGCTCCTGGGAGGGGATCCAAGAAAATTCGGGGGCCAAACACAGACTCAAGTAAAATCATTCCTTCATTTAGAATTCCTGCTATGAGTCCAAGAAAAAGGAGTGGTTATCACAGCCTTAAACTCTGTTGCTTTTTTGAAGATTTAGTAAGCCAGGAATGGCAGTGACAACTCAGTCCAGTTCTTTTAGAACATTCAGAACATTTGGAAGAGTTTAGAACATTCAGCTTAATGAATTAATAAGGTTACCAGGCAGTATCTGATAAACTTCAGTATTTTTCTTCACATAGTTGTATTAACTTGGAAAATCTTTGAAAAGAAAAGGAAGTGATAGTTTTAGGATTGCATCAGTATTTCAGCACATCTATTGATGTGCTAACTCTTTAAAGTTTACACGGCAACAGATAAACTATTGTTATCACATCATGGGGTATCTGGATTCTTGTTTTATTGTATTAGGTATCTAGATGAGGAAGTAAACTGCACTGATTTGCTGAAACTGCTGCTAACATCTTAGTTGTGATTTGTTTTCAGCTTCCCTCGTGTCACATTAAATTCTCATGTTCTTGAGAGAGAATTTTTGGAAGAGTTAAAAAAGTTTGTTTACATTTATTTTTTGTAGTCATGGGATTGAACCCAGGGTCTAATGCATGCTAGCAAGAGCTCTAACAGTGATCCATATATACCAGCACAATGAAGATAAGTTTAAAAGTAAAAAAAAATTGGCAGTACACCATTTAATATGGTGAATTTAAAGTAACGTGTTTTCTTGAATGCTTGCTATGTTTCTGATTCTGTGCTTATCACTGTGGGGATAAAAACAAAAGCAGTAATACACAAAGTCTTCTGTTTCTGTGAATTCTCTATACCGTCAACCAACTGTAGAATATTTAAAATGGTAAACTTCATCTGCAATAAACATATACAGATTTTTTTGTTATTATTTCCTAATAATACAGTACATATTTACATAGTATTTGCATTATATTAGGTATTATAAGTAATCCAGAAATGATTTAAAGTACAAGGAAGGATGTATATGGGTTATACACAGATACTACACCATTTTATATAAGGGCCTTGAACATCTGAGAATTTTGGTATCTATGAGGCTTCTGGAACAAGTTTCCTCCCAAGAGATAACTACCTGGTTTCTACACTCAGGGAAGTTATAATTTAGTGAGAGAGACAGGCCACTCTTGAATAGTTAAATAATAAAAGGCAGCGTATGATATGTACACTTACCATGCTTTAGTAGTTTAGGAAAAGGAAGAAGCAGAGGGGTTGGAGAGCTAGAATTTCTATAGTCCACTGTTCTTACTTGGAAAAGGTGGGTGAATCCAAACTCTGGAACAAGGGGATAAAGAGCCGTACTCATCTCTGACTTCCTCACTTACAAAGTGTTGTTCTTGCACAACCAGTGGATATAAATTTGGGGATGATGGGAAAATTATTTTCAGAGTTGGATGTGAGTGAATCTAGTTACGATGGAGTTTTATCGCCCTTAGCTATTGCCTTCTGTTCATCCACTCACCCAAAGAATTTAGGGTACATATGCACTCTTTCAGCTATTAAGCCCATTCCTAGGCGGTCATAGGTCTCTCTAAGGTCCAAATGCCCAGCTTGAGTTCTTACATTTCAGACGAGTCCCAGTCAAGTGGCCATCCCAGGCAATGAGGGACAGAGAGCCATATATGGGTTTTTCCTCATGACTTTGTTCCTTCTCTGATCTGCCTGCCTTATTCTTTAATTTTTACTGATTTCCCTCTGCCTTCCTTCTAGCAGTGTATCTGTTTTTGTTAGCATTTCTAGTTTCTTTCTCACAGGTGTTCATGGCTTTCGGCACACTACTCACTTGTTTAAGTCTGAAGAAGTGAAAAAAGAATGAAATAAATGTCAAGTGAGACTCTTCCCATCCTTCCATGTTTGGAAAACCACTCCTTGGAATAAAGCTCTTTCGTACTGGGGACTGAACCAGAGCTACACCCCCCAGTCTGTTTAAAATTTGAGACAAGATCCTGCTAAATGGCTAAATAACCCAGGCTGGGCTTGAATTTATGATCCTCCTTTCTCACCCTCCCAGGACACTGGGATCATAGGTGTGTGACACCACCAATGGTTGGAATATGACTCTTGAAATATGGGGGTTGGGGTATTGAATTTTCTTTGCAAGCCCAGTGTGCTGAAGACATTCCAAAAAAGTTAAGTGAGGTAAAGGTTAAATGTGCTAGTGCTTGTTTCTCGTATGTGAGACATTGGGGGCTTTATCCTCGATAGGGGGCACACTGCTCTTTCTCATCTGTTCATTTATACACTGAAAACACAGGCAAGCAGAAGCCAGGCCATGAAGAAACCTATTGAAAAAATTTTAATTGGTGAATATTATACCTTCATGTGGTACAGTATGATATTTTAGTAGATTTATATATTGCATAAATAATTTGCTCTTGATTCTAAGAACTGTAGAGGGCCAGGAGACCAACGCTGTCAAAAGCTTTTTGTGATTGCTTTTCTTTTTTTGTCTTTTTGAGACAAGCTCTCACTATGCAGTTCAGGCTGGGCTAGAGCTCACTCTGTAGCCCAGGCTGATCTTGAATGTGCAACAGCACATTCCTGCCTCAGCTTCATGAATGCTGACCTTACAGGCCTGTGCCACACCTGGCCTTGTGACTGGTGTCTGTGAGAGTGGATAAAAGAGGCAGGGCAGGAGCTGGAGATCATTTATGGAATCTATTGTAGAATTCAATGCTAAAGATGATGATAGTTTAGACTAGCGTGACTGACATGGAAATGGAGAGAAGTGGACTAATCTCTTGCCTGAGTGTATATTTGTAGGCTAAACTGCTTCTATTATTAGTGCTACCTCTATTTAAGAATGTAGGCTGTAAATGGCCATCAACTGATGAATAGATAAAGAATAGGGTTTTTTAAAAAATATAATGGAGTACTACTCTGCCATAAAGAAGGATAAACTTGACTATTTCTAGCTAAATGGATGCACCTTGAGACCATACTGTTAATTGCAATAAATTACCCACATGTGTAAATACTGCATGTTTTCACTGGTATGAGAAACTGAAATAAGGACCAATATGTATAATAGATATAGTGAAATAGGAAGAAAATGTGCAAATGGAAAGGAGAATGAAGGAGGAGAGGGAAGAGGCAGGAAGGGAAAGGAAAAAAATGAGAAAAGAATGAAAAAATGGAAAAAAGCTTTTGTAAAGAAGGAGGGGAAGAGAATTTGAAGGGAGAGTAGGGCAAAGGAAAAGAACAGAATGAAGTTATATCACATACAGGTACATACTTCCTATAATAAAAATGATCATTATATACCTAAAATGTACCGATAAATTTAATTAATTAAAAAAGAATGTGGGGGCGGCATCGGCATTTATGTTCTTGAGTTTGTGTCCTGCTAGCTAGTGTGGAACTCTAGAAACCAGGCCTCAGTGGGCAACCTTACTGGATGAGATATAGTCCTGGCCCATAATCCGTACATATCTCTTATAGGGGCACAATGCTGGCTAGCATGTTTATTTATAACTTGATTATCATTTTATTTACATTCCACTTGCTTAAATTTTTTAATAAAAAGTTACTGAAACTGATAGTTTAGTAAATTATAACATACTTTTCTCATCTATTTTCTACCTTGTTTGCATTATTGTGTGGATATTTTATCCAATCTATGTGTTGAAATGAGAATTTTGGTATTTAGTAAGGATACTAGGATGCTTCCGAAAACATCATGCCTGCCAGCTATCAACAAAAGCGCTGGACATGAGAAGAGTCCATTTCCAGAGATATTTGGTAGGCCTTTGTGTGTTCAAGATAAGAGAAAGGGTGTAGCTTCTTCCTCCGAGAAGCTGGGGAGGAAGAGAAAGTAATGAAAAGTTATCAAGCATGTTTAAGTGCTTACCTTTTAATCCACAATTCATTCCTCCTTTGCAACATGTCTGAGGCGAGTGTCACTCTTACCTAATGATGAGGAAAGGGGCACAGCCTCCTGTCTCAGGCCACACTGCTCTTATGTGCTGGCAGGAGCTCAGCCCCCATTCTTCCCACTTTACATTGGGGTAAGGCTTCACAGACTGTCACGTCTTCTGTGTGAGTGCCACCTCTGCGCCACGTGGCCACAGGACCTTGTCTGAATCTCTCTGAGTCTCAGGTTCCTCATCTAGAAGCTGTAGATAATCGTGTTTACCTCAGAAGGGAATGCCTGAAACGTACAAGAAAGTTCTTGGCACATTATAGCCCAGAATGAAGCTTTGTCAGTCTTACGGTAGAAGAAATAGTGATGTTTGTTTTAAGTGTCCTAAGCAAGCATGGAAAAACATTTGTGCTAGTTTTAACCTCACATCTCTCAGAAAATCCTGCAGTCTTTATTTAGGTCTAAGTGTGATGATGAAGCTTTTCTCTGGGGCTATAAGGGTGTAGGCCTTGTTTTCAAGTTGTCTGCATCTAGAAGGAGAGGCATTTCCAACCTCCAGGTTGTATCATACCCAATTCAGGTAGCAAAAGGAAGGGAAAGAGGCAGTTACTTATAACAAGGCATATAAATGAAAGTCTACAGTTCTGTGGGGTCAGTTTTGTGTATCCTTTGGAGCTAAATTTGATGGGTATTTCCCTTTACAAGATCAATTCTACAGGCAGTGTCCAATAGAATAAAAGGGCCTCACACTGTCTTTTGCTGAGGGATCACGTTTATTTTTTCAATCCTTGATGAAAAGCAATTTGCCTTCCCTGAAAGTAGGCATTTAAGCTTTGATGAGCTGACAGGGGTAATGAGAGCAATAACCTTAAGTCTACATTAGGCTTTTAAAAATAGTGCATGGGACACTCATACTGCTAGTTTTTCTACAAAATGGCCTGTTACAAACGTGCAGGTTATGAAACTAGGACTCTGGTGGAAAAAGGCCAACAAGCCGATCTTAGTTACTGAATTATGCCTGTCGGTCTCTGGTTTTCCTCCCTCCCTCCTACCTTCTCTTGCTCCCAAGTCCTTTCTGCCTTCCCTTCCTCCTTTCCTGTTGGGGATGGAACCCAGAGCCTTTTCCATGCTAGATAAGCTGTGTCACTGAGTTATACTCCCAGCCCCATCTCTAAAGTTCCTTTATAGTGCCTTGTAGAGGTGACATTTGTGGGAGATTCTTAGCCAAACTTGTTGACTGTGATTTATGGAAACCTCTGAAACTGAGATGGTTGTCAGGCCTTTCCTCTTCTTCCCTTATACGAGGTCTGCTTGAGCCAAGTCTTGTATATATGGGGGCACCCAGACACCTTACCAGCCTTGTGGTACATCTTCTTGGCCCTTGGCCTGCTTGTCCTTCAACACAGTTTTCCTCCAGTCTGACCTATTCCACAGTGGCAGTTGATCTCAGGCCATCTAATGAGAGCCCTAGAATGGGTGTTAGCAGTGTGTTCACATGGTCATGAAGAGTTCTAAATTTTGCAAAAGCAAGACTTAAATCAGTTTTAAATGCATTCTGTACAGATCACCTTCTTTTTCCACTCTGACTTCCTGCTATCACAGTTCACTTCCTGTCAACTTTCAACGGAGTGATGGGCATATTTTGGTTGTAGCTAGAGGAAGTTGAAATGGGTATACATACAGTGTATTGGGATATTTACAACGGCTTTTGTAACCACGTGGATAAGGAATGACTTCTAGTAGTACACAAGTGCTTTAGTTACTTTTCTCACTGCTGAGACAAAATACCCTGCACCCAAGTAAAAGGGGGAGAAGGGTTATTTAGCCCACAGTTTATAGAGGTTTCAGTCCATAATCGGCTGGCTCCAAGGTAGAAAGGGATATGGCAGAGGGGCAACAGTTCATGGTGGCAGGCGATGGCAAAAACAACAAAAGAGAGTGACTGACCCAGCAGTCACCCACCCTTACTCCTCGCACCCTTAATCCAGCAGTGCACTAGGAATCAGTCACACAGTCTAGGTTCAGCCATCTCCAAGAAGAACTCTGTGACCGTGTGAGGCTTTGGGGGGACATCCAGACACAAACCCTAACAGTGAGTCGCCCACGGGAAGACTTACTCAGGTGAGAGCTAAGGTAAGTCCAGAGGTCCTAAGAATATGACTCAGTCTTATGGTTCCCAGCATTGGAAACACAGGGGGAGTGAAGAAAATGAGATTTGAAACCAGAGTTGAGAAGCTGGATTGTAGAAAATTCTTACCTTTAGCAGACATGAAATTGTGAGCAGAACAAATGCCTAGCAAAATGTGTTATCTTGTGTCCGGAGTATGCTCAATAGTGCTAAGTGTCTTCTATGTTTTATTTATTTCTCAAAATGGTGCAGAATAGATTTTATCAAGAAATCCTGAAGGCAGCACAGCAAGAACATCTGTGTGAGAAAGTGCCTATTTTCAGCGTCAATTTCTAGGTTTTGTCTTACTGTAGTTATTACATTTTCTCCTGGGAAAGCCTGGTTTCAGAGGCAGGGATGTACACAATTGCCATCAAAGCAAGTGAGGCTCCTGAGAAACAAGTGTTCTATAACAAAAGCCTCTCATATTCATTAACAAACACGGTGCATAGTCTAAAAGGAACTGAGTTATCATAGTTTATGCAGTGTAGGAACATTTGAATTGTACCTGTGTATACCTTAATTTTAGATTAATTTTATGTTAGGGTTTTTTTCCCAGAATTATTGTCATATCTACATTGAGATAGAACAGAAAAGATATGTCTCTATGCAAAGTCAAAAGGGTAATTTGAAAGCAAATATTTGTGATACTTGCTGGCTTTAAAAAGTTTGTAGTTTGTATAATTTTAGTGTTCATTATCATTCAATTTTATGTCTGATTTTGAATTTTTCCTTAGTGATGGACACAAAATTTGCATGAGCGTAGGCTTTCTAAAACCCAGATGAGCCTTGCCCCACACCTACAGTCTCATGTGGTCAGATTTAGAAGCAGCAGTTTTGAAGTATGTGAATAGTGAGAGAGCAGCATGCTGTAATGCACGAGGCCTTAACTCTGCCATGCATGAGCTGTGCAGCTGCAGAGGCTCTGAGCCTCTCTGTACTCTGGTGTCCTCAGTTATAAAGTTTGGGTGATAACCCTGCACAGGAGAGTTGTGAGATTTGAAGGAGCACTTCACATAGTGCTTGGTGCATAACAGACAATGAACATTATTTCCCTGTTTTCCCTCTGACTTCGCTGAGATGGTTCACAAGTTTATCTTAGGTAAGGGACCCAGATGAGGAAATATTTTGTCTTCTCAAAATGAGTTTTGATATAAGGGTATTAAGAAGAGAGTTGGGGCTTCCCCTGTGATTTTCGTCTTTAATAAGCACTAGACAAAATGAATCATCCTGTTGTTTTCTCTGGGTGTAAAGCAGGAAACAAAATACTTTAATCAGCTATGTTGAATAGTAGGTAAAAAATATTTCTATTCAACGCCTGTAACACACATACACACACACACACACACACTGATTTGATAAGGCCAAGGATTACCTTATTCTGAATCACTGCAGTTTTTCTACACAGCTTCATCTTTCAATTAAAAATATCGATGAGCAAAGCCCTAGACAAGGAACTGGATTTCCATGAATTGTAGGAATTGTGAGAATCTAGGAACTAAGATTCTAGTTCATGGGGTGTCCTAATGAGCCACAGTACTCTGGCTGAGTGCCTTCTCTCCTCTGTGTGTATTTTAGCCACCTGCACACAGAGGTACCCCTTATGAGGCAGGGATGGGAGCTGGAACTCTAAGTCAGTCTAGTACTGACGTGCTGGCAGGGCCTGACTTTGACCTCATAGCAGATGAGGCTAATGCCTGTGATTCTGGACTATAAAATTTTTTTGTTTGTTTGTTTCTTTGAGACAGAGCCTTGCTATGTAGTTCAGGCTGGGCTTGAACTCACTATGTAACCCAGGCTGGCCTCAAACTTTCAGCAGTCCTCCTGCCTCAGCCTCCCGAGTGCTGGAATTACAGGCTGAACTCTTTTCTTTGAGGGCAACACCTAAGACTGCTTTCTTGTAGTGCCTACCAGGGGTAGTGCATGGTAGTTGCTTGTTATAGTTGTTGAGTTGATTCCTTATCTGAATTCAGTAGGAGAAAAAACAAAACCTCTTTAAAGTGCCCAAAGGGTTTTCCTTGTTGAAAGCAAATTGCAGCTTTGAACTAATACGCAGGATAGTTATGTCTCTGCCCTGCTGTTTTGGAGGGATGGCAGTCTTTCAGAAATGAGGAATCAGAAACAACCTACTTCATGCACTTTGCTTATAAGCTATTCCTCTTTCGTGCAAAAGAAATCAAACTGCAGCAAGTCCAAGTCTAAGATCATTGTAAAGACATACTTGTAAAAACAAGACAATCACACAGACTGTCAGGTAAATGAAGGCCAGTGTGGACTTTAACCTGCAGACAGTGAGGAAGAAAAATTGTTCTGAGACTATTATGTCCCTTGTCACCAGTTCACATGACTGAATTTTAATGAAAAGTGATAGTCGGTTAAATAAATCTGTGTAATATGTGTCATAATGAGTTATGCATTTACTTATTAACTCTTTAAGAAACTGTGTTCATATATATAGCTTATTAATATTTTATCTGAGACTGTATCAGTTAATTTTTCTGCCTTCCAAATCACTGAGTTAAGTAAACTTACTCATGTGCTGTCAAATCTTGTTAACATTTTAATGTCTAGACAAAATTTACACAATGTCAAATCTATATAGCCACCATCTATGCACATATGTACACATGCACCCCTCTACTTGTTCATTTAAAAATATTCATCAGTGTGTACTGGGTACCAGCCTGTGTGCTGAGCACTGAGCGCCAAGAATGTAATGCAGGTCTGATCTGGTCTATCATGAAGCTTGTAGTACAGAGCAGGTGAGGCTGGCAGCTGTGTCTCTTAGTAGGATATCACAGGGGACATGGGGGATACATGGAACTTCTAGCAGTGTTCCTAGAGTGGCTTGACTTACTGCTTCTCTGTATTTAAACCTCAAGGACAAGATGACCTGCTGGTTGCCGCTGAGACAAATGCTTCATTTCTTGCCTTCTAGGCCACTTAAACTTTGATCCAGTGATTAATTACATAAAAGAGTAGAAAAAGTTTATTACTATTTTAAATGCCAACTTGCAAGTGGAGTAAAATGTTTAACAGAATGAATTGATGATTTTGAGGTCTTTAATAATTACCATCAGTTGCAGCAATTTTGCTTTGGATAGATGCATTTTAATTCTGGTTAGCAAATAGTACTAAAATAGCACTTGTCTTCTTTGGTCAAATTTTTAGTACATTCATATTTGGAGTCATTGAGGTTTACTCTGTATATTCAGAAACATTAGTTGTTTCAGACTGGACTATGGCTAGCTATAGTTAGTAGAATAAAATTCCTGCAGTTCACCCATTCTTCTTCTACCAGCAGGTGTCATTATGGAAATATGAAAATACTGTAAATTCCAAAGTTGTTGGAACTGGCTGTGAGAAAGAGAAGTAGCACTTTGGATTCTAAAAACAACAAAACCTGAAGAAAGCACTTGAGTCAAACCAAGAATGTCATGTTTAGTTACTAATTTGATTATGTTCTATAGTACAACCTGACACATGATTTTAAGACATATTTAATTTAATTAAATCAACCAAATATTTACTAAATACCTCTAGGCTCAGAGAAATCTCAAAAGAAGTAAGGTATGATTTTTATCCTTAAGGAACTGGCACAATATCTGAGGAGAAAAAGATACACTCGTAAAATGATTTGTGCACAGAGTGAATCAGTCCTTGTTCTATATTGAAGAACAGTACAAGTAACATAAGTTCAAGCTGAAGGTAGTGGGTAATGTCAGTTATGGGCCAGTCAAGGAATAATTTTATGTATCTAAGAAGAAAGGAGTTTCACATTATTTGGTAATAGGATAACTCATTCTTCCCTTTTTTGTTACCTGCCACCACCTGTATCTCTCCATACAGTAGAAGTAAGAATTATGAATACACATTATATATGTGGCCGAAGGTGTAACAATTAGATCCAACAGTTTGTAATAATCTAATAGAATCAAGTTTTTCTACAAATTAAGGGAAACACTATAAGTGGGCATTTGTATTACGGGATTTACACCAGAGACCTAGCTGAGGTGTGCTAGATCAGTCAATGCTTTATCTCCTCTATTTTCCTCTGTAGGTCTCAGTTTTCCAAGGCACAAGATCCCTAGCATTCTCCTTTGTATTCCTGAGACTCGTATTCTGCACCTGAATTTGTAGTGAGGTCTCCATGCATACTTGTTGAATGATTAAAAGAGTGATATTATCACCAAATGATAGTGTATTCATAACCCTTCATATATATTATGTGTTAGAATACCTACTTGTCCACAAGCGATCTCAGGTTGAATAATTCAGAAAACGAGGTTGAGAAACTAGGCTGATAAGCTGACAGCACATATCCTAAAGGTTTTTCTTTTGATCCCTTTTGTCCATCCAGCGAACTAGGTCTCAGAATTAATGTGGCAAACTAGGTGATTCCAGGACACTGTCTATGAGACGTGAGGGAGCATGGTAGTTTCATTTAAATAGAACAGTGGTGAATTTTAGAGACAGGGATATACATATATGGTATTCTATATTTCATCACTTTTTTAAAAAAATCACCTTTTTAACAACTTATTTTTGTGTTATTAATGTGTTTTTCAACGAAGACTATTTGGTATACTAACTTCGTTTATTTTAAGGCTACAGTTAACTCCCCAGTTGCCGCATAGTGAAGATGGCGTCCTCAGCTCGCCTTCGGTGGTTTGGTCTAGCTGCATTTATTCATCACTTTCTTGCTTCTTCAGCTACTTAGGATTTCCCACTTTATGTCGCTTCTGACTTAACATGTCAAAATCAGAAGTCAGTATTTTTGCTTAAAACCACTTCCTCCTTTTGGCCATATCTTTTCTCTTAATGTTACCAGCATTTCCCCAGAACTCTAGGCTAAAAGCTTAGATATTTTCTTTTTCTTAGCCTCTTTCCTCATCTAATAAAAAAGTTAGCTATACTCCCTCGGCGTCACCTATTAATTTCAATTATTTTCTTCTTTTCCATTCCTAGTACTACGATCCTGGGGTAGACCACGAGTGGACAAAGTAGCCTCCAGATTTTAAAAGCTGCAGCAAAATATGCATAAAATATACTGTTTTAGTCATTTTTACCATGGGTCAGTGGCATTCAGCACATTCACACTGCTGTGTAGCTCTCCTCACCCCTCCTTCTCAGGGCTTCTCACTCTCCCCAAATTGAAACTCCATAATCGTTAGGCACTAACTCCTCAACCCCCTCTCTCCAGCTCCTGGAAACCATCACTCTACTTTCTGTCCTTATGAATTTGACTATTTTAGGTGCCATATCCTCACTTATTTTACTCAGCATAATTTCTTCAAGATTACCCATGTTGTCGCCTGTATCAGAATTTCCTTACTGTTTAAAGATTACCGCTCCATTGTGTATATATACACCACATTTTGCTTAGACAGTCATCTATTGAGTAATTGCAAGCAGATTAATCTTGCATACTTGACTTCAGTATATTAGCTTTTCCTGTGCTGAACATAATACCTGACACATTTAGAGGTGGAAAGGGTTAGTTTAGCCAACAGTTTGGCAGGATTCAGCCTGCAGTCAGCTTGCTCCGAGAAGGAACCACATGGCAGGAGGGCACGGCAGCCGCTGAGTTCGTAGCGGCCAGGGGAGCAAAACAGGGGTCCCCAGGGCATGCCTACATGACCCCCGGGGGCACACCCGGAAGCACGCTTTCCTTCTCAGCTAGGCATTTCTTAATTCATTGATGTGGATGTATCATGACTAATAGTCACATTCAGTCATGTTATTTTGCTGCAAGTTGGTTATTCATTGAATTAGCTATTAAGATTAGGTTCAGAAGGTTTTCTGAAGTCTTTGCTGCCTTCTAGTAAATCTAAGGGAAGCAGTTTCTTCTATGTTTAAGTTTGTTCTTTTTGAATCATGTCTTTTAATAGCTCTGTTGATTTGTCTTTCACATTGGCCACCTTCTACATTGTGATTGGAACCAGTAGTTGGGTAATCAGGAGAAGCTACTCACAGTGGGGAATGGTAGAGAATTATATAGAAGTGTGTTTTCACATACATTATATCAATGTGCAGTCTATCAGCCAGTGTTTTGGTGTAGGGCCACGGCTTCTCTTTGGTCTGCTGATTATTCATGTCTTTTTCATAAACTGTACTCAAGATGAATCACATGTGATTTCCAGTTTCAGGTTCTTTAAGCTGGAGCAAGATCTAAAGGACGCTTGTGAGACAGTGAGTACAGAATCTTTGTGCATTTTTATTATTTGTCTTGGTCATTAACAGAGTTGAACTCACACCATATTTAAGAGCATATTTTATTGGCCACTTATGTTTTCAAATCTCAAGGTTTTAATCCCCCCTTTTATTTGTGCATCCTGGTTATACAGATTAATGAGTTTTATTGTGGCAGGTTCATACGGAGACACAACATACTTTAATCACTCCTACCATGACTACCCTTTTCCCACCTTCCCTTGTTTCACATTTTTTTGAGTTTCAAGGCATGTGATATATTTTGCTTATGCTTATGCCCCTGATTACCACTCTTATATCCCTTCCCTTCCCTTCTTTCCTTTTTCTTGTCTAATAATAGTCTTCCTCCTACTTTCATCTTTCTGAGATTCCACATATTGGACAGATACTCCACTCCACTTTGATTCTTCAAAATAATTTAATCTGCTTTTTGAAGAAATTAATGCTCTTTTGTCCTACTTTATCAGATAATACAATATCTAATTGAATTATATGATTATAATAATAAATACTAGTGCCAAAACTTTTCTCCAGGTTGACTCTTGGTGAGGCCTCCATGTAATCACTGAAGGCAGAACCGGCAGGCCTATGAACAAGCAAGTTGCTAGCCATGTGCACTGAGTATGCAAGGGTGTCAGCCAGTATGCTTTCCTGAGGACATAGGAAACACTGAGTAAATGTATTGTATTTAGCTCCGGTTGTTCTATTCACCCTTATAGAAAAAGCTATGTTTTTTCTTATTATCTTATAATGAAGTAGGCATTGAGGTGGGACCTATCAGAAATGAGGGAACTGCATAACTCCTTCAGAGTCAAATGACAGGGATAGGGAACATTTCCATCCAATATAAATTTGCATTGTTATATCAGAGATCTCACACCTGTGAGAATGGGAGCAGAGACAATGATGAAGAAATCTCTCAGATTGGGATAACTGGCAACATTATCTATGGGCAGGTGGATCATCTCTGCCCACAACTCCACTCCTTTGCCTGCGTAGCCACATAAGGTTCAGTCTCGCGTTGATGCCCCTTGGTGGGCTTCAGGCGACAGCCCACTATTTGGCTTACTCTTTCCCTCTGTGCGGGGGTGTGCTAGTGGCTTCCTGTCCGAGTCCTTCCACTTGTGTTTGTATGTATGTGTGGGAAGGAATTTTGTGTGGGGAGTGGGTCAGCCTTCATGTCTCTGCAATGAACCTGAAATTCCTCAACACTTCTGACAGTGGACATGCCCTTGCTAGTTTCTAGTACTGACATAGGCATTTCCCCGTGTTTGTATCATATTTATTGCATCCCTGGAAATCCACATATGAGGGTTGGAAACATTTCATACTTTACCCCAAGTACAATTTCTCTCCACTTCACCCTCTGCTGTAGGCTCTTGGGCTAGTCTGTGCAGCAGCTTTGTCCCTCTGCTGTGTGCAGATATCTCATGAACTATGAGTTAAAGTTAAGCATTCAGCAGTTTTATATTTCTCAAGGCTGATACCCTTGAAAGTTATTTTTCCTAATCAGACTTAAGGTGATGTAATGATAATAATGCTTAGTTATTTTGCATTGTGCTTTAGGGTTTTACCATGGCTAACTGCTTCGTTTAATGAGATAAATAACCAGAGTGGGGCATTTCTTTAACATAGCGTTCACTGAGCTGGGAAAAGAAGTATCTCTGCTTTCAGGGAGTGGAACTCTCTCCTTGGGGTCTTGGTCTGGGTACTTTTCAGCACTCAGTCTGTTTCAGCATTGCCTCACACAGGTCCAGTTATACCAGGGTGTTAACTTGTCTGTGCTGATTGTTACATTTATTTTTAGGTAAAGCTTTTGACAGAAAAGAAAGCTACACTAGTACTGTCAAAGAGAGTCAGTACTGCCGGTTCAGTGTTGAGGATAGCTTTCAGAAAACAGTGGGCTGGATCTCATTGTCCATTATTTTGTTTTCTCTCTGATGGGATCCACAGTATCATAGATGAGCACATTTTTCCTCATCAAGGAATGGATGAGTTTTTTGGCTTTGGGACAACATTTTCTTCATTTACTTGACCACAAGCAGAATAAAGTCTTTCGGAGAAATGGAAAATGGACACAGGCATCTTTCTTCTAACAGAAGATAAACTGGATCCTCCATTAATCTCGCCACGTAACTTCTGCCGCATGTCAGCTTGTGCTGAAGTCTTTTAGACTCTGTCCTCAATCTCTGAACTTGAAAATCCCTTGTAATACTCACTGGCTTCTTTTTTCAGCCATAGTTAGTAATCCAAATGTTGTCTAATTTTTGTTCTAAAACTGTCCCTCAAGGGACAAACAATGAAAATGGAGTGTTGTTTTACCACAGAACGCAGGATGAACCCAGTCCCTGCTTTGATTTTGGAAGGTGACCAGATATGAAGCCGTTCTCCTGATCTACAGTTGGGCTTGAATTCTCTTCTTTTTACTTCCTCCAAGGCCTGGAGCTTCTGACTGTGTTATGGTGATTAAGTGGTATGACCCTCTGGAAGGAGAAGTCATCCTTACTTCCCTTTAGTGATGCAGTGAGACGCAATAAAAAAGGAACTAGAAACCATCCCCTTTAAGATAGTCTAGCATTAGAAACGTTCAACAAAGGTTAGTCACATTTCAGATGCTTCTCTAGTATTTGTTGAATGAATATATAAATGCAAAAGGGATTGGCAGTCACACTCTTTCTACTCAGCCTTCCTGGCAGCAGTTTATCTACCTCCTCAGATCTTAATCCTCTCTCACAGTCATTGTCCAGTTCTTGTTCTACCCTTCCTCTAGCAAAGGGAAAAAGATAGGAGTTAGTCTGTAGATTATACTGTTAGGTTGTGCAGGGCTGATGGCAGTTGGAGTGGACAAAATGGGGTGGGGTGGGGAGGATGTTTCCGAGCCAGATCTCTAGACGTCTTCTCTCAGATGCATACTTGGTTACCTGCCTTTGGCTCTGACTGTCCTGATGCTGGGATAGGAGCAAAATCATAGGTGACTGAAGGGCTTTCTTAGAAGAGTGGTTTCTTAATGTTTTCCAGCTGAGTTTCTGATGCTTTATGTGCCAACATGTTTCAATTTACTTGTGTTTGTACCGCTTCTCCTTACTGTAGCATCCTCTGGATGAATTGCCTGCTCTTAACTTTGCAACTGGGCAATATCTTTCTCTAACTTCTCAGCTTTTAAAACATGGTTTGTGTCTATCACAATGGTCTTTTCTGTCCTTCATATGGCCAAAACTATCTGTTAACGTAGTGGAAAACAGATTGCGGCTTTTCTTAGGTAATTTCTTTAATTCATCTTGGAACAATGTGTTCTCTGACCTGTAGGATAATTCTGTGGAGAAAAGCTGGGAGGGGGAGGCTTTTTTGGACTTTGATTTGTGTGTGTTTGCTGGTGAGGCCGAATGTCCAAATGGATTTAGAGTGAATGAAGTGGTGTATTTATTTCCAGGGCTAAATCTGCCATTTGTTTTCTGTGTCTGTGTCTCTGCCTCTGTCTCTGTCTCCCTCTTTCCCTCCCCCTTCTTTTGTGCTGAGGATGAAATGCATGGCCTTGTGTATGCTACAAAGCACTCTACCTTGAAGCTGTATTTATTCCCAGCATGTTTAGTTTTAAAACACACACTTGTAATTAGATAGTTTTGCCATATACCGCACTACCGTTTGCCCCGGAGCATGCGGGGAGCGCAGAAAAAAGCTACTGCTGCCTGTATCACCTTTGTTCCCACGTGCTGCTGAGAGTATCAACTCTTCATAACACTGACTGTGGTTCTAATATTTCTTGGTAGATATATTGTTGTTACAACTTAGTCATTATTTGCTTACTTTTAGGGGTAGTCTATGTTTGCCTAGGTTTATCTCAGCCTTCTAGGTTTGAGCCATCTTCCTGTCTCAGTCTTCCAAGTAATTGGGACTATTGGTGTGTGCTCCCATCACCAGTAATTTCATTTATTTATTCAGTGGCCTCTCACGTGCTAGACAAGCGCTCCCTCACTGAGCCTCACTATAGTCTTTAAAGAGAAGCTAGGCTATCTAGTTTAAGTCAGTCATCTCTTCCAACTTTGAAGGAAAATCTGGGTGTGTTGGACATAACTCAGAGACAGTGTTTGAGACAGAGTCAATCTTTACACAGTGCTTTCTGTAGGGATTTCTCTCTCTTCCTTTCTCTCTCTCTCTCTCTGTCTCTCTCTCTCTCTCTCTCTCTCTCTTTTGTTTTGACAGGGTCTTGCTATGTACTTCAGGCTGGCCTCAAATTCGTGGAGATCCATTTTTAGTCCTAAGAGTTGATTTTAGAATTTAACTGTCATTTGAGGTATAGTATGCCACAGTTGTTTCTGAGTCCCCTTTATGATGGTGCCTTTTGTGACAGTTAACTCACAGATTGGTTATATTATGCATTCCTTTCTTTTTTTTTATCTAAAACATTTTCTTGTCTTAGGTGATTAAAATATTAAGCTAGTACTGTATTTGTTAATCATCTTGACATTTGCTGTGTTATGGTGGTCATTGTCCTGTGCTCACAAAGTCTTTTGTGTTTGGAAGGTGGCTGGATCATGGGGGTGCTGTAGCTATCCACATATCCATCTGGTGAGTTCCGTGGCTGAGCCTACTGCATGGAAGTGGGACCCTGGAAGAGGTGGAGCATACGGGAAGACCTTGAAGGGTTTACTTCCATCCCCAGTTCCTTACTTCTGTTCCCTGGCTGCCCTAATGTGAGCAGATTTCCTTCATGGCAGCTTTTTCATCATGCAGTTTTCTGCATTCAAGCCGCTGACTACAGACTGAAACTTCTAAAACTGTGAGCAAAGATAATCCTCCCCTCCTTAAATCATGAGTGTTGGGTGTTGTGTCTCAGTGATGAGAAAAGTGACTAAGACAGGCTAGATGGAACCTTTATAACTTTCTATCGATCTGAGACACTATGGAAGAAACTTGCAGCCATACTTCAAAGCCCAAATGTTAGACTCAACCCAATTTGGTTTTATGAGTTAATTGATGTATTCTGTATGCCACAACTGGAAACAGTAAGAGTTAGGAACGTATGGAGAGACTTCTGCACGTAAACATGAAAAATACCAGAGCACAGTCTTTCTGTTGTTCTTGACTTTGATCCTGCAGTTTATCATGGATTGTAGGTCCATGTTTGTTGGGAATATGGCAAAATGGTGCAGTCTGGAGATGGGTTTTGTTTAATGAAATATAACTCATAAAGCCTGGTAATCTGGGCTGTATTCAGTGTCCTTGTAGTGCAACATTCAAAGAAACAACAGTTCAATTTAAGAAACCATGAAGAGTGATGTAAATTCTTGCTGCAAGTTTGCATATGGTTTTCATCGAGTAAAACTATATAGAAATCTTCCTAAAATTTTTATGATGCTGATTTCCTTCCCTTCAGTCTCCTCCTCAGGACAACTGTGGAAATGCCTCCCTTACCCTGCCTGTGGTGCCGTCACTCTTGGCTGTCTCTACCATCCCATACCTTCACACCTGCACACTGACCATTCTTGACGTAAGTATTCCCCGAAACATTTAACTCCTTTAGGCTTTCTTATGAGAATAAACCACTCTTGCTCTAGAACTCTGGTGAGTAAGTACACTTACATATCAGGTTGAACATTTCACTCTTCTTTTCTGACCTTGCTTTGATCCAGATTAGTTTTTCTCACTTTGATATGATGTGTTCAGTCAATTGTCTAAGGCATCCTTCTGCAAACCATGTCAGTCTGCCTTTGCTCTTTAGTTAAATCAGTGAGACCTTGTATACGTCAGTGCTTACTAGATAAACAGCTTTAATACAAAATAGATAAGAATTTACAAGATTGGCTTACAATGGCTGCCCACAGAGTCAGGTGTGGAAGTGTGCAAAATGTCTCTCCATGCGCAGGATATCTGAAAGGTTCAAAGACCTGCAGGTCAGTGTAGTATCCTGTGCGAGTCTATACCACAAGGCTGAAGAGTGTGCTGGAAGCCAGGAGACAATGTCCAAAGTGAAGGCGAAGCCCAGAGCCCCTCAGAAGCAGCAGAAGAAGCCTTACTTCTTTATTTCTCCTTTAAACCATTTGGGTGACACTGAAAGCAGTCAGGATGGCTCTTCTGTCTTCAGTAAATTCCCTTAGCCACACTCAGAACCATGCTGATCCAATTTAGCCTGGCATTTCTTACTCAAGTTGACACAATTAATTCACTCTCACAGATCTCTAAGAGTTGGGGTAGACAGTCACCAGTCAGTGGGCCTGGAATTACACTTTTCACTTCTTTCTGCTCTTTTCATGAAGTGAAGCTGTTAAAAACCACTGCTTTCTTAAGGCCATATGAAGGTACTGGATGGAGGTGTAAATGGCCCTAGCTGAACGTGGTACCCCTGAACAGGTAGTACTAGAGATGGAGATGTGGCTGCTTCCTTTCTGCCTGCGTATGAACTCTACTCCAAATCATTCTTTGAGTTACTGCTGTAGGAGGAGAGTAGGACAAAGGGATATGGTTTAGGAGAGAGGAAAATGACTAAGATGTCTATATGTTTTTATCTTTTGTATAAATTTGCTATATAACTTATAGGAACATCTATATTAGGGAGAGTTCTCTAGAGAAACAAAGGCAATAGTAGATATCTATCATCTATCTGTAAATAAAGAGATCTGTTTTGAAGAATTGGCTCATATCATTGTGAAATGTGACCAATCCCAAGACTTGCAGGGTGAGTCAGCAAGATGGAGACCCAGGATTGTGGTGGTGTAAGTTTTGGTCTGAAGGCCAACCTGCTTAAAACAGGAAGAGTTGATGTTTTAGTTCAAATTCAAAGGCAGGAAAAGACAGATGTCCAATTTGAAAGCAGTCAGGGAGAAAGAATTTTCTTTTAGTCTTTTATTTCTATTTATCCCTTCAATTGATGAGGTGAGGCTCATTCATATTAGGGGAGACAATTTATTTTACTCAGTCTGTCAATTTAATGTTAGTCTCATCTACAAACACTATTTTCCCCAACACTAGAGATTGAACACAGGGCCTTTGTACTGAGCTGCATCTCCAATCCTTTTTTATGTTTTTAATTTTGAGAAAAAACTCTTGCTACATTGCCCAGACTAGGCTCATGGCTTCGCTTCCCAGAGTGCTTAGACTGCAGGCATGTGCTACCTTTTTTGGCTCAGAAACATGCTTATAAACAGACTTGCCCTCTAGTCCAGTAAAGCTGACCCGTAAAATTAACCATCACAGCATTCATAAAGAGCCTAGTATTAAATATATTACAATTCAATTTTCATGCATATATATGAGTATTTCTTGATGACTATGACTGTGCTTAGAGTTCAGTGAAAGGTAAGGCGTGAAAAAATTGCAGTACTTGAGAAATTTTTTGGGGGGTTGTTTTTCCTCAAAAGATTATATTAGTCTGTAGATCTCTGTTCCTCTGCTTCATGTAATCATAGGGTATGAACATTAATTTCTGTCTGGCATCAGGAAGTCATGTGGGAATCTGTTCTCTGTCATATGAATAAGTCATATTCTTCTTCTTCTGTAGGTGCTTATATCTACTCAGTGAAATCTCTAACAGGGTGACCTCCTTCAAAGGAACACCTAAGGTAGCATTTATATTTGAGTGAGGCTTAAATAAATCCTGTAGTTTTTCCCTATTAGTTTCATATATCTTGAATTATCTCAGAGAAACTCACTTTAATATGATACCTTTTGGGTCTTGTTTTCTCATCTTTCTTCATCTGATAATCTGACAAATAGCTTTAAAAAATTATGGTCCAGGTGTTGGAGATAAATGGGTCATAGCATAGGAAAACAACTTTTGGGCATAGGTTTTTTTTCTTTTTGAATGTGGCTTATACAAACGATTTGGGAATATAGCTCCTAGTTTTCTTAAACCAATTATATGGGGAGTAAAACATGCTGTAATGGTGTTTCTTCTATGACAAACCTTCTCAGAGATCTTCATTCCAGTAACTGGCCCTAAAGAAAGACTTGGAAGGGACTAGGAATGTAGCTCAGTGATAGAACCCTTGCTTAGCAGGTGCAAAGCCCTGGATTCAATCTCCAGAACTGTATCAAAAAAAATAAATACAGGAAGATTTGTGAGGAAGGTTGGCTTTAAGTTGAAGTCTGTGCTCCTCAGGGCCTTTAAATCAGACTCCCTACTTGATCATCATTCCTTTGGCATGCATTTCCTTTTCTTCTTTGGGGTGGGTGGCTGCTACAGGTGTGCCCTAGTTGTTTCAGACCTATTCTGGACTTGTCTTTACTCTTGTAATTCTGAAAGTTGAACTTTGTTTTTCTTTTTCAACCTTTCATCAACCTGTTGGGCTGATATGTTCAGCTTTTTCCAATCCCTGACTCCAGTGTGACTCTTCTTATCTCTGGGTCCTTTGGGTTAGATACAGTGGTACTGTGGTTCACAAAATTGATTCTTTCTATGATTCTTTTCCCAAACCCAGTAGAACAAGAACCAAATCAAATTCAGTGGTTAGGCTTAATGTTGAATTTTATCTGGTTCTTATCCAGTTCAGTTTGTGACCAGAATCATGGGAAGAACTGAGTTTATGAATCAGAGTGCCACTGTCTCTCCTCCAGTCTTGATCCAAGTTCTTAAAACTGCCACTTACCATTGTGACTAATTTTAGAAGCAGAAAATTAATTTTATGGTGATTTAGAAAACAATATGTAGTTATTTAATTTCCAGATTATTTTCATTCCAAACTTCTTATTCACTTAAGAATTTTGGTCCTCCAGGATGTTCTCAGTAAATCTCTAAGACAAATGCAAAGTGTGGTAGTAATAAAAATAGCCTTTAAAATCGATGGAGTAGAGGTCAGACAAGGGGGGAATGTGAAATTTGAGAAACAAGATGTTATAGTTTAGATTGAAAATATCTCCCCTAAAGTCTCATATGTTCAGAGGGAGGCTTTCAGGGGGCACTTGGATCATGGGAGCAATATGCTTATCAGTGGACTTCTTCATTGATGAGTTGTTGACTGAATGTGTTGTTAGAAGGTGGGGCCTGTTTGGAAATGAGTCACTGGATGAGTAGCCTGATAAAATGTACAACAGTACCTCGGTTCATGAATTTGATTCTTTCCATGGTTTCAGTTCATGGATGTTATAGGGTTAGGTGGTTTACTTCCACCATGTCCCATCCTCATGCCACTTCTACCTCGGAGCCTACTGACAATGAGCTGAACCCACTGATTCTGTGAGCTAAATAAACCTCTCCTTTAAGTTGCAGATGTCAGGTATTTTGTCTCTGCACTGAGAAAGTGACTAATACAGAAAACTGGTACTGAGTGTCAGCACCATGTGAGTCAGAAACTTTTGGAACTTGTTTGCTGGAGGAGTTTGGATAAGTTTGGAGAGGTAGGCTAGAGAAGCCTAAATTGCTGTTAGCAGAGCTTGATGAATGATTCTGGATGAAGCTTAGAAAGCCAGAATGCTTATCAGAACGTAGACACTAAAGGCGAGGCTCATTAGGTTACAGATGAGAGTGGAGATTCTTTTAGAAACTAG
>PVLD010001853.1:110000-185724 GCA_004027595.1 Dinomys branickii | reverse complement strand
GTTCCATAGAAGAACTATTCTCTGGCTAATGCAACAGCTACTCCAAGGCACAAGTACGCCTAAGTGGGCTATTCACAAAAAGTATTGCTTTGGGAGGAGGAGGGCCACAAAAAGAATTGAGATGTGTTATGTACACAAACCAACTCCCTACAATGAGTGTAATCCTGTACAGCAAATAATAAAAATGTAGTGAATGTAAAAAAAAAAAAAAAAAAAAAAAAAAAAAGAGTACTGAATAGGGAGTATTAGCTCAGAGATGATGTTTTTATTTTCTCTTCATTGCTTGGACAAGTGTCCAACACCCATAGCTTTAAAGGACGAGAGGTTTATTTTGGCTCACAGTTTGTATGTAGAGGTTTCAGTCAAAAGTAGGGCAGCATGGCAGAAGCACATAGTGGAGGAGAGCTCCTCCTGTCCTGCAGACAGAGAAGCAGAGAGAGTCAAGAGAGGAACTGAGAAAGGAGGTATAACATTCTGGATCATTCCCACAGTGACCTGCCACTGGCTATAATGTCAGTGTAATCCAGTCACCCTCCAAAGGTCCTGCCTATGACCACAAGTGGCTTTAGGTGGACACCTACATATAAACCATAACAAGGACCTAAATCTTGATCAGTGATTTTGCTGTAGCCCCTAAAAATTTATGTCAGCCCCATAAATCTGTTCTCATGTGAAAGAAGCCAGCATACTTCATGTAGTACAGTATGAGTTTGCCTATTTTTAATGGTGATATTTTGAAAAGTTGTAGAACAAACAAGAACGTCGCTGCTTTTTAAAGACAAAACACCTTTGTTTTCCTCCAGGGAAGATTTCAAAACATCATGTTTCAAACGTGTACAGAAAAACTTAAGGAAATAGACTAAGATCAAAGCAAGAAGTGTATAGTTTTACCTGCTACATGAACAAAGAAATGTTTGGATCTTGAGATACTAAAATCCATCACTAGAGGAGCATGGTAACTGGCATACAGAGTGACTTTCGAGAAGCTGTCACAATGTCTTGCCTATGTTTCTTTCAGAGTACTCACTTTGTTCTGATTCTCTCTGCTGGTATAAACCACTAGGGTAGAATCCCAAAGAGCTGGTATTGAATCTTACTGTCTGTATTTGCAGTGTCTGAATGTTGGATATGCATTCAGACAAAAAACCAGGTGCTCACTGTTCAGTGAGTAAATAAGTGAATAGAATAGATATGCAGGAGAATGAGATTAAAGATCTTATGGTAATTGAAGTTGAAAGATTGAATGACACCTTGCTCAAGAGCAGGTTCCTGGTCCTAGTTGAAGTTGAAATTCTCCATACCAATGTATTTCCTACATTCTTACAGTACTATGATTGTATTTTTTCTCATGATGGAACTTTATATGATTCTATTTAAAAGCAGTAGTAAAAAAATCTCATTTTGTACTTAGCATAATGTTCTTAATTTTTCTTTTCTTTGCTTGGAAGTAGCCTCAGTATTTGTAAAAATTCAACATAGTAGTTCTCATTTCCTTTTTCCTTTTTTCTTTGTATAATATTTTCACCTATCCAATTTTATTCTTCCTAAATGTTTTATTTACTCCAACTTATATCTATTTATATGTTAAAATGCATTCAATTGACCTTTGTAGTGGAAAGCCAAGGTCTCACCTGCCAGAAAACAGGGATTTAGGCAGGAATTGAGGAAAACAAAGCAGAGGCTTTGCCAAGGCCCGGTGTTGCCTGTTGGTCTGCTAGCTTGATCACAATGGAGCGCAGATATGCTTGTTTTCCTTTAGAGAGTAGCTTCTGAGTACAGTTTCTGTTTGAAATGTTTTGGTTTGTTGGAACTGAATAATGTTTGCAGTGAAAGTTGTTTTAAGGTAAAATGGGAAAAGAGAAATTAAAGAGAAGTTTTAACAATTCTATATTTAAAATTTTTCCTGTTTCTTTGGCCTTTACCCTTTCTTAATGAATTATTACAGAGTATTATTAAAATGTAAGTTCTGCAATTTAGACACCGTGGTAGTTAGAGTAGCATGGGATACAATACTCTTAGGTTCTATAATATTTCATACCACATCTCTTCATTGTATGTTAAATGATAAGGGAGTATAATAAAATGTACCTAGAGAGTACTTAGCTATTTTATGCCCTGTAACATTCATTACTTGGATGTAAATGTAGCAGATCTTAATTCAAAAAGGAACAAAACTGATTCTAACCCAAGAGAGAGGAGTCAGGCTCATTTTCTGATGGAAAATTCCTTGTTGGTGGCATATATGTTCAGAAAAAGGCTCTTAGAGGCTTTCAGGGCAGCTTGCCCAACATTTTATTTCATTTCATTTTACTTATTTTATTTTATTTCATTGGGAAAGAATTAGCCATGAGTTCAGGATCATTCAACAGATTAAAGAAAGATCTGTAGGTGGAATCTAGGACTTAAGACCTGCTCTGTGTTACCTTTTCATTTTCTGATTATAGTTGAACTGTTTAGTGTAATTTCTCTTTAAAAGAGCATACTATGTGATATTTTGTTGGCTGAAACCTGTTACTGTGCCTAAAGACTTTCCTATTGTTTGTTTGTCCTGGTTACCCAGATCATTCTGTCCTTCTCCGAGGTGGGTTTGGTATGACTAGAAGGGAGGAAGGCTGTGTTCTGACAGTCCTTAGAGTACTGTCTCTGATGATAGGACAGCTAACCTCAAAGAAGGCAGTTAAAAGACATTAAGAGGAGTGTTCCACTGTGGGCTAGCGGAAGCCCTCTGCAGCTGCCTTGCAGTCATCACTATGCAGATTTACTAGTCTGACTGTCTTTGTTGGTACTTAATCTGGTTTCCTACATTCAGTGTATGATCTCTGTCAAGCACCTAACCTCTTGGGCTTCAGTTTTCTTTTAAGAATTCAAGGGGGATTAAATTTGATGATTTCTAAGGCAGTTTGTCTTGAATAATAATAGTAATAATAATAATCATGATTATTATTATTTTGCAGTAGTAGGGATTGAACCCAAGGTCTTCATACTGAGCTGTACCCTTAGCCTTCTTTTATTTTAGAATAGGGTCTGAAATTGTTGAAGTTGGTAAATTGCCCAGGCTGATGATCTTCAGTGTGTTATCCTCCTACTTAAGCTGGGATTACAAGTGTGTGCCACTACACCCTGCTGAATTATTTTTATGGTAGTTCTTCCAATCATCAAATAACCGAACATGGATTTCTGACTGCCTATTTTATTACTGTTTTGATTGGGTTTTGTGAGAATTTGGAAAATATCTACAGACTTTACTGTGATCAAATTGCTGACAGTTATTTACAGAGCTTTCACCAGGTGCTGAGAGGCTATAAAAGAAATAGTGTCCAGAGTCTCAAGGAGACCAGAAAGACTTCTTTATCTTCCCAGCTGGGGATGGAGGGCATTCTTTGATTCCACTGGATTTAAGCTCTGTGAGTGCACGGGCTTTGTCTTTCTTAAGTAGAACAGGATTCAGTCTATATTGGTGGCGTGAACGAAAGGATGAATTCAGTTGTCAGTCTTCCTTGTATTTACAGAAGATTTACCACTGAGGTTTATCACCAACAGCACTATAAATGCTGTTACTGTGAATAAATTTCCAAGAATGTATATATTCCTCACCTTCTATAGAAAAATGGGTCCAAGATACTTTGAGGCAAAAGGAACCATAAATAATACATTGTTTTCTTAGAAATTTATTATTAGCATATTGAAGACAACTGAGATGACTTTCAGTTCTTTTGTTTAATCTACCATTTTCCAAACTTACTTGACTTCAGAATTCTTCCATTCCCTTCTCTCATGAATAGGTGTTAACATCTTTCACAACTTTGACTTGTGAAATGGAAAAGTTTGTATGAAGTGTAATAATACAGGACAAACAAAAGTAACACCATCAGTTAGTAAAAGCTAATTTTGTATTGATGTAGCTTATATGATAAGCACTGTTCCTGGGAGTTCTGAAAGAAATTGTGGCATTTCTGTAGGGTTTTTTTCCCTTTTACAAATGACTGCCTCATTACTTTGAGAGACTTTTATTGGTAGGTGGTAGAAAGAATAAAGAGTACAAGTGACTTAATAGTTATGCAGGTTGAATGGTGGAATTTTAACTTATGTCAAGGCCTGCCCTGTTAGGCACTGCAGAGAAGTAATGATGAAAGAGAGTCTGTGTCTGTACCTTCAGGAGCTGGCTATCCAGTGGAGGAGACAGACTTGTAAACAGATTATGGCAGTAAAGTACTCAAAAGTGTAACGAACAGAAACAGGACAGAGGAAGGAATGGTATTTTGTCCTCACTTTAGAACAGGGCTCCTGTTCATTAAGAAGCCAAAACCAAATTAACTAGAACCCTTTAGATCTTTCAGACAACATTTTTACTCACCCAAACTCAAATCTTTCCCTGATCCAGAAGTAACTGCATCATCTGTCCTCTCAGTGGGGCGTCCTTCACCTGTCCTCCTCCCTGTCACAGTCTGCTTTGTTTGTGAGCTACTTGAGGGCCAGGGCAGGTTTGTCTTTGTCCCTGGACCCGGCAAACAAAGCCTATACCAGATACCCAACTACATGTTAGCTGCTTTGCTTATTTAGAGTTGGAGCAAGTCACTGTGGCTATCAAAATTTTTTACTTTAAGTGTATTAAGGAAATAAAAGTAGATTTTGTGGAAAATATGAATTGGAGGTGTGATAAAGTATTAACATTTCTCCTAGAATGCTTAGATGGGATTTAAGTTTGAAGTTTTCTATTACCTTTTTTCTGTTTTAAAAATGAACTCACTAATTACACATCATGAAATGTTCTTTCATGTGGCTATTTTGCACTCACTAGTTTTGTGGGTCTCTCATATATATCCTGTGTTTCGTCTGGAATACCATAATGAAATGTATGATTGTGTTTGGAGCCTCAGATGGGACTACTGATTGATGGTATTTCCCTTTAAAGTATTTATATCCATCCATTTGCTGTTTGGGGACCAGAACAGTACTCAATATGGCTTAGGAAAAAAACTAAACTGGAAGTTAATCTCACTTAGGTTTTCTTTTCTCTTTTGGGGGCGGGTACCGGAAATTGAACTCAGGACCTTGCACTCCTCAGACAGGTGCTGTGCCACTGAGCTGTATTCCCAGACCTTCACTTAAGTTTTGCAGCCATTTTTCTTTGTAACCTTGGGCACTTACTTTTCCAATAGCTGAGGAAGTCAGACCAGAAAATAGTCTGTTCTAGTACTGGTATTCCATGGTTCTTAGGGAAGATTCAAGTCTATAGAAAAGATTTTAAAGTGGAGTGGATATGTTTTTAGGTTAAATGACTTTGTTCATTTAGGTTTTGCCCCCTAAATTTTGCTGTTCTGGAGTAAAAAGACTAACTATCATGGAGTAAAACCAGATTGACTGGAACTCCTAAAATGTGATAGTTTTTATTTTTTTTGTTTTGAAGGGAAAAAAAGAAAGACAATAAGACTATTTGTCTACATTTACAAATGAGGACAAATCCAACCCATTTTCCTACATATTGTATGAAATCATATTCAGGGAACACTACAAATTCTTAACTGAAAAGGAGTATTTGGTCTGGCTTACCATCCTGAATCTAGAAAGAATTGTGCTTGATAGTCACATTTTGAATATTTTCATCGAGAACCTAGACAATAGGTTGCCTTGGTTGGGAAGACAAGTGCTTTTCTTCATTCTGCTGGTTAGAAGCAAGCCACGGGTCCTCCCACACTCAAGGAGAAATGACACAGGGGCTTGGACAGCAGGAGGCAAGGTGCCTGGGCCCACCCCAAGTGTCCTTTAGCCACATATGTAAAGCACAAACCAGATGGGTTATGATTACTGTTCTAGTTACAGCACTGGGCTAATTTGAGGATAACTCCTACTATGAATGGAAATGCCCTTCCCAGGCCCGTCTATATGATGGTAGTTTTTTGAGATGAGAGCTTTGGGAGATAATTAGATTTAGATGAAGTCATCAAGATGAGGTCCTGCATGGTGTGAGTCTTTTCATAAAGAGAGGACAGGGAGCTTGCTTCTCCTATCTTGTTGCACAAAGATGCAGCAAGAGGGCGTCCATTTTAACAGAACCCTATCCTGTTGGCTTCCTGATTATTTGGACTTCCCTAGCCCACAAACTGTTAAAATCAAAGAGTTTATCTAAGCAACCCAGGATGTGGCATTTTGTTAAGGTAGTCAGGGGTGACTAAGACAGTCTGTCTCCCTACACAACAGTTGTTCTCTGTGTAGCAAGAGATGAACAGCTAAGCACAAAAGCAGAAAACAGGGTGTTGGTCACCCTTGGGTAGATAGCATGCCAGGGAGAACACGTTTCAATTGCAACCACTGCCACTCTCATTAGCTTTAGTCACAAGTATATGTAGAAGGCCCCTGGGCCTTTTTGGCAACAAAATGAGGATCTAAAACATGCTGCCTTCAAATTTTAAGTATTAGACTACTGGAACATTTAAGGTAAACAAATGTTACTCTTGAAGGCTTTGACCGTAGGTCATTATCCAGTGTATTGTTAATTTCCTCCCAATTTATATCACTTTTTTACCTTTCAAATTTCATTCATTCATTCCTTTTTTTCATTCATTTATTTTTAGGTCAAAATACGTAGTGGTCTCAGTCACCTTCCCCTACTTTGGCAAACTTGCTTTACTTCTCTAGTTTCTCCCTTGATAAAAGTAGAAAATTTACATCTATCTAGAAAGAATATTCACTCAAAGTTCTTAGCACATAATAGGCACTCCATGAATGATAGTATAGCCAACTACGTGAGAATGCCTAATACGGGTTCACTTATTTACCTTCTTCAACTCGTCCTGCCAATAACACATGGAATTTATTAAAGATTTCTATGTGTAGGAGGATTAGGGTGGGGAAAGGAGCTGAGAAAATCTCACTGTCTCTTTTCTGCTTGGAAACAAACGTTGAATTCTTGAACAGGGTTTTTACAGATTATTTTTAAAGCCACATATAATTTGTTTTTAGAAATTATAGTCAGCATTATCAAGTAGTGTGGGATATTTTTTGACTGGTGTTTAATTACACTTTACAAGTAGATGCATTTCTGCAAGGGGCGTGCTGCTGTGACTGAGAGGTAGGTGCCTGTATTTGGGAAGTCCAAACCTTTCTTTTTATACTTAGGAGGCTCAGAGCACCATGTAAAATGCAGTCATGTGGAAGACAGGACACAGGAGTCATAAATCTTTTTTTTTTTTTCTGATACTGGAAATCGAACTCAGGACCTCACACTTGCCTGGCAGGCCCTGCACCACTGAGCTGAATCCCTGGCCCAGGAGTCATAAATCTTATGTTTATATAAAATCAACATTTTCAGTAATTTCATTCAAAACAAACCCTAAACAAATTTAGACCATTGAAACCCAGTGACCGGCAGTGGTAAGGCCGGCCCAGCAGGGCCCCTGCCGTCTCTGTGTGGACTTCTTGTAGCTGCTTTGGGCTTCCTGGTCCACACTCCTTCAGACTTGGACATTCAGCTGCTGAGTGAAAGGGGGACTGAGTGGGTCGTGGACTGGGAACCGAGGGGGGCTGTGGGGGAGGGAGGAGCAGAAAAGAGACTTCCAGCCTGGGGCTCCTGCTGTTCTCTTAGGGGATTTAGAGCCTGTAAAAACACATTTAGCTCTCTGAATGGCAGCAGATAAATAGCAATGGCCCTTAATTGAAAGGGAGGAGACCAAATGCACCAGAGGTCAGGACTTTACAAGAAGACTAGTGTCCTGGGGGTGTCAGCTGAAATAGTCTGATTTTTTTCCCTCATCTTCACCCTCCCCCTTCCTAGCCTGGAAATTCTGTGAGGGAAGGAGGAGGTACTACTAACTAAACTAAGTTGAGTTAAATATACTGTTGAGGTAGATGGTCCTTAGGTGAGCTTAAATTTCAGGATGAGGGAAGGCCAAAGACTTGTCTTCACTAGTATGTTATAACTTAGTGAGTGCTACCTGCAGTTTGCCAATTATCCAATTATGACACAAATTTACACATTTTTTAAAAAGTAGGCTGCTGCTGTTCTTCCTTATACATGGATTTTAGTCACTGTACATCTTGTGTCTTTAAATAATGTATTAGGAACATTTTCAAGTCTGTAAGTGCTTTTTTAATGAGAGTGTGAAGATTTTAATGGGACTAGATTGCTTTTCATGACATTCCAGAGTGACTTAATTGTAACAATGTTGAGAGGCTGTATTTTAAAGTTTGCTAAGTATGTCTGTATGGATTATAGTTAGACACTTAAAAGAATGGATGGCTGGATATTGGAATCAGATAGCTTTTTCCTCATTATTTTTCTCCAATATTCACTCTTTGCACATGTGTTTACCCAAAACCAGGCACAGGTGAGCACTATCTTAAATTGTTTAATTTTCAAGTAGGAAAAAAAGATGATAGCTGAGAGACTAATTAGTGAGGGTAATTTCAGAGACTTACTATGGCAATTGTGTAGATCCTAGGGCATTTCATCTCTCCTTTTGCAGAGTTAGGAGGCCAAGGTATCTGTCTTTGTCTACAGTCTCTGAAGTTTGTTCCCTATTTGCTTAAAAAGTTAACTCATCCAGCTGTGTGGTAGCACATGCCTGTAATTCCAGACTTCTGGGAGGCTGGGGCAGGAAGACTGTAAGATTAAGCCCAGCCTGGACAGTTTAGCAACTTAGAGTCCCTGTCTCAAAATTTTGGAGGGGCTGGGATGTAGATCAGCATAAAGGACTTTGAATTCAATCCCCACTACTGAAAAGGAAAAAAAAAAAACCCGTAAGTTCTCACCTGTACGTCATTTTTCCAGGTATTTTAATCAGTTTATTTAAAAATATTGTCACTCTGCAGATACCAATTTATCTTTCTAATGAAGGGGATTTCAGATTTTTTAAGTGAAGCTCAAATTTTTATTATCTTTAAATCAGTGGGGTTATTTAGAGGTCTTTTGCTCTGAATAGGCTTTCGGATACCAGGACCTGTGGCACACTTACCAAAATTAGGTCTGGTGGTCAGACATTTCAGTACCACTTTCAGTAGGGGTTTGTATTAGTTTCTTAAGGTTGTTGTCACAAATTAGGTCACTTAAAATAACAGAAAAAGCCTCATAGTTTTGGAGGTTAGAAATCTGAAATCACGGTAAGGAGAGGAACTCTTCCTCCCCTCTTCCTAGCATCTGGCGGTTCATTGGCATTCTTTGGCATTTCTTGGGCTTTCCGATGCATAATTCTAGTCTATGCCCTTGTCACTGTGTCTTTACGAGGCCATCTTTTGATAAAGACACATTATATGTTATTACATTAGAGGCTCAAACTTAGTATGATTTCATCTTAACTAACTATATCTGCAACAACTCTATTTCCAAAAAATGTCATAAACTGACTAGGGGGCCAGGATTTCCACATGTTCCTTGGGGGGGCACACAATTCAAACCCTAACAAGGTTGTATTTTAAATGTTCAGGAGGTGCTGATGGAGCTTGCATGGGTTCCAAAGCTTGGCTTTTGAAAGACCTACAGGTACAATGGTATATGAGTATAAATGGTGTAAGAGAGAACAACAAATTAGAATCTCATGCTGTCACATTCCAGCTTAAGAAATAAGACATTACCAGTACTTTGGAAGGCCGTAGAAAGCCTGGAGTGTTTCTTGAAAACAGATTCTTCCTGTAGGGATTAAATCCAGGAGATTTGGGGGAGCAGTGTGTATTAGAATTAACAACTTTTTTTTTTTAGAATTAAAAACTTTTTTTTTAATCCTAAGGTACATTTTAAAAGTCAGTGTTAAAAATTTTACTGAGGAGTAGGGTAGGATTGTTTTTTTATTTTACAGAATAGAAAAGAGGAAAAGGTTTAATAACGTTCACAGCATGGTAAAACAGTCATTAGCTTCTATTTCTTATGTTTGGAGGTTTCCTGAAAAATCTTACCTGCAATTGGTATTATTTAACTAGTTAGTTTAGATCTGTGGCCCAGAGAGACTTATAGTGGTGCACAATTGGATTTGTGGGAGGAGGATGTGTTTGTATGAAGGGACCTATTATTGATTGTGCACCTTGCACTCTTGTCTTTCTCTTGGGGATTTTGTGAAGATTAATATCTACTAGATAATTTTGAGTTTGTAAAATGCCTTGAGTTCCTTGGGGGAAGCTGCTACATAAATCTAAATAAATTATGCAGCACCTGAATTTGGTTGTTCATCATTTTTTATAGTGTGTTTTAATTAAGAACTTAGAGCTATTTAAGTTGGATGGCTGGGGAAAGGTTTTAATCACTCAGAGATAGTTAAATAAGTAGGTAGGAGCAGTATTTAGGCTGGAACCCATGAAAGAGTAAATGAATGGGATGTCTTTCGGAGATCAGTCATTTTTCATGGCGTTTTGTGTAGCTCAGCTGTTTCCTCCTAGGAGGGTTAATGTTTTCTCCTATGTGTGGATGCATTTCTGTTTGTACTTTGTTTCAGACTATCAGATATCTTATACCCAGTTATCTCTGGGTTCCTGAAAGAGTGTTTTTTCTTATACTATCTAGGTACCTAGGGAACAAGTGGCATCCCACGAAGCACATTTGCCTTTAGTTCACTGTGTTTCTAACAGACCAGTGAGCTGGGCTTCAGATTGCCTCTGTCTGCCTATTTAACACAGCTTTGTGTTCCAGTGGGTCATACTGTTTCAGGATTATTTAAGAATGGAGAAGGACACAGTTGCCAACACTTCATGGTCCAGACCTTTTTTACTGTGTTGTCAGAGTTTTACTGTGTGCTTACTCTTTGCCCCATTGCCGTGTGAATAGAGTCATGTCCTTCTGCTTCCCATGACTGACCCCAAGCCAAAGACTAAGAACTAGTAACCTTTCTCATTTATTCACTCTATACGAATTGGGTACCTAATAGCTAAGTAGGGCACTGACTAGCTAAGTGGTGAGCACTTTCGAATTCAATGAAGGTCTGGAAGGAATGGAGCTCTTTATTGGAGAGCACAGCATTAAAAACAAAAGCTAAACTCAATAGCAAAATAGCCATAATTTGATCAGGGGTTCAGAGGATAATTGTAGGCTCTTTAAAAACCTATAACAAGGGGAACCTAGCCTAGTTTGGTTTTGGATTCTGGGAAAGGTGTCTCGGAAGAGTGACATTCAGGAAACTGTAGAAGGAGTAAGCAAGGCAAGAGAACACTGCCCTCTAAGAAGCACACCGTGAAATGACTTTCCTTCCTGATAGCTGCTCTTCTCACTGGTCACACAGCCTGAAGTAGCAGCACAGTTTTAGCTAAATGACACCAGTTGGTTTGTTACACTGTGAATAGTTGAAGATTGGGGGCTTTGGGAAACAATAAGTATTAAAAGCTGAATATAAATCAGATAAGAGATGTTACAATAGTTTTATTGAGGCAATTGACTCATTAAGTTGGGCTTTTGGCATGCTGTTTATGCTCTTATCCTATTTGCAGCACAAAGATACTTAGAGTAGGTTAAGGGCTTGGGACAGGTAGCACTCTTGAAGGAAGTCCTCTGTACTCATTCTATCTGTAGGAGATAACAGAGAGTTAACATACCTTACATTTCAACCAGGTGTGATGTCACATCTCTGTAATCCCACATACTGAAGAGTCTGAACCAGGAGGATTGCAGGTTAAAGGCCAGCCTGGGCAATTTAGTAAGCCCCTATCTCAACATAAAATATAAAAGCCTGAGAGTGAGCCTCAGTGGTAGAGCTCTTGCCTGATATGCATGGGGTCCTGGGTTCAATTATCATTAATAGCAACAAAAATATTTTCAGATATAACTTCTCAAACTGTTGACATCAAAATCACCAGGAACTTGTTAGAAATTCACTTTTCATAGACCTCCTATGCCAGAGTTGCTGAAGTAGACTCTTAACAGGAGGACTTCTGGCCATTGTCAAGCCCTCTAAGGTAGCGTTACGAATGCCTGTGGGTCATTCAGAGATCCGAGAGAGGAGAAGGATTTTTACCATTTTAGCATCACAGGACTACCATGTGATTTCCTGCCACCTCTCACCACCAGGACCAATGATTTAATTTTCAGGGCCTAGTGCAAAACGAAGATGTGGAGCCTCATATTACAGAGTGATTAGGGATTTGAAGACAGTGATTGTAGAGCAGGGATTTCACAGATTGTCTCTCTTTTTTTTTTGCATTACTGGGGATTGAACTCAGGCTGTTGTGCTTGTGAGGCAGGCACTTCTGCCACTGAGCTATAGCCCCAGCGCACTGGATTTTGCAGGTTGTAAACCTATGAAGTTGGCCTTGCTTACCACACCTATTTGTCTTTAAAAATGCTCAGTAGTAATGAATTGTTTATGCTCCCTGTGCACTACACTGTTCTTTGCTTCTGTCCCTCAGGTCTCACTGTATGGGAGGCCGTTTTTCACCTCTGTCTTCTCATCTGGTCTTGCCTCAGTCTGGCACATATGGCATTAGAATTCTGTGAAAGTTTCTACTGAAACAGTGCTTTGAGGGGCCAGGCCCTCTCCTCATCTCTGCTTTCAGCTGAGGCTCTGCCTCAGTCTTCTAAGTGTACTGAATAAAATATTTTAACCTGAATGCTTTTTTTGTTGTTTTTTCCACCTGGTTTGGGCAGTTGAACCCAGGTCCTTCATAGTGAGCTACAGTATGAACCTTTTCGTTTTTCTTATTTTGAGACAGGATCTTGCTAAGTCATCTAGTTGTCCAGGCTAGACTTGAACTTGCAATTTTCCTGCCTCAGCCTCCAAGAGTGCTGTGATTATATATGTGTGCTACCATGATTGGCTTGAATGCTTTTCTCAATGCCCAATTAGAGTGTAGGTTACTGGGAATGTAGATTTGCTTCAGAGTGACCTGTTACAGGCAAGGCTGTCCTAGGAGTGTTGTGTGGAAAGCCTCAGGCTTTGTGGTCATGACTGGTATGAAACACTGTGTAAAGAACAAAGTGTGAGACAAACTAATGACACCTCTTGGCAAGTTGTGCATCCTCTGCGGTTTACACCTTTGATAGCTGCTGTCCTTTGTCTGATAACCTGTGTTCTCTTCCTGGATCTCTCACTGACCTCTGAGTTCTTGGGAACAACAGCTTTTTCTGAGCCACAAGTTCAAATGTGCTATTAATAGAACCTGAGGAAATGTTTCGTTTGGTGGAAAGGTGGTCATTTTGCTCACTGGTTAATGTTTGAAACTAATCATTTCTGGATTATTTGAACTAGGCATTCTGGAGAATTCTTAAAAGTTTAATGTACATGGTAAATGAAGTTGTGGTTCTGTAAATTGAGAATTAGGCTCTGCCTATTACATGCAGAATGACGAAATATATTTCTGTCTTGGGGATTAACCAGTGGTACCTATGAATTTGGAAACTATGAAATTTTATCTTATGATGGATGTGCAACTAAAATGTTCAGAAAAGTTAAACAAAATATTGAGAGTTGCTCTAGATATTTGGTGACTGAGTCAGGCTGGAATCCCCAAGTTCTGCTCCTCCTGAGGCCTTAGTACATAAATATTCATTTAGATTGTTGTGTTATTACTTGTAAGGATTATTATCTGGCCTTGATGTGATGAAGTTTGAAATGAATTGTGTATCTATCTCTCTTTTGAAATTGTTTTGAGGTGAGAAAGTGAAAACAAATTGTCTAAAATATTAGTGTCCAGCTCTAAAATATGTGAATTGAATGTACAACATTTAGATTTTAGTTGCCACATTAGAAATGTAAAAAGAAATAGGTGAAATTAAGCTCTATAGTTCTTTATTTAAACTAAAATATCACAAACTTCTAATCACTGCAACAGGTCATCAGTGTAAAAATATTAATGTGCTATTTATTTTTCCTCAGTGTAGTTACTATATTGGGCAGTACAGGCCTGAAGCATACTAGCTAATAGATTTTTTTTTTTCTTTCTGGGCTACTTATAAGCTATGTGGGTTAGTATATGGTATGGTGATTGGTGTGCTTATACGGCAGGGGAAAAGTGCTGGGGTCAGATGAGCCTAGAATCCTCCCACATACCTTTGCTGTATACCTCCACCTTTGTGCTGATTATTTGGAGGCAGTAGGTGCAGCATCTTAGGGGTATAGCATCTCTGTTATACAGTTACATTATCATCAAGGAGCTTTTCTCGTGGCTTCTACTTCATGTCTGCACAGAGAGCTTCTGATGATTTAGATCTTTGATTTCCTTAGAGTCAATTGAGAAGGAAGATATGGGTTCTGAGATTGCTAATCAATGTGTGAAATATTCTTTGGGACATTTAATTATAATTAAAAGTATCAAATTGGTAGTATATTCATTTCTTTGCCTAGGTAGAGCATAGAAATTAGCAAATTGAGGTGGCAAAAGACTGCACACATACCTGTGTCCTGGTCTGTAATAGTTTCTAGATAAAGGCTAATATATATTTGGCTTCAGGGTGTTTTGAAAGGAAATTTTCCCTTCATTTTTTAGATCACTGCTCAAAGTACACTGACAGAATGCAGAGAGACAGCCTTGATTAGATTAGGGGAGATTAGATTAAATCAAATAGTTAAAGCCTTTGGAGCCTCTAGCTTGCTGGAGACACCATAATGGCCTTCATAGCATCTCTAAATCCTATTAGGTAAGTTAATCTTATTGAAGATTTTAGGTCTGCTTAAGGCAACATTGTCCTTATATTCTCTCTGGTGGTCTCTGGCTGTTAAGGTGAGCTGACATATTAACTATCTTGAAATAGGTTGGCTTTATTGGTTTGGGATAAGTTATTCTAAATAACTTGAAAGCATTTGGTAGAGAGGACAGTCCAAGTAGAACAATTGTCTCCTGCCTGCCCTATGGTTTGCTAGCTGTTAGTTTTTTTGCCAGATATTTCTATTTTTTGGAGAGACACACTTTTAGGAAAGACAGTCAGAAGAGATGTACATAAATACTATAGTTGGAAAATTGGCTGCTGTGTTATTGTGGTAGATCTCATTTCATGGATGGTGGGAGCTTTATTTTTAAGTTTTGTGAAATCATCTGTTCTATCCTGTATCCATTTTAGAGGCTGTTATTAATAATCATGTGCTGAATCTATAGTATGGTTGATGAACTTTGCTAGATGTTGGGAGTAAAATAAAGACTTTGAGGGGGCTGGATATGTAGCTAAGTGACAGAATGCTTGCCTAGCATATGGAAGGCCCTGGGTTTCATCACCAGCACTGAGGGATGAAAAAAGAATCTTGGAACTTGGGAGTTGGAGGCATCGTTAGTACTGATTTTGTGAGTATGTTTATACTTTTCTTATAAGTGCTAGTTGACTTGCCTATTCCTACAGATATAGTCACTGGTTTTCTCAAGTAAAATATTCTTTTTTCACAAGCTTTTCTCCAATTTGTAAATTTATAGACAGGCAGAGTTTTGCAAAGGCATGTAAATTAAGCCAATTTTACAGCTTGAATGTCTTTTAGGGAAAGGGAAAAAATATATAAAAAACTAGGGCCATGTGTCTCTGAATGTATGTTTACTACATCCACAGTGAAGACAGGAAGAACTCTGAAGAATAGTGGTAAGTTTGATTTAGACTTTTCCTGATGGAAGTTGGGTTAGGTGTAAATAATTTCAGGACCCACAAGTGATTATTACATAATGGGTTGACCTTTGGAGATGCAGGATTTTCTTTCTGGGCCTCTTTAAAAATAAGGTTCATTATGTAGGAGTCTTAGTGTCCACCATTAAGAATCTGTGAGTTAATTGGTTCAGAAGCAGAAAATGAACCGTGTCATGGAACATCTGGATGCTCTGTGAATGTCTATGAGAATGTTTCTGCATTGAAGGGACTGACCTTGGGACTTCCAGTGCTGTTATGGAGTGAGGTTTTACTCTTGATGGAATCTAGAGGACTTATTAGTTCTCAATTTATTCCCTCCCTTGGGCTTTGTGTGTTACTCTCCTTAGGCCAAGAAGTGAACTGTGCTGAGTTCTTTACTTAACCTTTGCAGTCCGAGCAGTCCTGCATCTGTATTGTGTCCCCAAAGACTAGAGAGCATTTTAAGTGTAGGGCAGACATGGACCCTGAAGAAGAGTTGTGACTGAGTAATGAATGGCTTTGATTTACTTTTAGGAAGAAAAATGCAACTAGCTTATTGGATGAGGATATCTCTTTCCAACACTCCTCTGTATCAAGTGTATGGTGTTCTCTTCCTGTATAGCACTTGTAGTCTCAAGAGCTTTAGGGTCATTGACAGCACACTTCTCACTCTTGAGTTTCAGAACATAACAGAGCATGTGTCTAAAGCCAGAAATGTACTTTTCTGTAAGTGTTCTAAGAATTACTTTAATTCTTTGCATGCGCATGCACATGTTCATACAATGGGACCCCCCAGCTCAGTGAAGAGGAATCGTCTCTTTTTTACTTTTATTGATTCTTGGTTCTATACTTTTTTATTTTAAAGAGAATGAAAGAAGAAGAACAACAACATAGACAAAAACAAAACAAATCAAATCAAAAATAATAAAAATGATACAGGGTTTCAAAACAAAGTGATAGGAATTAAAAGTGTTTGTTGTATTATTACATATCGTTATCTTCAGTGAAGTTGCTCAGATTACCAGATGTAAGAATGCAGGATTGATCAAACCAGTAGAAAATAAATAATAAAAAAGTTAGAAACAATGCAGAGTATCACTAAACAGGAATTGGTTCTGCACTTTTCAGGCTTATCTTTGTTAGAAAGCAGCTGCTGGAAGAATGTGTGCTCATTTTATACTTGTGACCTTTACTGTCATGGTCCCTCTGACTGAAGGCTTACCCTGCCTGCCATCTCCTCTGTACCAGCTCAGCTTTGTTCTACTGGGTCTGGTTTTCCCACCATATGAAGATGACTTCTTGGATTGTTTCCCTGTCAGCTCTGTAACCATTTCTGCCAAGGCATTCCAGATAGCTGAGGCTGGGGACAGGAAATTTGAATAAGGAATGAAATAGATTTGATGAGGAGAAGTGTATAAGACTTCGGTATCCTATGCTAATAGTTTTCAGCTGCTTTGGAGTCATAATATTAAACATTAGTCTTCTAACTTTAGAGCTGTTCTTACACTGGGCAACCATGTGTGCACGCTGTCACTCCTTCTTCTTATCTCTGTTTTTCCTGCTCAGTTTGCCACCAGTTTTTATGTCTACCCTGTCTATTTTCTTTTAACATCATCCTAATTCCTTCCCACAATTAGCAGTTTATAATCTTGCTTGATCCCTTTGGGGCTGAAGAGAAACTGACCTCTTCTTTATGGTGTGCTCTCCTCAAGGAGAAGAGTACAGAGCCTTTCAAGTCCTGCCGTAGACCTTCACTGGGAGCTACAAGAATGCTTAAAGTTTACTGAGTATTTAAACTGTGCCCTACACAGTGATAAGCACTTTACATAGTTAATAACATTTAATTCAGCTGAATAAAGTTCACATATTATCACTGTCATGAATTACACATGGTGATTAGCCCATATGGTGAATGAAACAGTGAACAGTTCCTTAAAGGTTGTTAATAAGCCACCACTAAAGTCCCTTTTCCAAACAGATCTCTAGGAAAGCCTGGCCCTCTCCCTAGACACTCCCTCGGAATTCCTGATAGAGCAGTAAGCTTTCACATATTCGCAGTATCACATCATGAAGACAGTGATGCACAGAAAAGGAAACTGATGCCCAGAGAGTTTTAATACCATGTTACTGTATACACAGCTGGAATCAAGTGATGGAATGAAGATTTAAACTGGACTGCCAGTTCTGGGTCCTGCATCTGACTGCCCAGGGAAAGGCTGTGAGCTCACAACCCGGTTAGCTGGGCTCACAGCTGTGTTCTTTATCTGTGATGTCTTCCCTTTACAGAATCAACCTAAACAGTTAAATCTCTCTATATTTTCAATTTACTTTACAAGTGAGGGGCTCTGGGTTAGTCTCTGATGATGGTAACTGTGTTTTAAAGAACCAGAAAGACAAATGTTAGGGGTAGGCTTTTAAAGCTCTAGTCCCCTTTGTGCAAATAACGAGGTTTCTGACAAGGAATTAAGGCCTTAAGTGCTCTTGTTTTGGAAAGATTAGTTAATTGGTGGAGGTTGTGTTTGTGTGGTTAATTTGTGTTCCTGTCTCAGTACTATGTGAGTATCCACAGGCAGCAAATGTGTTGCCCAGCAGTCCTATAAAACAAGGCACTCTTCACCACTGGCACCAGTTGGTGCACCTGAATAACAATAGGAAAGCTTGTTGACCATTTGGCACTTCACAGCCCAGTAATTAGAAACTGTAAAACAATAATATGAAGCAAAGCCTCCAGTTAATGAAAAAAAAATCTACAATCCTGCTTTGTGGCTGAGTACAAAATCACAACCGGCTGCTTATACAGCAGAGCAAACACTTCAAGATTTTGGCAGCTGTTTTGTACATATAAAAGGCTCTATGCTTTGTATTATTTTGGGGGATGTTGTTATTTTTTAAAAACTGAAAACAATTGCCTAACTTTCTTGCTTTTAAAACGTACTGTAGTGGTTCTCAAATTTTGACTTCTAGATCAAAAGTTATCAGCATTATCTGGGAACTGGTTAGAATTGCAGTCTTTGGCCTTGCCCCAGATGTACTAAAGTAGAAACTCCAAGAGTAGGGCTTGCTAGTTTATATTCTGATACATTGTGAAGTTTGAGAAACACTAGGGGATGTGGAGAGTAATTCTGGAGAAAGAAAGTGGCTAAGTTCCTACTTGGCACCAGCAGAGGATGAGCAATAGGCTTCTCTGGCCAGAGGTGGGATAGTTGGCTAGAGATGTGATACTGCGAATATGTGAAAGCTTACTGCTCTATCAGGAATTTCGAGGGAGTGTCTAGGGAGAGGGCCAGGCTTTCCTAGAGATCTGTTTGGAAAAGGGACTTTAGTGGTGGCTTATTAACAACCTTTAAGGAACTGTTCACTGTTTCATTCACCATATGGGCGATCACCGTGTGTAGTTGGACTTGGCCCGTAGTTGTGTGGGGCAGAGGAGAAGAAGCGTGAGGACAAAAGAAGAGTTTTGCCGCTGAGGTACTGGGCTCATCACTGCCCACAACTGTCCTTAAAACCTGTGCGATGGAGTCTTCTCTCTATTATGTCCCTCCTCACCTTCCTTTTTCCTTTCCCTATCTCCTACTCTTTTGGCAGGTGGGATTTTAAAAATAATTTTCTTGGGACCTCTTGGCAAATGGCCTTGCTATCCTTTCCCCACTGTGTGGCGACCCCATTGTACTGCAGTTACACATGTTCATCTCAGAGTCATTATAAGTCCTTGTACAGCTGACCACTAAAGATTGGTTAGGAAATGAGAACTTGCCACCATAATGAAATGGACTCTGTTGGTGTTCCCACAAAGGCTTAGCTTCCTAGCACACTCCTATTTACGGAGCTCCACCTTTAGCTAGGATGACAGTGTCTTTGCTGGGGGCAAAAAACCTAATACACATAGAACACCCATCCTCTGGTTTCTTGGTTACTATCTAGACTTAGCAATTTCACCTACATTTTACAATTTATTTATTTTGCTTGCATTTCCCGCTACCTTTTTGAACATTGGATTTTCTCATTCCCTTAAAAAAATACAGAGCATAGGCCATGTTGGCTGATGAGTTTATCTCGTTCTTCTAGTTAGTCATCTAACACAGCACCGTGAAGCTGTAGGGATGAAGAAATGAAGGAGACAAAGCCTGCATCCTTCCTGACTTAAGCAAGTGGTAAAGGAGACTGAGGATTTTCTGGGGAGTAAACTGACCTCCTCACAAATGAATGACCCAGATCTTGGATTTATTTTATTTTCTCTGTGTTACTATGTGGGAGAACTTGTTTGGATGTCTGGATTTACTGTTGAATCATAAGCCTAACATCAGGCTTCTGAATGCCTATGTAGTTATTTTGGATTATTATTATTATTATTATTATTATTATTATTATTATTATATTCTTTCCTGAGACAGCGTCTCATTACATAGTTCAGGCTGGCCTTCAAATCACTATGTAGCCTAGGCTGGCCTTGAACTCTTTAGCAATCCTTCTGCCTCAGCCTGCTGAGTGTTGGGATTACTATAGGCATATACCACCACACCTAATTTTGGATTTTATTTTAAGGGGCCTGTGTCCTGTTTGTTTTTAAGGGATGGTAGCTGTGGATTTCCTTTCCATGTGACACAGAAAGGTGTCAGAGAAGTCAGAAGCTCACACTAGAGTGCTTATATGACTGGACTTAAGGAAAAATGATCTTTCTGCAAAATTAATGTCTAAACCTGGTAGATGTTCATGAGACTTGTAGTCTTTCTGTGTTGGCACAGGAAGGCTGACCCATGGTCCTTCCCAGCCTGCTTGCCCTTCATCTTGCCTTAATTAAATTCACAGCTGATGATGTGAACTTGCCTTCTGGCTCCCTTAACTACTCCCTCAGAGCAAAACATCCGGCAGACAGTTGTGACAATTAAGTCTCAAGGCCCAAGCTTTGTTTGATCTGAGGTAATTAAAATCAATCTGCCAAAGCATCTCCAATGCAGATGAAGCTTAGTGCTGACTAGAGGTGACCATCTAGTAAACCTGATTGGATTATGCAAAACCAGTGGTATACAGGCAAGTGTTTGAGACTATGGCCAAGCAGTTATTCCTTTTAACACTTTACAGGTGGGATTGGATAAGGAGGGACTTGCTTCTTTCTGTCCCAGGATACTTGGAGAAGTATTACCTGTGACAGCTAAAGAATTTGGATGAAATAAAAGACAAGACCTGTGGACTTACCTTTAAGAGGCTCAGTCAGCCACCACTTGGAGTGTGCTTGCTTCTGAGTAGGTCAGTGGTGAATGGATTTTGCCAGAGTTCTTGCCCTAGAATTAAAAATGAAGGTAGAAAGCACACTCAAGCATGTTCTGAGAAAGTCTTACGTGTGATTGGTGAAGACTTTCTTTTGGCATCTGGGTGTGTGTACCTCCCTTTCTTTCAGCTGCTTGTGCCTTTAGATGGTTTTCTCTGTGTTACCTCAACGTCGATCCTTCTTTGTTCAGCCATTTGGAGTATCTGTCTCTGTTTTTAAACATCACAATTTCTTTATTAAGTTAACTTTTAATGGTGTTATTTAAGAGCCAAACTAGAATGACTTTAGCATTTATAGTAAGACTCACTGGCTTTTTAAGAGAAATTTCTTTAACTGATCCATCATTGACTCTTGTCACACTAGGTACACCTCTCCTATTAGCATTTAACACATGTGTGCATTATAATTCTTGCTTTATTTCCCTTGTGTTTAGGAAGCAGGGAAATTTTCTGCTTATACTTAGTTTCTGACCAGGTAACTAGCACTCTGGGATAGGTATGGGGATTAGCAGTCCACAGTGGGTCACTACCTGTGTTTTACAGTTATGAGCTAAGAATTATTTTGTATTTTTTCAAATGATTGAAAAGACATCAAAGAAAGACTGTTTCAGGATAGAGTGGAATTATGTGGTATTTAATTTTGTTGTGCATAAATAAAAATTTTTTGGGATATAGCCATTATTGGTCTTTACATTATTATCTTGGCTGGATTTTGGGCTACAATAGCAGACCTGGGTAGTTGCAACAGAGACCAGGACGGCTACTGTATGTCTCCAAGTAGTTTGTTGACTGCTCCCCTCATTGTATGAGGCTTGTAATAAATACATATTATTTGAATTATTTTAAAAATAAATCTGAATTTCCAGTTAAGAGTTCTGGCCCAAGAAGTATTCTGAGTTTAACTGACTGGCTGACTGACTTGTTTCTCTTGTTACCCATTGGTAAATTTAAATTTAGTTGTTTGTAATGCTAGTTCATTTCCTAGAGCTAGAAAATTACATAGTCTCACTCTTCTGAGGAACTTATGTGTAAAGAGTTCTGTTAAATCTTTATCAGATTCCAGGTTCTGCCCCCATATTATGGCATGTAGAGACACCAAGAGGCACAGAGAGGTTAAACTAAGTCACACAGTGAAGACATGCCTTGATTCTTTATGGATTCATCTCTTTCTTTGTTAAGGCCATTCTTCATGATAAAAAGATATTTCACATAAACCTGCTGATATTCATCAGTAAACTACTGTCCAGTATTATATAATACTTTATTTCATATAGATACCAGTATCTTTTGTTTTTACTGTGGAAATTGATTTTAAAAAATAGTAACTCCATAGTTTAAAAAGTAAACACTGCGGAGAACTGTTACCATTATGAAATATAAATAGTGTGGTCTTTGAGAGCTGCTATGAAATTGTTCAGTGAATTAAATATTATGCTCTCAATATTCATATATTTGCTTCCATTGACTGTTGAGGAATGTACTTTAAGGATGACTCTGAAATCTGGGTTTTGTTTTGAGATACTTAAAAATGACCAATGCCCAAATGTAATGTAAGGAATTACAGGGGATTGGTATATTCACGAAGAATGTGAGAAATCATTACTTTATTAAATTGGGCTGGGGATATAGCTCAGTAGAATAAGCGCCTGCCTAGCAAGCGCAGGGTCCTGAGTTCGATCCCCAGTACCGCCAAAAAAAATAAATAAATAAAATAAAATTCCTACACAACGATATTACATAGTTTGTCAGGAAGGAGAAAAGGGGACGGTCAGGAGGGGGGTACAGTAGAGAAATATGGTCTAAGAGACAGGAATATAGCTCAGTGGCATAGCACTTACCTTGGCAAGTGCGAGGTCATGAGTTTGATTGCTGGTGCCACAAAAAAAAAGAAAAAAAAAAAGAAATATGGTATAAGTGTTTCTAGTAATCTAAGATCAGACACTTTCCTTTTTTGTGTTAAATTTTGTTATGTATATATGTTGTTTCCTGCAGAATCCTTTAGGATTTGTGATTTTTTTCTCCCGTCTTTCTTTTACTAAATAATTAAAGGGATAAAATTTAGTACTTTACGAAGTAATGATTTTCTCAAAATACCACATACCAATTTATAGGGTATCTACCATGAGATAGGTACTTTATACATTTTTTCCTTTTAGTAGCTTTACCACAGCCCTACATTATAGGGGTAGTACTCCTGTTTTATGTATGGGAAAGCTGAAACATAGACTGATTGGCTCAACTGAAGTTTAATAGTTAGCAAAAGCCAAGTTTCAAGTGTATGTCTTTCTGGCTCTTACATTGTTTCTAACATCCCACTTCTGCAATTATTACTTTGCAAAGATTTCATCATTGTATGCATAAATACAGTCTAGGGCCACACCTCACCATTTTGTGTGAATAAATCTCTTCGCATTTCAGGAATCAGCTACTTGTTTTCTTTATCTTTTCTGTTACACTGAACATCATTCATTTGTGAGATTCCCATGACTCTTAGATAATAACCTTTTTAGTTAATGCTAAGTTCATTTTGCTACTTAATGCAGAGGGACTTTAGGGTGGGGCTGAAAATTTTAACAAAATTTTTGTAAAATCAGTAACTTCCACCCAACTTAGAGTTTTCATTTTGTTTGTCATTGGTGGTCTGTGTCCTATCCTGTCCTAGCACACCAGTGGATTTTCAAAAGAAGATCTGAGAAACAACATTCCAGGCTTAGAGGTTTCACACTCTTTGAGTTCTATTGGAAGATTTCTTGGCAGCATTCAAGACCTGTATTTTCACATTCACCTTTTATCCTGGATCACCTGCTTAAAGTCCCTGCTTTGTGCTTTTTTCCTTTTGTGTCTTACATGATTGGTATTCCTGGGGATTTTACAGTTGCTCTCATCCCTTACATTACTGAGTTTTGCAGGAGCTTTTCTTTTCATACGTTTATGTTTGACACAGTTACAGACTTTTACTTACTTCTTTTTAATGTGTTCCCTTCTGTCTTGGTTACTTTTTTTCTTGTTGCTGAGACAAAATACCCAACACCCAAAATGAAGGAAGGAAAGGTTTATTTGGCTTCAGTTTGTGGAGGTTTCAGTCCATACTTGGCTGGTTCTGAGGCACAGTGGCACATGGCAGAGGGCAACAGTTCATGGCGGCGGTACACAGCAAAGCAACAAGTGCAAGAAGGGAGGAATGGCGACAAGCAGCTTCTTTCTCTCCCTTACATACACCAACTATCTGCCCTAGGGTGGGTATAGCTCTCACCCATAATCCCAACATTGGATCATGGATCAGTCATAATCTCTAAAAGCCACCCCATAATCGCATGAGGATTTGGGGGGACATGCGGACACAAACCACAACACCTTCTGAACCTTCTTGAACTTGATAGTGGCAGCGTACAGAAGAGAAAGAACAAAATAATACAAAGTTTAGGAAGAGTCAGGAATTAGAGAATATATTTTCTATAGAAGTGAAACCAGTTAGTTACTATTAATATCTCAGAATGTACATCCTACATGCTGAAATTCAAAATTTATTTGTTTTTTTAAAAATTTATTTGTTTTGAAGGGTGGTTTGCATCACTGGTGGAAAATGCTGACTTGGACATAGCTGGTATAAAAGTAACAATAACCCAATACAGAAGAATACTACATTTTCACATTTTTAACCTTGATTGTGCAGATGTACAAAGCAACTGTTAGTTTCCCAAACTATCATTCAACACTGTTGAACGGGAACAATCCAGGCATGATGAGATTCATGAAAAGTCTCTTGCCTTTCCCATAAGTAACACTAGTAGGTCTGGAGAGAGTTCTATACTTGCAGGCAATCTTTCTTGATCTTAAAAAAAATCGAGAGGGTTAGGAGTAGAATGAAAGTCTGGAAGGATTGATTGGTGAGGAGCAAAGATTTTGAAAAGACATTTTCTTGGAAGGGGAACGTGCCTCATCAAAATATTATGAAAACACTAAAGAAAAATAAGTGGAGTAAATTAGCAAGAAATGTTAGGAAGGAAAATTCCGAAAGGGTATAATTTCAAAGTGGAAGGCTTGTCTTTTCCAGTGTCTTCCATTCCATAAAGTTAGGTGGTTGGGGAAGATAGGGCAGTGTTTGAAATCCTTTCTACCACTGCAGCTTCTGGTGATCAGTTCCTTCCTGCCCTCTGTAAATGCAGGTACTATTAGTACCTCCACCATCAAGTACTGGTGGCTACTTCTTATGGTGTATGACTATCTCTACAAATAAATTGTTTATAAACTTGATAGGGATAGCAACTGGTATATTTTTTTTTTCTTTAAGTGTAAAGCGTATGACCAGGGAGCAGAAAACCTCTCCCTTTTAAAACCCCTGACATTCCTGGTATTGTATAGTCTCATGTTTTTGTTAAGGTAGTGTTCTACAGTTTAAGACAGGTTAGGATTTTATGTTCTAGAATTATGAACAAGGGATGCCTGTGGAAGTGGTAAAAATCATGCTGCAGTGCTTCATGTTAAATCTGTGTTCGTGTGGAAGACGTCTGGAATATGTCTGTCTTTGCTATTTACTTATCACCTGTAATGGTGCTGCACAACCACTCACTGACAGTGTTATTTTAACTTGAAATAGCATGAGAGTTAGAAGAAAATACCTCATGAATGTGAAGGGGAATTCTCCTGGGTGGATGTAATTGCAGTGATTTGAAATGCTTTCACAGGTTTGTTGGAGAGGGTAATTTTTCTTCTTTATTTCCTCCTTTTATTTTATTCTTAAGCTGGTATTACCTCACCTTCCACTGTCCATATACTTCTTATTCCTCCCTTCCCTCAAAGAAAAGCTTCATAGTAAGAATGAAAGGTGCCTGGAGCTTCTTTTTATTAATGGTTGATTTGACCTATTAGTACTGCAGAGGATGGAAAGTCAGAGTCTTTTGAAAATATTTAGTTCCTGGAAGGGGCAGCTGTCTTATTACAAAGAAGAGAAGGCATTATTTCTAGTCCCAGGTTTGTTGTGAGTGTTGCTGGTGGTAGTGATGACTCTTTAGCAGGGTGCTTAGCACTGTTGATATTTTATGCTGGATTAATCATTTTGTGGAAATATCCTTTGCATTATAGGATGTTTAGCAGCATTGCTGGCCTCCACCCTAGATACTAGTAGCATCCCCAGGTGTGACAACCAAGAATGTCTCCAGATACTGCCAAATAAGGACCAGGATCACCTTGGTTGCAAAGAAAAGGCATGGCTTGTAAGCACAGAGTAGCCACAAACAGCTTTGGTATATTAAATGCAGCTCTCAAATGTGATTGATAAGGGTATATTTAGATATAGAAATTCCTGCATAATCCATAAATATCATTAGTCCTCCAGCTTCCTAACAAACACTTCACGTATAGATATGTTGTTACCTCTTATTTTCTAAGTGACCATTGTAGTGAAATCTGGTTATCTCTGAGGTCACTCCAAGCTCTCACATCTTATGATTTTAGTTACAATAGACTTTTTACAGAATTTGAAACTTACAATCTAAAAATGTATTTGTAATCACTTAGTCTGTTTCTTTTTGTTTCATTCAGTGTTATTCTATGACTGAATCAGAGCAGAAAAAAGGGTTGCTTTCTACAAGTGGATATTATATAACCATACTGAGAGTTTATCAGAACAGATTTTTGTAACAGTATTTCTCAGACTACCTGATCACCAACATGTTGGTTGTTTGGAATAAGGCTTTTAAATGGTGACATTTATAGTATGTTAATATTCCCTTGTCTAGGCTAGTGCTCTTACTGTCAGCTATGTGCTCTGATACCTTAATCAGGGAAACTTTGACTTTCCAGAGTTCCTTTGTTGATACTGGGATTAAATTGGAAAGCCTTCTATTCCAGCTGCTTTTTAGGCATAAATTACAGTTTCTGTTTTGTTTTTTCCTTGAGTGAGAGGTGACTAAGAGAGAAGTTTAATACCTCTTATGGGTTAATGTGCTTCACATGGGATGTGCCCAGCCAGAAATAACAAGATACATACCAGATGTGAAGGTACCAGCTAATATAATTATGCTGGAGATTTTTTTCACTATTTGAGGGCTGAATTACATTGAGCTCATTTCTTTAGCTGTAATAGGATTTGGTATAGTTACTTAAATTTGAAATGAGAGCTTAGCAGAAATACTCATGCTTGTGCTTTTACTAGAAGGGTTAAGTCGTGTATATTTTTTGTACTCTGGAGCTTGGTAAACAGAAAAGTCAGGAACATTAAGATTCATGCCAAGGCTTAGCTACATGGAGAGATGTGTTCTAGTGGAAGGTAACAGCTTACTATGTTTTCTGTGGGCTCTTGCCTGGAAACTAAATCTGAAAGTATCCTGATCACAGTGCTGTTTCTTTGTCATTTTGGAAATAACAGGTCTCTTAGCTTGAGCCAAAAGGTAATTTCACATGTATTGAGTATTCAGTAGAGGGCTTGAATTGCACTTACTTTGTCAAACAAATAGATCCCAAAATGAATCAAACAAATTGTAAAGTGAACAAATTGAGGATTTATCTTATATATTTAAACTTTTTTTTTAACCTCCGTATATTCATAGTGTGTACAGAAAAAAAAATCTTTGGAAATGTCAGTGAAAAAGGTAATATTATGTCATAGTGCAGTTGTGATTCTGGACATGGTCTGTGGGCTATCTTTCCTTTCCTTCTCATCTAAGTCATAGTAAAGTGACAGTACTTGAGGTGCTTGTTTCACTGTGGAAGATTTTTATTCAGACCAATTTGTAATGAAGCACAGCACATGGCATCATTACCATTTCTAACACAGAGAACTCATTTTCAATTTTCCTATCAAAGAAAAATGACAAATAGATAATGCAAGAAAAACCAGATGGACTAACTGTATTAGGAGCTTAGTATGCATATTTTGTGTCACATATTAGCATTCATTAAGTCAAAAGGGAAAAGAATGAGTTTTGCATACATGCATTAAACCAATAAGGCTGGCAATGTTCCAAGCTAGCTCTTGTGGATTAATTGTTTTATAACTGTTTTAATTAAAATTATTCAGTATATGATTAACCTAAAAGTTTTAATTTCCACAAAACTGTTGAACAAATGAGACATTAATATTTTACATTAACTGTGGTGACATTGCTATGGTTTTCAGAGTGCCTGCTTGTTCAAGTAAGACATGGCAAGTGGTAGGTGGGAAGCTCTTTGTTCATGCTGCTACTAAAAACAAAAAAACAAACAAAAAGAAAAACCCCAAAAACACAAAGAAAACCAACCTATGAATCAGGAGTAGATTCCATAGATGAACATTTATTTAGTCATCCACCACCTCTCATTCAGACTGTCAGGTTAATCTGTTGTAAATTGTCATGTTAGCAGCATAACAAAACAAGAATCAGTTTACTGTGTGGTTTTCTCCCATTTGACCTCATAGTAGTGTTAATGTACTGTGCGAAACCCTTAGATAAGAAGGGACTGGCCCATGGGGACTATGAAATTATTGATGTTAAATTCTATTTTTATTATAAGAGGTACGGACAAATGTTAGTTCTGGAATCAAACAGAAGGTAGGGAAGGTTTGAATGGGCCACCACTGTCCTTTGGTTGAGGTTGTTTAGACTGGCAATAGGCTAAAAAATTGCATCTCATTTGGCAAATGTTCAGCCTAGGTCCAGTAAAATTTCAGTGTGACCGTATGGTTTCTTGAATAAACAGAATTGTACTTTTCTTGCTCATCCCCTGCCTCACTTTTCCACCTACCCCCTGCCCTCCTCTTAGCATTCTTTAGATTATTAAGAGTTTAGGATGTCTTTCTCTCCCCACCTCAAAGTCTTGTGCTCTCCACTTTGATCTGTAGATTTGGGTCATGGTACTGTAAAGATTGAAGATAAATGGTGGTATTTGAACTGCATAGAAGGATATTTTTAAAGATAAGATTCATGCTGCTCAGAAAGGATTATGATAAAATTGAGGCTGTTCTAACTGTCCAAATAGTGATAAATTCTTTAGGGTACTAGGCTGAGCTCACTTGTTAGGTTGCGTGACACTTGATACAGCATTTTCCTTGCAGGTTTCTATCTCTGGGAATCCAGGATGCAACATCTGAACAACAGAAATATATCTACTTGGTGCTTACGCTGTCAGCGTCATATGACACTGTGGTCTGTTCAGATCTCCAGCTACAGTCTTGATTTGGCCCCTTCATTACTTCTCTTCCAGTTGTTTCTTCTGAGTACCAGAAGGTTTTCTGTGTTAGCCTTCTTTTCTGTTTTATATAATAATTCTCCTTCCTAAGTTTCTTCTAACTTTTTAACCACCAGATTATAAATAAATTATTCATATATTCAGTATTTTTGAAGTAGTAATCAGAGTACAATAATAAATCTCATGCTTGTACAAGTTGCCAGAAACCAGCTTTACACAGGTGATTTTTGAGATAGTTTATCAGGCATGTTGTTATCTATTTATTTCTTTAGGCTCTCTTGAGTCTATCATTGCATGAAGTTAGATCATTAGAAATGCGCATACCTGGACCATATTATTTTGGTTCTTTAGAGAATTGCTGTTGTGGAATTAAGAGTGCCATGCCTTGGTAAATGGAGAATAAGAGCACTTAGTTTAATAATTCAGTATTCTAACTGAAAGAATATTTCTATCTTTCTATTTTTTTGATAAAACCTTAAAAGGAATCTAATGTCTTGATGTTTCATATATATGTGTGTGTGTATATATATATATATATATATATATATATATATATACATAATATGTATATATGTATGTATATATACCCATACATTTTATACAGTCACATATAAAGAGATTCTCTAAGAATTTGATAGTAGAAATAATTTTATTTCTTCTGACCAACATGTATGCATCCTTTCATTAAGTGTTTGAGTCAATTAGTATTGTTATTATGGAACTAACAACTGTTGCACTGCCTTAGAAATTCTGAGATACTTAACTTAAGTACTTGCTGGTCAAGTACTATAACTATTTTGCTTGATGAGTTCTAGTTTTCATCTTCTCTTAACAGTTTCTTTCATTGATTAATGACTGGCTTCTAAGATATGATGCATCTGACCTGGAATTCACGTGTAGGTGGTGTACTATGTTCCCTGTGATAGAAAGAAATAATCGAGAAGCCATGCGTGTGGTTCTTGCCCCATAAGACCTGACAGTCTTGGCGTTAATATGGTACAAGTGTGGCAAGAAGAGAAGTGCCACCAATGAGGGTTTCGGCAGTAAGGCTCTAAGAGTAGGAAAAGAGCTGGGGACTTAGTGCTTGCGTTCTACCTTTCTTCTCCTTTTCTTACCATTTTAATGGGCTCTCTATTCCCCTGCATCTCGTTTCCATTCCAGTAGCATTGTTTCCTGTTGGGACAATCTTCTCAGCTGTGAGGCTGCCTATTTTCCTGACCATCTTTCTGTAATCTCATATCCACTTGTACCTCCATAAAAACTATGCTTGTGCAGCTCTTTATCAGTTAAATGGCTGATCTTTTCTCATTTAGTTTTCTGATGCAAACATACCTCCAAATCTAATAATTCTTTTGCTGTTCAATATATCTTTTGTCTGAGGCTTATTTTCTATTGTAACTGTAATTCAACAGATATGCCCATTCAGGTGATTTACCTAATAGTTATCATATAGAGGGTAGAGGGAGTAGGTTGTTTCAGATACTCTCTTTTGTTTGGTTGGTTCAGGCTTGGTTATTATAATTTTACTTATTTTGCTGCATTAGTTTTTGTGGCTCCCTTTTACCTGATTTTAAAAATCTTTTAAGTATTTTTTATATTTTATGATTCTGAGGATTGAACCCAGAGCCTTCACATTGAGCTACATCGCCAGACCTTTTAAAATTTTGAGACAGGGTTTTGCCAAGTTGCCCAGGCTGAGTGTAATTGGGATTCTCCTGCTTCAAGCCCCTTGAAGTGCTGTGATTATAGGCATGTATCACATGTTTGGCTTTTACTACTTGATTTTGGTACACGTTGGCACTATGGCTTCCATTTGGGGATGTTAAATTTCAAATCATGAAGATATCATGACTATAACTTTAGTAATTCTTAATCATCACCAACAAATAGTATTTTCTGGGAGTCCAACTTGCATAAAACATACCTTTGAGGTACAATAGACATTATGAAAGAGAAAGAAACTGCTCAAAAAGGAAAGATAATTGGGATGAGGGAAAGGAGAAAAGAAGGAAAGAATATACACACTCCCACACACCCACACAAACATACACACATACACATGATAGCTAAGATAATTGTACTACTAATTTCTATTAGTCATTGAAACACATTATTGTTTATATTGTTTGATCAGTCTTACATGACTGTATCTGGTAATCTGAGCAACTACTTTGAAGATAACAATGTGCAATATAATAACCATTGTTAATTTCCTATCATCTTGTTTTGAAATTGTGTATCATTTTTATTGTTTTTTATTATTGTCTTTAAAATTAAAAAACGGAGAGTATCTTCATACCTATATCAAGAACCTGTCATATTTTTCTGTGATCCTAATATGTAAAAATCATTTGTAACATTGTGAAAATCATTTGTTAACAGTTAATATAAAGGTCAGGATAGGTGGTGTTGAAGGAGACCTGAGCACATGGGGGTTATTTAAGGTACTGAAATGTTCTATTTTTTATAACTGTGACTGTGGTTACAACAGTGTTCATTTTGTTATTCTTCTGGAAAGTGGACATGCTTTGTACCCTCTTCTGTATTTGTAATCTGTTTCACTATTTATGTGTTTACTAGAGAAGAATCTCAGAATGCCTGGGGAAAGCACAAAGTAGAAAATGTGGTTTGTACTCCTACCAGTAACATATAATCACTTTGTTTTAAAAGCATATCTTTCAGTATTAGGGTGTTACATACTTGTGTGTATGTGCACACACATGCATATATTGTAACAGATAATCACTTTGTTTTTAAAACTTATATTTCCAGTTCTTGAGTGGGGCACACTCACATCCACATGTATGTTTTATACTGTACTCTATGGCTTCAAATTGTAGTAAATAAATACATTCATGTATGTTTGTATCAGTGTACCACTATTTGTACGTATCATAGTTTATTTGCCCAGTCTTTTATTTTTTGATATTTAGTTGTTTCTGATAATTAATTACTGTAAAGAGTGTGTTTCAAATACACGCATTTAAAAATACATAAATAAATTGCACCCTTCTTTATTTAGTATGTAAATATACACAAAAATATTTATACAATATTTTTGTAATTATACAATATTTAGTATGTAAATATACACAAAATTACTGCATGTCTAAATGTACTGGTGTGCATCTTTTAAAAGGTAAAATTTGAGTTGGATATGGTGGCATGCACTTGTAATCTCAGTACTCTAAGAGGCTTAGACAGGAGGATCATAAGTTTTGACCCACACTGGGCAATTTAGTGACATTCTTTCTTAAATAAAATTTAGATAGGCTGGGATGTAGCTCAGTGTGAAGAAAGAAAGGAAGGAAGGAAGAAGGAAAGAAGGAAAGAAGAAAGGAAGAAAGGAAAGAAAGAAAAGAAAAAAAGAAAGGGAGAAAGAAAAAAGGAAGGAAGGGAAGAAAAGAAAAAAGAAAAAGAAAGGAAGGAAGGAAAGAAAGAAATTAAGTTAATTTTGGTGGCAAGATAATTCTGGCTTCAAAAGCTATTTGAAAGATTTTTTTCCACCTTTTTAAAGAAAATAGAAACAATCTTCAATTGTTTTCTTTTTGTGAAGTAAGTTACTGTTGTGAGATGAGGTAGCAGATGGCCCTGACATCTTTATTATTGGCTGTGGAATTATTTATTCACTTACTGAGTGCATTTATTAAACGCCATTTGTATGCCAAGTATTTTGTTTCTGATGTGAGGATGTAGGAATAGAGACTTGTTTCTGCTTTCTCAGGCTGGTGACATAATTAATAATAATGTTTGGGATGTTGTTAGTCCCAGTTCTCTGGCATATATGGATCCACATACTTCTGTGTGGATTAATTGGCTGTGATTTTTGGTATATTGTTAAAACAGAAGATTTAGGAGCTTATGTAGCAGAGTGGCTTCTGCTTTACTCTTCTCAACTCCTCCACCCACAGACTGTACTACATTCTTCTTTAATGTTTAGTCCTGAGTTCCAGAACTTGGTGGGTAAAACCTGAATCATGCAGAAACAGAATATCCTTTTCACATGCAGCATGAGCATGACAAGGACATGTTGTGCTTTTACACTGCTCTGGCATTTCCAGGGTCCCTTCCAGCTCTAAAAGTCTTTGATTTTCTGAAACTCAGGTCTCTGGAGATCCTAATACCAAATCCATTCTCAAACATTACATGTTTTGTAAAGAAGAATTATTACTATTTTTTGCAATATCAGCTGAACTTTGAACTTTGTTTTTGAGATTATCAGCTGAACTTTGGAGTATAAATACACAGTTAAGAATGAAAGAAGAAAAGTACATTTGCCCATCCCAGGGGATCAGATGAGAGGATGTGTCTATTTATCTGCATTGGATGGTTATTTTTACCCGTTGCTTAATAAAAGGTGTGTGTTTGGGTGCGTGTGTGTGTGGTTACATTTCTTGTGGCTTGAGCTTTGAGATAGAAACATTTGGCAAAGGAAAACCTTTGGGGCCCCAAGAGGAATTGTTCATGATTAGACCAAAATATTTCTTAGGTGGAATTTTGAGTGGATGAGATGACTAAAGTTTTACTCTAGGAGAATGCAGATCTGTTTATGGACAGGTGCATTCTTCCTAACTTTGGTTTTAGAGCATGATTAATTAGCAGCATGGCTTCCCCTTTCTTACTTAATTTGTTTACCCTTCACTGGTATTACTTTCTGTGTGCACCCGTGGAATGCCTGCCTGTAAAGAGATTCTAGCGAAGGAGGAAGTTCTAGGCCAAAAGTCATCAGTCCAAGTCCCAGTACTCATTATTTATATATCCTTGGGTGTGTCATTCAAGAAATACTTTTTCTTCTCTAGAGTGGGATAATAACAGTTACTTGATCTCTTTCAGGACATTGTTAAAAATTAAAAAAGCATATAGAAGCATTTACTATAAGGTAATGGTTATTGAAAAAAAGGATTGAACAGGAACTAGCATGGAATTAACTTTTTGGCCACTCGGGTCTGCATGTGTGTATGTATGTGTACGTATGTGTGCACATACATGTGTTTCTCTATACCTTTGATTTGACATTCTAGTATGTAAGTTTGAGATTCATCTCATTTATTTTTTGCTTAATGATGGTGAATGACAAGGCCACTGAGTTCCAAAGGTGCAATTTGTTCTTTCAGACAACTAGATTTCTCCAGGTTCTCTAAGGTCATTTGGATGAGGCAGTAGTCAGTGTAGGGAACACTAATGGTTATGATATTTAGTTCTATTTTATTATACTTTAAGTGGCATTCAGTAAGATCTCTGAGCTGGCTTATAAAACATGTAGAGGGCAACAGAATTAAAATAAACAGAATGAGGAATTGTGGCAAAGGGGGAGATGTAGTGAAAATAGAATAAAGCTATATGAAGGCTAATGGGCAAAAAACCTAGTACAGGATCTTAGGCAAGTAGAAGTGGGAAGTGGGCCACATAGCTAACTTCCTAGGAAGCAGGACCAAGAAGAAGCACAATTTTTTTCTGAGAAATCTCAGTGGAGAGGATGCAACTCTGAACACTTAATGTTTAGTATAGCCAGCAGAACATCCAATGTTGATTTGTGAAACAGTTGTTTTTGTACCATCTATCAAAGCAGACTAATATCATTGAAACAAAGCATGATTGAAGGCAAAGAATGAATATACTGGGTCAAGATCGTGTGTCCCACGCAGGCAGCTCTGAAGAGCTTCTTAGAGCCAAAGACAACATTCAGAATTTATCCAGGGAGGATAAGCTGCTTGCCCTCAGGCAGTCTTCCACAAATACTCTTTATCCCAGCTGGAGCTGGCATCAGTTCCTGAAAGGTTTCCAGTGGTGTTGTGGCTAGTTAATTGGCCAAAATCCTAGAGACCCAGGGATGGAAATGCTTGTCTTGTCTTCAGAGTTAAATATCTTCCCTGCTGGCATTGTCTATTTCTTGGTTCTGGCAGGTCTGCTGCAAGAATTAGACATGTGAACTGATGTATTCCTTTTGTTAGAGAGGGCAGCTAAATGCCAGTTGTGATTTTCAGGCTCTGGCTATTCTAGGAACCACTGGTAATTTGGAGACTGCCAATTTGTTTCATTTTATATAAGCTACTGGGTGGACCATTTAGTGGTTCACTAAATGGTCATTGCTATGAACAACTGACTGAATTAAAACCCGTCATATTTGTAGAGTTTGTTCCTAAATCAAAAAGTTGGTAAAGGCTTGCGTTAGATAATTCATTTTAAGTCCATGTGCCCACGTTTGTTTCCCAGTGGTTACTAGCTCTAGATAATTTAAAAAACAAAACAAAATAAATCAAAACCTCCAGAAGACTGTTTTTTAAAAACAGAGATTATATTCTGTGCTTTAGTGTGACACAGAAGGAATCTGTCTGGTTAAAGCAAGAGATTGTGGTGCTAAAAAAGGAAATTGGCAGTCTTGCTCCTGGCAATTTTAGTCCAAAATAAAAGGGGAAAGAATAAAAAAAAAAAAAAAAAGAATGACATGCTGGCTGCAGATTACATTAAAGGGAGCCTTGATCTTTGTATGACCTTATACCCTAACCCTAGAAGATTAGTTTGCCTATATGGCAGATGTTTTAGAGAGTTAAGGATAGAATTTTCTGTTCTATGCTCCCCATACTTACAAACCCATTTAAGAAGTAATCTTGATTGTTCTGTCCAGTTGCTTCCTTGGCTAGAAGACAATGTCTGTGGCTTTGTGTCCAAATTGCTTATAAGGAAATGAGAGCATCTCATTAAGAATTTGGCCCTAAAACTGAGTCAGAGTAAAGCTACATTTATGTTTTTGTCCATAACCTTATTGGCAAACAAAGTAATTTTCATCAGAAATTACCTTCTTTTAAGTATAAGGTAAATTTGGCAATAGAGCTGAGGTTTAATATTGGTTAAATACTCTAAAAGTCACATTAACTTTTGAATGTCAGTTTCTATTCCAATATGTACTCTTCACGCCAGAGGGAATTGATATAGACTGTTATGCCAAGAATGAAAATCTGCCAACACCTAGCAGTCAGAAAAAAAGTTTACTGAGTTCTTTTTGTTTTGTTGAACGTACTTTTTTAAGTGGATGATTTCAATTCCTAAGTTCAAATTTTTGCTCAAAGTATGAAGTTTTTCAACATATCGCATACCATTTAATTTATATATTTACCACTTACCAACAGGGTGAAATAGGATGAGGAAGTCTGACTCCTATTTTGTAAAGAGAGAATCAGAGGCATACTTAGTGACAGAGGTCATGCATGGGGCTGGTGAGGTTGAAAAAACATTTTGTCTTGATGATGACTCTAATCTTGTACTTATTATTGTTTAGGAAACTTAATGTAATGTATAAAAAACAGTTTTATGAGTAACTCTTAGACTAGGCAAGGTAAAATGTGTCCCAAGTAACTTCTCTGGAGTTTATATGCCTTCCAGTCTGGCTGCCCACTATTTAGAGGCAAAGTGGCATATGTGTTAAGAGCAAGAATTCTAAAAATTGATTACCTGGTTCTGAGTTTTGGTCTGATAACATTAACTTCCCTGTGCTCACTGTCCTTATCTGTGAAATGGGGATGATTGCAGTCCCTCTCATTTCAACTTATCAATGTAAATTATTTAGAATAGTGCCTGAGATGCTGAAATTCAATGTATGTTATTTCATTTTTATATTATTGCTAGTATGACTAAATGTGTAGCTTGCCTGAGAGTTCACAAGGGTATGTGATGGTGGGTGGGTGGGTAGAAGGTGAGGGTTGAGAACTTATTTTTCATTTATCAAGTGAAAAGAAGCCAAGTAACACTGGAGGGCATAATGAAACAGCTGTGTGGTAGAGATCGGCTGTTTTATCTGAGTTCCTCTGGTGCTCTGATTGTAGGTCAGATGGCTTCAGAGAGAGTAGGGAGCTGAATGCTCTGAACAGAGACTGTGAGAAGGATGAAAAGGGTCAGGAAGGGATGTTGTGCAGGGATGGATTTGATGGTGCTGTACCAAGTCCACACATCCGGGCTAGTGCACATTTTTGTTCTTTGTGTTACATTAGTCTCACGCCTTTAACCCTGTGACTGACAGTTGCCGAGGGCACAGGACTTTCATAAGGTGAAACTGGTCTGACTACAGTTTGTCCTTGATAAAGCTTTAAGTTTTGCAATAAGGACAGTGAAGAAAGTGCTTGCTTCTGTGTTTTGGGAATGTTAATAGATCTAAGAGGGAGTCTCTGTTGTGCTAACCTCTTTTAGCCCAAATGTGAGATCCTGATATTTTGGGGCATATGGCCTACTTTCTGGATGACAAACATAGTTTTGGTGTTACAACTTTAGAATTGATAAAATTTCAATCTCGATATTTGTTTACAATGTTACTTTGGAAGAAAAATAAAATAAAAGTAGAACAGAAACCTTTTATCCAGTGTTACTTTTCCTGTAGGATTAATAAATTTTGAAGACGGGCTGGGGATATAACTCAGTGGAGTAAGCGCTTGCCTAGCAAGCACAGGGTCCTGAGTTCGATCCCCAGTACCGCAAAAAAAAAAAAAAAAAAAATCTTGAAGACTTACCAGATTGGTATGGACAGTTAGAATTTCTCAAGAGCTGTCTTTTTCCATCCAGCAGAATCTTTTTCTCTTATAACTTCCTAGGGTGGTTTTGGTTGAGATTTTTTTTTTTACAAGATATAGGCATTTAATTATCCAAATAATATTAGCACAAACCTTTCTTTTCAATGAGGTAAGAGAAATTAATAGTATAACTATCTTAATATATATAATATATATATATATATATATACACCTACATACATATATATTTTCTCCTTTTCCCTTCTTTTCTCCATTACTCCATCCAAGTTTCTTCTTTTTACAATTTTTATTATTCTTCATTTTACTTTTTTAATGATAATTTTTTTATTTTAAAAGTAAAAGAACAGAAAACATTAGCAAACAGACACAAACTAGCACAAGAACAGTACAAAAACTGAATTACAGATAGGGCGGCAGGGGATTAACAATGGTTGTTGTATTACACGTTGATAACTTCAAAGTGTATGTTCAGGATAATGCAAATAGATGTACAAGATTGATTAAACAACCAATCATTGTTTCTTACATTAAAGTGACATGAGACAATAGTGCAACCATGTTAGCCATCCTGCACATATATACATACCTACATAGCTATCCCTCTCTTCCTTTTCTCCTTCCATTCATCCCTGTTGCTCTTTACTTTTGAGCAGTTTCCTTTCATACCTCCTAATTTATATTCCCACCTTCAGCTTCTTACAGTAATGATACAATACGCTGTTTGCACATGCACGTCTGATTTATTTCACTCATGAGTATGGTCTCCAATTGTGACCATTTGCCTATAAAAGTCTCAAGTTTGTCTTTCTTTATATCTGAATAATATTCCATTATGTAAAAATGCCACAGTTTTTTTATCCAGTCCTCTGTGGATGGACATTTGGGTTGCTTCCACTATTTAGCTATTACAAATTGTGCTATTACAAATTGGGTGCATGTATATCATGGTGATATGATGTTTTCAGATCTTCTGGGAAAATACCCAGAAGGGGAATAGCTTGGTTGAATGGGACCTCTAGACCTAGTTTGCTGAGGAATCTCCAAACCTTGGTTGAGATTTTTTGACTCTTGCAATTATAGCCCCATAATTGTATTTTTATATACATATGCTAACATCTCATAGGATTGACATTTTGGCAGATGAGCAAACAAGAAGAATTGAGGAGTAAAGTGTTATAAAACTTTATATCTTTGCAGACATTTCCTTTGCCTGGGCTGAAGGTGATCTATAAATATGCTACAGGTGGATTAGGAAACCAAAGGAGTGTGTATAACCTGCCTTGATCCTAGTGTGTACATACCTAAAAGTTGAGTCAATGACCCTTAAACCTAGAGTTGTAGTGTTCAGTAATATCATCCCACTGAGTTTGAAAGATACCATCAAATTCAAAGGATAGTTACATGTAATATAAATGTACCATGTACACAACAGAATATTGGAGGGAAGTATAGCACTAATAAAGCACCAGTTGAACATCCTTAAGTATGGCCCTGGGATGACCCAGCCAGTTTTTATAGAAATTTAAGCCTTTATCTCAGTATATTAGCATCTGTGAACAAACAGATCTTTTCTCTCATTTCTCTTGAAATCACTTTCCTCAAGTTCATTTTGCATTTAGAGAGTCACTGAGGCAAAGCCATGGTTTGGTTTCCTTTTTAAAAAATGAAATGCTTCTAGAAATGATCATACTCCACACTGAGCACTGAGCCTTGTCTTATAAGTTTTCAAGGCTTGGTCTTGGTGGAGATACAGAGATGGAAGTCTCATACTTACAGTTTGGTTGAAGTCAACTATGTTGAGGTACCTTGACTTAATTAAATCTGATGGTATAAATATTACATTGGCAAGATGTTTTTGTGTCTCTCTAGTCATATACCCACCTTGGGAAGGTGCCAGAAGTAAAGAATGGTTACTTCCAGTATCCTAAGAAATCTCTTTTTTTAAAAAAATATTTTTTCACTGAACAACAACCCCCCATTCTTACTGTTCCAGAACCTCTTTTTTTTTTAGTAAAAACATTGTTCTGAGACTCAGCTTAGTATGTTTTATGTGTGGCAGTAGATTTTTCACTTATAGGTATAAAGGCAGTGCATTCATTATAGAAGAAATACAAATTATTTAGTCAAAGAAATAGAAATTTATTTAAGTTTATTTATTCAAGGAACCTAGAACTCAAAATTTATTTTAATAATACAGTCTCAATGTACAATCTTGGTGCCATTTAATGGTAGTTTCTTGAAAATTATCAGCTGATGGAAAATTTCCAAGAAAAATAGAAAATTTCATCTACTTGAATGCTTTGTTCAATGAACTTTGTGTATAGGGGCTTCTGAAGAAATGTAGTCTGTCAGACCAGGTAGACTATATAGAACCTGGCTTATTACCATTCTTCTGTTGTAAATAGGAGACCTAGAAGTACTAGTGAGGGGCTTTGTCCAGTGCTAAGACTTAGTTAGTGGCCCCCTACTGGTCTCAAAGTTGCTTATCACTCTACTCTGTCTTAGTGATAACTGATATTTCTGACAGTGAATCTAAAGGAAAGCCCAAGTTTTCCAGGGTTTTATGATCTTCAAAGGGAAGTTACATTACGTTACTAAAGTTTATGCTGAGTATCTTTTTTTACATTTCATTTCTTTAAAAATTGGCTGTTTGTGTACTGTTGTAAAACCAGAGCAGTTTAACTGGTAGTAGTGAATGTACTATTTTAGATAGAGCTAGAATGAGAAAGTTGCTAATTTTAAGAGTAAAGAAAAGAGTTGGTACTTTGTTATCAGTAAGAACCTTGCATGGATGAAAAGAGTCTGAGACTTACTGTGCTTAAGGAAATGGTAATGCTCTGATGGTGATCTTATCCAATTTTGAGTTATGTTTTTGAAGCCACTAGTTTTTATTTTGGTGTTTTTAAGATATTCTTATGGCTTTCCTGGGAAGACTTAGTTTTTGGAGACATTGTTCAATATTTACTCCTGTAGGTTAAATGTGTTGGCCATCTGCTGTTAATTTTGTAGTTACATTAAATTATATTTTTTGTCTAGGCTGTAAGTACCAAAAGAAAACTTAAGAGTATTTGCAAGTCATATACCTTTGTGCTTGAATGATGGTTTTTATAAATGTAGTTTTGAAATGGACTGCAATTCACTGCTGAGTTTTTAGATTGGTAATTTAAACCTATGGACCTTTGCCAGTTCTCTGGAAGAGCCCTCTTTGAGACCCCAGACTGTTGATATTTCAAACCAAGCTCTTTGGGTGAGTCTGGCAGTGATGCTGATAAATTGCTTTTAAGATGCTTGGGGCTAAAGGACAATGATTTTGTAATTCTCTTTCAAGTTCTTAGGCTGACCTCTGAAATCTGGAAGAGCTGATTTTACAGACCAGTATTCTTCAGGGCAGACACAGGAAAATCTTGTCTCCTGCTTGATTCTTGTACAGGTGCTTATTGGAGGAAGCCAGGCTTATGCTCTGGGGTACTAGAGAAAAGGCATGGAGAATAGTACTGCTGGAATTTTCAGCCTGCTAAAGTGACATAGAACTTTTCAAGGAGAATCTAGAGTTATTTATTGTTCAGCTATCTCCAGCCTCTGGAATTGACTTCTGGATGTTATAGATGGCATCAGTGTGTGTAAAAACACACTTTATATTCTATTTAGTTCTTAGCATCAAGTTGCTCTTTTTCAAATTTTTTTATGGTAAGTTAGTGGTTTCTCTGATATGATTTCTGTTGTGAATTGAACAAAAAAGATGACAGAATGGAGTTATTGCTTGACCAAATTGTCTTACGTACAGACAAGCTGAATTGGTGCTTTGCTTGGAGTTGGCTTGGAGTTTTTAAAAATTCAATTGAGGGCTTTATAAGGCTGTGCCTGGGGTTGTATTTCCAATCTTTCTCAACTTTTGTTCCTGTAGAAGGGAGGAAGTGGAACTGTGACAGATATATTGCCAGATAGCACACAATAGCACACAAAACGAGAAAGACATGGTGTGAGCCATTCGCAGAGACAGATTTACACTCTGTGCTGCCCTCAAACCATAGATCCATCTATTTCAAAGAAACAACCTGCCCACTGTATTATATTTCATACAGAGACACAGCCTAGAAAAGAGATGCTGACTCCTATTTAGCTTTTGCCAATAACGCTGCATATTTTTCTGCAGTCAATTACTTTTGTGGGGATGGGAAAGTTTATTTGGCAAGTGAAAGCTTGTCTTTAGATTAAAGGGAGACATCAGTATTTGGCCATGCTGTTTTCTTAGTAAAGTATATATATATAGTTTTGCTGGGTTTTGTTACTTTCCAGCCAAATATATTATCAGGCATAGAAGTATCACTTATTTCACAAGAAAAACAAAGCTGGAGAGATTGTGATTAACCAAAGGCCAGATCATAGTTTCTTTTTGGTTTTCTCCGTAGGCCTGTTTCCCTTAGAGATAGCAGAGTTGACATGTGTCATTGTCTTTCATGGACATTTCATGGGAGATCGCATTCATGGTGGCCAATACCAGGAGTGCTGGAATCACTCTGCCAGTATTGTTATACTCACTTTCCGGCTATATTACCACTGTTCTTCAGTTACCTTATCTGCAAAATAAGAATGCCAGATCTTGACTTTAGACAGTAGCTTTGAGAGTTCAATTTAGTTAATACATATTAAGACACTGAGAACTATGTGTTTAGTAAGTCTTTGCTAGTGCATTTTTAAAATGTGTAGTGATTTCATGGAAAATAAGTGATGTGTGTGATACCTGGTATATTATTCTACAAATATTTGAGATGTATAAAGAAACTCTACTTGCATTTAAAAAAATCCCAGATAAATAGTTTTAAGGTATGAAAAAATACTTTTGGGAATAATCTACATTTTACAGAAATTGGTGAAACAGAGGACAATGTGGATATAGTTTCATAGTTCTGTATGTTGAGATTGTAAAATATTAATTCTTCTGCATATGTTTCCAGTAATGGTATTACAGGATCATATGACAATTCTTTCTCTTTCCTTTTTCCACCCTTCTCTTCTTCCTCCTTTCCCCTCCCCTCTCCTCCCGTCCTCTCCCCTTCTCAATTTCTACTCCTTTTCTGTTTTCTCTTTCCCTTTCTCCCTTCTTTTGTTTTGTGTTGTTGTTTCTGACACAGTCTACGTGTTGTTCAGGTTATTCTTCAGCTGGTGGGCTCTCAGTCTTACTTACCATGTTGCCCATGCTGTTCTTGCACCTGTGGGCTGGGCTCTGTTATTTCTCCCGACTTAGCCTCCCAAGTAGCTGGGGCTATGGGGATGTGCCATCATTCCTGGCTTATATTTAATGTTTTGAGGAACCTCTATACTCATTTTCATAGAGGCTAGACCATTTTAGTGTCTTGCTAGCTGTGCAAAAGTGTTCCTCAGGCCTGTCTTTTAAGTAGCCCTTTCCAAACAGACAAAGTGTGGTTCCGTGGAGAACAGGTCAGCTAAGAAGCCTAGGATGGCCAGTTTCAAGCTTCATCAAACTCTTGGAATCAGCCTCAGTAATACTGGGTAATTACTCTTGTTAAGCTCATACGGCTGCACCTGGGCCTATATGTCATCACCTAATTATTCACAGAGTATTGGCCTGGGTGTCAGGACAAGTGGGCTTGAATAACCTTAGTCCAATCACCTGAACAGTGCATTTAGACTTCAGACTTACTAAAGATATTGTTTCCTGCAGTTGTTCTCCATAGTTGCTAAGGATACATCTGTTCTACATTTTGAGGAGCTGAACAGCAGATACTGTGCTTTGTATTGCTAGGACTAAAACTTGAGTATTGGATCCTGGCATCTCCTGGCATGGCATGCTGGGCCAAACTTAATTTCTGTAGGATGGGATTGGATGTTGGAATTCGGTAAGAATTTTTCCTGACTTCTTTGTCCTCTATAATAGTCAGATGTCCAGGTTACCCTGTGCTAGGTCAGATTAGGATCTAGTTGCTTACCTTGTGGCATGAAAATATTGGGTATCTGCTGTCTTTTAGAACTTACTTGAGTACTAATTCTAGCCTCTTTAGCACTAATACTCTTTAATACTTATGGTTGGTCCCGTCAGTAATGACCCCTAGCTTTAATAGCTGTAAATATTCCCCTAGACCAGGGGATATTTAAGGGCTTTTCAAGTTAAAAGAATCATACATTTTGAGACTGAAAATAGCCCATGAAGTTCTTCCAGTATGATGAAGACCCTCTTTGAGGATAAGCATTTTAACAGCTATGTGTCTTGGGGAGGAGGCAAGCGGAGATGATTGGGTGGGCATTGGGGAAGTATATTAGCTAGATTTCCTATTGCTGGGACCAAATACTCAATACCAACTATTGAAAGGAGGGGAGGTTTATTTTAGCTCATGGCTTGAGAAGCTTTAGTCCATGACCTGCTTGCTCCAAAGGAGCAAGGGAAATATCATGGCAGAGGAGTGTGGTGGAGCAGAGCTTCTCAGATCATGGTGGTTGGGAAGCAGAGCACAGAGGAAGAGACACAAAAGAACGTACTAGGGAGCCGGGGATATAGCTCAGTGGTATAAACGCTTGTCTGGCAAGCCTGAGGTCATGAGTTCGATTCCCAGTACCAATAAAAAAAGGTATCAGGTATCAGGGATCAGATATAGTCCATAAGCTCATCCCCCTCCACCTGCTTCCTCCAAATAGGCTTTGCCTCCTAGTCGTCTGTTCAGCCATGAAATCATCAGTTGATGAGGTTAGTGCCCTGAGAATCCATTCACGCTCTCCAGGAGTCTCTCGTTCTTGTCAGGTTGGGAATCACAGTTAACTAGCATAAGGAGCAACTACAGAAAAGAGACTGGTGAGGAGGCTGCTGTGGTGATCCACATGTGGGTGAGTTTACCTTTTCCAAAGTGCTTGTACCTGGGACAAGGTCAAGCCTCTTTCTGAAATGGCAGCCCCCTTTATGCCCTAGGAATCTTCTGTGATGGGCCTCTGCCCTGGTTAGAGCTACATGGGAGGAATTGATGGATCTGTAACCCCTTCTTTTTTTTTTTTTTTTTTGTTAGCAATGTCTTCTCACCCTGTTGCCGTTTATGTTTTTTAGTGAATGATTAATTAGAAAAATAATCATTTGTAAATTGTGAGTGAACCAGACATTTGGCCCTGCCTGTAGGGAAATGGTGCCTCTGAGCCGGGTGTAGTTTGCAGCTAGTACATCAGAGCTGTAGTATTCCCAGACCAGTGATGAATTTACATGAAGTTTCTTTTCAGCATGTTAATGATTGTTACAGCTGAGTAACTAGCAAAAAATAATAGCAAATGGGATGAGGAAATATTTAATGCTTCTGTATCAGTTTTAGCTTAGTGTCAAAAGTACATTTGGATGCAGGAGGGAAATGAAAGTCTTGGATGTTAGAGATGAAGTTGACTTGTGTGAGCTCCGGTCTTTGTTTCCTTTTCTTTGTACATAATTAAAAAGGAAAAATGAGCTGTTCCTGTGGTGGATTTCACTAGGGGGTGGTTTTTCTCTAAGTTTTAGGGCATAAGACGCTATTTTTCTGGCAGTTTGAATCTGTATTTGGTCTGCATCATTGATTAAATGCCAGGTATGTTACAGAGGCTGTTCTTTTTCTTAAAGTATAGATTTCATCATGTTACTTTCTGCTTAAAAACTTCAGTGCTTTCCCAGTGGTTCTAGTGTGGAAGCTGTACTTTATAGCCCTTTACTCCTTAAGGCAATTCCATGGGGCCCCTTTGTTTAAGCTAGTGATCAGCTTGTCCCTGTAACCTGCTTGAGGCTTTGTCATCTTTGCATCTCTGCTACAGTCATTCTGGGGCATGAAATGACCCACTTCTAACTCCACTCTTCCTCTGGGCCCGAATCTAGAAGTTTCTTTGACTATCTTCCCTGGGTGAGAGCCAGCTCATTTTGGAATGTAGAGAAAATTAAATTCTGTTCCCTCCCATTTGCCACGGGAATTCAGAATAAGTCCTGCTTTGTCCAACTTCCTATATATCATCTTCTGATTCTAGGCAAACTAAGCTATTTATCCAGATAGATAAACTATGAGCAGTAGAAATTTCAGTTATAAATGAACTAAACAGAAAAACAGGCCTCAAGGATAATGTCATGTTTCCTGAGAGCAGAGCATTTTTATACAGAAGTTTTTAGTAGGATATTCAATTCAAAACCTGGTAGCATTTCATAAAAAGTGCTGCTATAGTGTGAGGATGTTGGAAGTAGGATAAGTATTTAGAGAAAATGACCAGACTTTTCTACTCAGCTGTTCAAATTGTCTTGGAGTGTTGAGTTCGGTCCCAAATAAAACAATGCTCAAGAGGACATGGCCAGGATGGGCTTTAAAACATGAACGCTGGGTGTACAGAAGAGTACAGGGAGGCAGTGTCTTACTTTGTGTTGTCATGTGTTCAAGAGGCTGTATTCAGGAAGTGGTATATTAGATTTCATGTATAGAAATACAGAGAGGACAAAGACTACTGGTTGTAGGTTATAGGAAGACAGACTGAAAACCAATGTTATCAGTAATTTTTATCATACTGTTTTGAAAAATGAAATGAATTTTGCCAGCAGATACTAAGTTTCTAAAGTGTGAAGGGATATAAACAGCATGAGAAAATATACTGGGGTAGAGGAAGACCTTTAGGGCAGGTAATTTTCTCCTTTAGGATGAATCTTTATCATATAGTTTTGGTGAAAGCGTTCAGTAGTACAAACTAGCAAACTTTACTCTATGTAGTAATAGGAGTAAATCCTGACATAGAGCAAGAAATATAAAAAGTGTAGTTTTCTGACTTGATAATGAAATAATGTGAAAGAAATATGAGATCTAGAACCAGGATTTTTAACACTGGGTTCAAGGATCTCAAGAGCAGTGTTTAAGAATGAAGAATGATTTGCAGATTTTTGTAGGAGTCATAAGCAGTTTCAAAAAACATATTCAATATTATTCTTTATATATTTGAGAAATTGGCTCCTAAAACACATGAGGCTTTTGAAGGACAACGTACATCTAAAGTCTAACATACCTCCCACCTTACTTAGTGTGCAGCCAGTAGCTAACTGTTGGTCATATTAAAGAAAACAAATACCTCTGGAATTGCATAGGAAGTTACCAGTGGTTCCAGGATTCTACTTGAAGAAATACCAGTAGAATAGTAACACAAGTAGGTCATATTGAATATTTTGAGTAGAATTATTATCCAGGAGACTGTCCAAATGTACTGTCTTTCTCCCATCAGTCTTTGATAACTGGATGCCTTCCCTTTCACCCCCTTTGTGATGCTGAAGATTGAACCCTGGGCCTCACTCATGCTGGGCAAGTGCCTTTATCACAGAGCCACACACTCAGCCTCTCAGATACCCTATGTACCAATCCCCTTAAACCTAGTCCTGAAATAAGATGAACTGTGTGAATATTTGTTTTTCCTTCTCTTTTACTGTGCTTCTGCTATCAAATTGAAATACCCTGGCTCTTTCTTTCCTTTTTGAAAACACAAAAGAGGATTAAGCCATATAATGGACTATTTATGTGTCAAATTAAACGTTTTACACTGAGGCTGTTTCTGAGTTATGTGAGCAGTAAAAATATGTATTAAGCTGCCAAGCCTTTTAAAAAATGCATATTATTCAGCTGATAGTCTGTAACAGTCTGATGGACCCATAATGGTGTTTTGAGTAAATACGCATTTGAACAATTTATGAAACTTATGTTTACATGTGTATTAAACAGCCTTGCTAGGGAGTGACCAAAAGTTATTACCACTTGACAGCTGGTGACCAATTTGAAATGAATCGGTGGATTCTTCTTAGTGTGGAGTAAATAGGTTTTCTTGTCAGGAGAGCAGATTGGGTGTGTAATCATCAGTGTGTGGGGCCTTAGCCCTGGAGGCGTGGGGGATGATCGAACAAGGTGCTGGAGTCTTAACTCCCCAGAGAATTTGTACCTTAGAGATTGACATGTATTATTTTATTTCATTTGGTGCCTGAAATTTTTGTACCTAGAAACATTTGTAGACTATATGCTGTGCATAGCAATATATTCTACTTTTGGAAATAGGAACATGTTTCTTTGGCATTTACCTTTTAGTTCAACAATCTTGAAATTTTTATGGTAATATGCCCCTATCATTAATACCTATTTTCATTTTTATTTAGTTCCAAATTATATCTACACATATAAAGCTTCTCCTAAAATTAGGGGGGTTAAGGCCCAAGATTAAGAAAAAATTAGTATACATAGATGATCTGATTTTCTTTTTGTCCTTTAAATAGAACAGTCTTTTGAAATTTATCTAGATTCTAACTTTCAAGGCAGTTCCTTGGAGGCAGTACTGTTTTCCAGGGACCTCTTTTGAAGATGACCTTCTTCAAAATTAATTTACAACATTAGAACTTTCCTCACTTTACCTTTTAGAAAAAGATCTTTCCTGTGGCATTTAAACTGTCAAGGTAGCTAGAAATAATGAGGAAACTGTGGTACTGTGAAGAGTGAGAAAGCTTTGTACAAACTTGGACTGTATCACTGCACAGAGTGAATTCCTCATGCTTTATATGCCTCAGTTTCTTCATCTCTATAGTGAGGTTAATGTGTTTTTAGTACCATTGTAGAGATTTAAGCAGCAGGACATGAAAACATCTATTAGTTCCTGGTGTATTTTGGACACTGAATAAGTCTTAGCTGCCTGTTCTCTCTTTTTTTGAGGTAAAGCCATGGGACTCTGGGTGAATAATTTAGGTACTTGCTGCCAAAGGGAAATTTAGCTTGTGCTATACAAGGGGGCTTTTTATTTTTATTTTTTTGACAAGCACCGGATTCTAGAAATAAAAATAAGATAATTCCCCTTTGGCCATGTGGGTTAACAGTTTTTCCTATCATTAATGATGACTAATTTGTCCACTGAATGTGTGTGTTAATTTTTTGCTGTTAATCTAATTCATTGCTTGCCATTGGGACTGTAAACTTTCCTTTTACCCTTAAAATTCCTGTAATTTCATATGCTCATTCAGCTGGAATTTGTATTTCATAGGACTAGGGTGTATTGGAGCTCCCAGAAACCCTGGTATAATCACTTACTTTCTCAGAAGAAAAAGCTAAACTTTGATATTTGGAGACTTGATCAAAATGGTACATGAGTTATTGAGAAGGCTGGAATTGCAGCAGACCTGATATCTGATATCTTAATCCCCTCCCTCTACCTTCTCTTTGAGGTACTGGAGACTGTATCCATGGCCTCAGGTGTGCTAAGCACACACTGTACTACTGAGCCATACAGACTCAGATTTTTACCTTACTTTAGTCTGGTGGTTCTCAAAGCATGGCAGCTAGCCCAGCTGCAGTACTTGGGAACTTTTAGATATGCTAATTCTAACCTCCCAACCCAACCCACTTACCCTGAATCAAATAGTTCAATAAAACCCTCCAGGTTGTTTAATCTGTTGTGTGCTAAAGCTTGGAAGCCATTACTCTGGGTTTTACATTTATCTACTTTTTTTTTTTTTGATAGAGTAGTGGAGGCTTCAGGTAGATTTTCTGAGTTTCATAGAAGATGGAAGGTCTCCTGCTGTCATTTGTATGCTTCACTTTTTAACAAGTCCAACTTCGGTGTAATTAACAGCTTGTGGCTACCTTGACTTATGTGTAATTGTTTCTGGGGCAGGTAGATGTTGCTCATTTATTCCTTGCCAAGTACTAATTGTGAAATCTGGGTGTCATTGAAACTCAGCTAGAGATTTTGGGGTCTTACCCTGGGAGATTGTGATTCAGTGAGGTGAGAGTGGGAAATCTTTAATTTTTGAAAGCTCTTCAGCTGATTTTGATACCTAGACATGTTTGGAGAACACTGCCTTAGAGATTAAAAGAGCAGAACACTAATCACCCTCTTCAGGGTTTCCTGTGTGGTACAGTTTGGTTTTATGGTGATCAGTGGACAGGAGTCACCCAAAATAAGTGACTATAGTTGCAATGCTAACTCTTAAAGTTGAAAGTAGGTTGAAATTCATTATGTAACAAGGTTTCCTTACTATAGTTTCAATATGACAATGAAAAATGTTTTTCAAGAACACAGGTATCTTTGAAATTGAATAAATGGGAATTAAAATAAGTACTATTTTGAAAAGCAGGAAAGTCCTTCTGGAACATTTTGAGTATTTCCAGAAATGAGTATTTCATGGGAGAGAAAGTGGTGGCTATCTGTTGGTATATACATGTATCACTTGTTTAATCATTCTAAGCATATTAACAAAAGCACAGATATATTTTTAGTTGGAAAATACGGATTAAATACTGTATTATATTATTTTTCATCTTGCTAAGAAATATTTTGTTTTCAAAAAAAGATCCACCAGATTAACAGTTTAAAAAATCCTAATCTGATATTTGAGTAGGGTTAGGTCCTGATTTGGATAAATTTGATATTTTAGTCAGATTTAATTAAGCATTTTTGATAGTCCTTTAAAAACAAGCATATTAACCAAGATATTGACTAGACAAATACTAATATCAAATTTAAAAACCTGTTCTTTAAACTAGATTGATAGTAGAGATGAATTGGCATGGTGCCATTTTTTACAATATTTGTCTTACCTTACTAGGCCTTTTGATCATTTTTCATTTTAATAATGCTTTACAAACTCACTGTTAGAATATTGTTTCGACCAAAAATACTGTAATTGTGAATTTCTTGAAAGTTACCACAGAAATTAATAGACATACTTTTTATTTTTATTTATTTGTTTATTTTGTCGTTTTGAGACAGGATCTTACTATACAGTTCAAGCTAGCCTCAAGCTCACTTTGTAGCCCAGGCTGGTCTCAAACTTGCAGCGATCCTCCTGCTTCAGCCTCTCAGGTGCTGGGATTACAGGTGTGGCCAACATGCCTGGCTTGTATTTTTTTAATTATAATTTTTAAGTGTGGTTTCTCTGCCAGGAGCTTCTGCATTATGGAGGAAATTAATAAGGAGTCTTGACACCCCACAATTGCTTGTTTTCAGTCTAAAATAGGAAAAGACCATTCCTGGCATTTTTGCTTTGTGGGCGTTGGATAAGTATATGTCATTACCAAGCCAACTACATTGTAAAAAGTGCTCCCCCTTAAATATCTGAGTAGATCCTTGGTTGTTGGCGCACATGAATTTATGAAACCAAGGATGAGTGGTCACATTTTTTGTGTCGTTTCTTCATCTTCCAAGGACAAGTTGAATTTTGCCCTAAAAACAGAGACTATGCCTGGGGAAGTTTCAGCAGAGCTGTGGTGCCTCTGACAAATTCTGGGGTACAAGAAGACTCTGATCTTCCTTTGTTGGTTGGGTCACCTCTCCTTAGGAAAGGCCAGGAAATGAAGAGCTTCTTCCCCTTCCTGATGCCATCTTTCTTTTCATTGCTGCCAAGTGTGTGTGAGTTGGGCTCCTTTCCCTCCAAAACACACCCTGGTAAGGGCACAGGAATTATTTCAGACACAAGGAATAGAATAATTTTCAGAATAATAGCAGAGTAATTGGGCCTGTTGTTGAAACAACATTGATGTCTCCATGTAAAAATAATTGCTGCTCTTTGTAAATACTGAGTATCCTTACCCACTTATCTGTGTGTGCTCTTCAGAAACACCATATAGAGACCTTAGGATTCTCAAGAAGCCTACCATAACTTTGCCCAGGCAGGGGAGGCTGAGGTCCTTCCTATGTCTTTTAGTTATTTTGACTGCAGATGAATGCAGAGTGACCTCCACTCCGCCCCAAGAGCTTGACCTTCTTGTCAACTTTGTGTAACATTAATTTTCTAATGTGTTCTGGTCAGTTTATAAGAAGATTTTTTTTTCCTAGTGTCTCAGCTGTTAGCCTGACTTTTTTGTCTTTTCATTGGTGAAATATGTATGTCTGTTCTGTGAGTGGAGAGAAATAGATAAGTAAAATCCACTGAACCAGGATGGCATGTGCAGTTAGTTAGCACTACCAGAAAAGCTGCCTCATTGTGTACAAAGTGTTATTTCTAAACATCTAAAAATATTCAGTTACCTTATTCAGTTGTTTGACTGATAAGGGATAGGTAGGACTCTGTAGCAGCTCTAAGTGTGCACGTAACCGTCGAACAGTTCTTCTCAAACTTTAGTTTGTATTATAGTCACCTGGAAAGCTTATCAAAATGGAAAATGCTAGCCTTTATCCAGTTTCTGATTCAGTGTGCCTGGATGGGGCATGAGAATTCACACTGCTAACATTTTCCCTGTAGTTGCCAGTCCATTTACCTGACTTACTTTGAGAACCTCTGGTTTAGGATGTTGATCTTACCCTCTTTTGAGGGGAAGGGGAGCTGAATTGTAGTCCCCTTTCTTAGAAGTGTTTGTTCTTCTAAGCAAACATATAATACTTATATACTGTATCCATGTTGCTAAGCACTGAGCTAAGGTGCACTAAGCATAAATAAAGATGGCCTCTGCCCTGGGGAACTCACAGTTGGGGGGTGGTTGTTAAAATAAGATCCAGCAATCATGATTAAATGTTATCAAGAAGTAGTGTGGTGGATATGCCAGGGGTAGATTTTCTTCTGGGCTCTGTGGTGTGGTTTAAGCCAATGATAGGAACATTTTAGAGCTTTCAGTGATAACAAATAGCTGGCTGTGGCATATGCACGTGTGCCATAGGTTCACCACCACTGGTTTAAGCTTTTTCCTCAGCTTTATACCTAAGGAATGAGTGAAAGAAACACAAATGTTCTGTAGCAAATTTGTTAACTCTCTCACCCATTTCTTCTTTGATTTCCTGGCCATCTGAAACTATGTATTCAGATACTCATGAATTGACATTGTCATTTCTCTAGTTTTTGTGGGAATGTTCTTTTTCTTTTTACATTTTAAAATTACAATTTCAGACACTGTCCACTCTGGCAGCAGGACTTGTAACAAGACCAAGTTAGGTTGGTTGAACTGATTTATGAGACAGCTTAAAAAATTTATGAGGTACCAGGGGAACTTTCTGTAGCAGGATCAGCATGCCACTTTTTTCCTTCTCCTTAAGTAGATCAGATATTTTATGATAGCACAGCAGTTTATAATAGAGCCTTCTAGGTCATGACCCTGCTGTTTAAGACAGACACAAGGAGAAAGAAGGAGAATAGCATATTCCTTTTTGAAGCGCTTGTTTTGTTAACTCTGAACAGTAATTTGGGTAAAGCAAATCTATGCATAACTCCACGTTTTCCTCCCTGGGTAATCTTCTATAGTCCTGTTGGTATTCTCAGGCATCTTTAATGGGTCTATAATTTAAAGCACAATGAAATGTGTCTTTGAGTGTAAGAAAGTGAGTGAGTGACATAGTTTATGGTTTCCTCCCTTCTTTGTGACAGCCTTCTATAGACAGGAACAAAAAATGTAGCCAAACCAGTGACAGGTTATAATGTTTTAGTTACTTTGTTGATTGTTCATTTCTAGTCTTTGACATTATTTGCTACTTACTGATCTAGTAGAAAAACAAAATAATTTTCTTAGATAGCATTAGAAGAACTAGATTTTGATGTCTTTTCTCCTAGAGCATGCATGCACACGTGTGTGTGTGTGTGTGTGTGTGTGTGTGTGTGTGTGTGTTTGTATACATGTTTGTGGTACTGTGGACAGGATCTTTCTGAGTCAGAGCGTTTCCCAGCCTGTGCTTGAATCTGTGATCCTTCTGCCTCAGCTCCCCAGAGCGCAGGATTATAGGCACAACCATGCCTTCAGGCATTCCAAAGTGTCTTAAGAATGGTTCTTACCACAGAGTTGTGGCCTCTCTACCATCTAATGTTGTCATCTGTGTGCTTGGGGGCTCCTTCCTGGTAGGATCTCTGATGTCACGATCTGGCTTTCCTATTTTGAATGCTTTTCTGGAGGATACCGTAAGTGTCCTGTGGATTGCTGTAATGAATGGCCTTGCTGTACACTCAGCCTTATGGTTAACACAGGAGCGTACGCATGACCCCCCGGAGACAATGTGTAGTGGAGTCGGTTCTGGTCAGTGTCTGCCAACATGTTAAGTTTTCACACTAGTGAAAGCCAGAACTATTTTGTTATAGTTTGTATTTTGAGATTCACATATAGGTGCTTGTGCTCACATTTACTCACAAGTAAATTTTGAGCTTTTAATAGCTTAAGCTGTTGAATTCTCTTCTGTGTGTGCTGGAGAAAGATAGGTTAAGAAAGGATAGGGGTAGATCAAGAAACAGAGGCACACATAATTTAACATAGGAGGTAAGATATGTTCCCCAATATCACGTATATCTCTAACTATAATTTTTATGTTTAATTTTCTTTATATTATATTCGTGTTCATACTAAATTTGTATCAGATCACAAAAAGTGAAGTACATAAAGCAATAGAAACAAAACTAGGAGAACGGTCACCAATATTTCCTGAAAAATAGAATTTGTGTAAAGGTAAAACTAATGGGTGACCCTACCATTTGTGGAGTTGGTGAACATTTTTGCTTTTATCTTATAATTGGGTCCATTATAAGGCTGTAGTTTAGTATTCATTGCAGCAACATTTATAATAGCAAAAGACTAATTCAAGTGTCAAGATAGTTAACTAAATTATGATAATATTACACAGTGGAATATTGTCCAACTAAAAAAGAATGAGAAAGCTGTCTCTACTGAGACCAAATAATCTCCAAGATGTACTGATAACTACACAAAACAGCAAATTATTGTCTATAGTGTGTTAAGTATTGATTGGGCCCATACAGGCTTTCATCTATAGTGTATGTTACTTTGTGGGATAATTCCCAGAAGCAACACTGTTAGCTAAAATATGTATACATTTATAATTTTGAGCTAATTGATAAGTCCTTCAGTCAAGATTGTACTGTTATATTCTTACTTGCTTAAGAATAACGATTTTTTCATAGTCTTGTCAGCAGGGTATAGTGACAAACTTTTGATTTTTTTTTTCCTGATCTGATGGGAGAAAACTGGTATCTCAAAATGGTTATCATTTAAATTTATTATCTTTTCCTCTGCCTGAATTCTTTTTTTTTTTTTTTCTGTCGTCAGTAGCCCTGTCACATTTCTTGGCTGTTTTTCATTTTTGTTTTTGCTATTGTTTTGTCTAAGTATAGTCTATTTTGAAGTACTCTTAGATTTGCAGAGAACTTGACTAGATTACTTTTTTTTTTTTCCCCCTATTGTCATCATTAGTCTTTGGCTTATTTTAGATGGTTTAGGGAAGAACAGGCCTTGTGGAATTCTAGTGCTTATCATAGGTATGTCAGCCCAAAGAAGGATGCAAATCCAATTCATGATGCCTTTGCTGCCTCTAGAGATTTTCCATATAGAGTGACAGACTTAGAAAATTCAGCTGAGCATCTGACTGTTCTCCATTGTGAGGCATATAATTTAGAACTCACCTTCCATTACTCTTCTTTTACTCATATCAGTTATTAACTAGAAAGATTATGGCAGTGAAAACCTGACCTCAAGTTTGTATTTCTTAAGATTTACTTGCAATAATAGGTGCAGTTTTGAAGAGACTGAATTTTTCATAGACTAAGGTTTGAGCACTTTAAATATTTGGTGGTTACCTTCCCTCTCTGCATCACATGCGAATTGATAGAAGTGGTTATAATTTTTCTGTGGCTTCATGCTGCCATTCTGTTTTTTTGATTGATTCTTGCAAGGACCTAAAATGTGGAGGCTCTTTTTTCAGATGGAGATAGCTTTCAAGCCATGGGTTCCATAAGGCCCTCTTTACCTTCAAATCTAAGAGCAGTGGCTCTGGAATCAGATCTCCTGGATACAGTTTCTGGCTTTGCTATTGCAACCTGTGTTGTGTTGGAAAAGTCACGTAACTTGTTGTGTTTCACTCTCATTTATAAAGTGGGGATAATAATAGTACCTACTTCACTGAGTGGAGATTAAGTGTGAGGCTGCATGTGAAGTGCTGTGTTTAGCTGTGTGTAGCCTAGGCCTAGGGTATCATGAATGCTCAGTAAATAATGGCTTAAAGTAGTATGAACAGTGGCGTGAGAGGCCATGGAATACAATAGTGGTTGTGGACATTTGACTTCTCTTTTACTTCAAACTTCCTTTCTTCTGTATCTTTTATCTGATGAGGACCTCAACCTACTAACTAACTGCTAATTAGATTTTCTTAGAAGAGGATATCAGCAAGAGAGAAACCAGACATAGAAACCTAGTTTTAGATAATATACTTGGAGGGTTTTAGAACTAGAGGAAAGCCTGAGATTAGTAACATTGCTGTACTAGTGAGGGACTATTGCTAATACAATATTCCATTCATTCAGGCAGTATTTGAGTACTTAACAAATGTGATGCTGAGCAAAGCTGTTCTATTAGAGCTGAAAGGCACCACTGGGAAGCTTGTACTCCCATAGGAACTTGAGCACAGGGGCTGTAAATGTGAGGCCAGCTGGCATCATTTTCATCCTGAGTAGACTGTGAGAAGACAGAATTTAAGTTCAGTATTTTTTGTCTGAGGTGATGAGGACATACATCATTCAGGGTGGGGTGGAATCATAGGAGCTGGGAACTATTAGTAGATGAAATAGACACGGGAGAGACGTTCTAGGCATTGACACTACAGAACATTTTTCACTTTGGGAAACATTTTACGTTATTTCATTTTGCCTCAGGTAAATGCCTTAAAATAGTTTTGAGGCATTGTCTCCAGTTTATTGGTAAATGCCTTAAAATAGTTTTGAGGCATTGTCTCCAGTTCCCCACAACTGGTATAGTCATTATATATTGCAAAGATGTACTAACAAAAGTGAAGACACAAAAAGAAAAAGAACAGTGGCATAGCTGAGAACATGGAGGGTCAAATAGGTTGTTTTGTTTGCTAAGGGTTACTCACCTCCTAGTGGTGGAGTTGGAGTTTGAGTCTGAATCTCTGGGTATTTCTTTCTGGTGTCTTGTCTGTTTTTTAGTGCTAAAGATCAATCCTGGGACTTCACACATGCTAGGCAGGTGCTCTACTACTGAGCTACATCCTCAGCCTACTTTTGGTCTCTTTTGAGTTAATGGACTGGCATAAGCAAAGAGATTCTCTTAGAAGAGGATATCAGAAAGAGAGAAACCTGGCATAGATAATATACTTGGAGGGTTTTAGAAATAGAAGAAAGCCTGAGATTAGTAACATTGCTGTACTAGTGAGGGACTTATGCCATGGTGCTAGTGGTGCTGGTGAGGGTGGGGAGTTCCCCTTGATTGTTGTGGAAGGGCAGTCTTCAGAGGATTGATTAGTTATTGACTTGAAAGCAGTTTTCTTTATAAGTACAAATAAAAGGGCTGCAGCATAGTATTTAGATACGGTTTTTGTTTTGCAAGGACAAGGAAAAAGGCAGAGACAGAGTGAAGAGAAAGTGAGCGGTGATTTTTAAGAAAGCCAGTGAGGTGAGCTCAGTGTGGGGATTCTTTAAAAAACTGCGAATGGAAATTCCATTTGACTCATCTATTCTCCTTCTAGATATCTTTCTGAAAGAGCTAAAGACATCATATTACAAATATCTACAAATATAGGTATGTATGTATATTACAGTGATACATACATACCTATATTTGTAGGACCACAGTTCATAATAGCTTAATCTTGGAAACAGCCTATATGTCCATCAACAGACGTATGGTTAAAGAAAATGTTGCCAATGGCATACTGCTCTGCCATAAAGGATACACGAGTCATTTGTAGAAAAATGGATGTACCCCGCCACTCCCCCGCAAAAAAGTAAAAGCCGACTGTGGTGGCCCGTGCCTGTAATCTGAGCACTTGGGAGGCTGAGGTAGGAGGATTGTTGCAAGTTTGAGACCAGCCTGAGCTACATAGTGAGCTCAAAGCCAGCCTGAACTGCGTAGCAAGGCCCTGTATCGAAAAGATGACAAGAAAAATGGATGTACCTTGAAATGATAATGGTTAAGTGAAGTAAATGAGGTACACAAGCTTAAATATCATATGGTTTTTCCTGTATGAGTAATCCAGTATATAAACTGCAAATAAAAGATAGGTAATAGGAAAAAAAGAGGAAAAAGTTACTGTAATCCAGCATAGTACGTATCTAGAAGTGTAACTTGATTTAGTATAACTGTCTTATATGCTTTTTGGCCTTCTATTCTGTGTAAGTCTGTGTTTATGGTAATTAACTTGATGAAGACAAATCTGATGCTGCCAAAAAAAAGAGGGGTGTGTTGTGTATATGCACCAGTTCCCCACAACTGGTATAATCATTATATATTGCAAAGGTGTACTAACAAAAGTGAAGGCACAAAAAGTAAAAGAACAGTGGCAACAACAACAAGTCAGTGAGAGATCTTTCTGTAACGTGCGTCTTTAGTGTCTGTAGGGCAGTTACTTGAAATCTGAGGGACTTGATATTTGGAAACTTCCTGTTCGCCGATCTATGGGCTACCTTACATATGTGAGGTCATCCATTACTGTGGCACAGGCTACTTCCTCACATGCTCTTTCTTAGGGTTGTACTTGCGGTGATTTTTGCTTTGGGTACAAGAACTCATGTGGGACCGCATGATCAGTGTTGCTTGTTCTCTTGTTAGAGATACATATCTGTGGACTAGACTCCAGATGGCACAAGTCTTCCAGGTGCAAGGCCCAAGAATGTGTCATCAAGATCGCTAAGTCATTTCTTTGCACTTAAAGTTTTTGCTAGTGCGTGAACCCTTCAACATTTTCCTTATGGTTCTCACAGATGTAATGAATGAGCAATGGACTACCACTAAATTTTTGTTCATGTAGGTACAACACAAACACAAGGTTGATTCCAGAGTGGGTCCCACCTCTCCAGGAGTTTAAAGTCTAGATAAGGAAACACAATTGTTTACAGATAAATATAAAGACCGGTGATATTCAAGGTTAGCAAGGGAGGCTCAGAGAATGCCTGTGGCAGTGTGCAGGATGGAAGGTGTGTGAGGAGAAGACCATTACCTTGGTGTTGGACTCCTGGGAAATTCTAGTTTGTGGTTTGCAGTTTCTCTGGAATCCTTCAGGACGGCCTGTTTTGGGTCAGCTCATCGCCCTACTAGTGTATCTAGAGGCCTGTCAAATTCCTCTTTGGCTTTTCCAGTCACTTGACTGGGTCTGCTTCGTTTGCCTGATAAAATGGTTTGAACCCAGGCAGGATTATCAAGGTGACCCACGGAAAGGTGTGTCTTGGTTTGCATTTCATCTCACTGGCACTGCTTCTTCTTAAAAGCCTGCATATGCACTGCTGTGTTAAAGAAAAAATGGATTTGTCACTGAATGTTCATGCCTTAGCCTGAGAGAAATGTGAATGTTGTACTGGCCTTTAGCACTCTGCCTTCAAGCCTAGATTTAAAGCTGATTATTACACTTTTAGAGTAGGTTAGGCATGAAAATAGCACCAGGTTGAAGAGTCAGAGGACACTGTTTGCTCTCTTATGCCAGTTTGGTCAGGGTGAAAGCACAGATAATAATACGGTGCACTTAAATAATGAAATAACTCCCAGGGAAGAACTATAAACATTAGTAGATATCAGAGATGATTCGTACTAAAAAGTACGAGCTCTATGGAGTTGTTTTGTTCTTTAAAAAGATTGTTTATTGGTTAGAAGTACCAATCTGTTTGCTTTACTAGCTCTTAAAAATGTGTGTATGTAAATTATTTAGAATATAAACTAACTAGGCAGACCAACTTTTCTATCCTTTGTCATTTTCTGCTTGAAACAGGTTTCATTGCGGGAAGTCACTGTTTAGCTTCTGAAATGTGTTTTGACTCTGCCCTCTCTTTTCTGTCTTTTTTCTCTGGCTCTGCTGCTTGCACATCTCAGACTCATCACCCACACTGCAGTCCTGTTCCCAAACTGTTCACTGTGCCATCACACGGATCCTTCAGAAATCCTAAATTTTATATGTTGAAATGGTATCTAAGAAACCTTCAAAGGCTTCCTGTTGTCCATAGCATACACTGTTCCCTCCTTCCCTCTCTCCCTCTCCTGCTTTCCTTCCCTCTATTCCTCTTATCTCCCCTACCGTTTACCCTCCCCTCCTCTTTCTCCCTCCCTCCTTCACTTCCCTTTTCCTTTCACCCTATCCTCTCACCCCACCTTTCCTGCCTCCCCTCCCCACTCTTCTTTCTCATCCCTGTGTTGCCCAGACTATTCTCAAATACTTGGGGCCAACTGATTCTCTCAACCGGCCTCTTCAGTACTTGGGACTATAGGTGTTCAGCATTGCACCACGCCACTATTTTCTAAACCTCTTAATGTGCTATAGGAAACTTCTTATAGTCTATGTGCAAAATACTGTTCTGTTCTCATTTCTAAGCTTTTTCTTCCCTGTGATTCCGCCCATAGAACTATCTGATAATCCTACTGCAAATAAAATTATAACCAGTAGTAGCCCTACATTGGTGGGACAATTCAAAACTCCTGCAATGCATTCTTTGGTACACTATTAAGATCAGGAACAAAGAATTTTTTCATTTGCCTGAGGTCATACACCTTTTAAAGTATTAGAGCTACAATTCATATTCAGATATTTTGAGTATGGTTCCTACTTTATGTGTAGGAGTTTTCCTCATGTTTCCTATGCCAGGGATATCTTCCTTTTTTTCTTCTGAAACCTGGGAACTTACAGGTAGTCAAAATAATGTGTTCATGAATCCTTGTGCCTGTGTCAATTACCCTGCTAATGTAATTGATACTAGCGCTAATACTCCTGTACAACTAGTAGAAACTCTTTCCAGATCTTGTTCTCCATTTCGCACACAAATAGGAAGTGCCCAATAAACGTTAGGGAATAAATACATGGACTGATAATAGGAGAACTGCAGGGATAAATGGTCAGTCTAAGTGGTTAGGTCCTTTTGATTTGAAGAAAGTGTCTGTTGACCAAGATAAAGGTTGAAGATTTGTTACATGGAAATAACACATTTCATCTCAGCTATGTCAGACTATTTCCAGGAATGGACCAATAAGCAAGAATTAAATATCAAGAAATAGTTGGCTTTTCATTTGTATCCAAGTGGAAATTCAGTGGAAGAGTTTGGAATGAGTTTATTCATGGGGACATTTGTTTATTTTTCAAGTTAACTGTCTGAGCTGTGCATGTGTTAGTTTGCTAGGGCTTCGGTAAAAAGTACCAGAGACCATGGGACATATCCAGCAGTTACTTATTTCTTCACAGTTCTCGAGCCTGGAAGTTCCCCACCGGGTTTGGTTCTCCTGAGGCTGATCTCTGTGGCTCGCAGATGCCTGCTTTGCTGTGTCTTCACATGATCGTTCTTTCCTCTGTGTGTATGTTCAGATTCCCCCTTTGATGTTTCCCGTTTTTTCTTCTGCCCCATTGCTGTGGTACTGGGGGCTGAACCTGGGATCTTCACACGGAACTGCATCCTCAGTGTTCTCTCCTTCCTCCTCGCGTTTCCTGCCTCCCTCTTCTCCTCCTTTACTTTCTGAGTCCGGGTCTTGCTAAGTCACTAAGTTGTGCAGGCTGAGCTTGAATTTATTATCCTCTTTCCTCAGCCTCCCCAAATGCTGGAATTACAGGCGTGCAGGTCTGTGCCTTCATTGCCTTTTCTTTCTTTCTTTCTTTTTTTTTTTTTTTTTAAACTTCCTGTGTAGACTGGGCTAGCCTCAAACTCACAGTGACCATCCTGCTTCAGCCTACAAATGCTAGGATTACAACACGCGGTGCCAGGCCTGGATTCCATTCTCTTTTTGTGGATTTCCTTTTTGTTTTCTTCATTTTGGTAGTTTTGTTGCACTTGAGAGCAGTCTGGAGAGGAAGCAAGATAGAAGAAAAAAAATTATATTGAAAGTTGCTGGTGAAAATGAGATTTTTGATACTGCTTATAGATTTGTATTGCCCTGGCACACTGTGTTCTGATATTCTGGACAGATGAAAGCTACCTGTATGTTGGAGGACCAGAAAAGTATCTATTCTGTTATGATACAAAATTGATAATCATACTGTTTTTTAAACAATCTGGAAAGTTTCTTTCAGTTCTTCCTTTTAGCAGCAGCTTAAGGACTTGGTGAGTCTACTTAGGGTAGGGGCCACGACAGTTCAGACTTGTATCTCCTGCAATGGCTAACATCATGCCTGGGACCCAGCAGATGCTGTGAAATATTTGTCAAATTGAATTAACTTACTTGAGCAAAATACTTTATTCTTTTCCAAACCTTTTTGTAAAGAGTTTTATGTACTTTTTTCTAATCCTGCCCTTACCTTCAATTCTCAATTCTGGTTTATGTCCTCCCATTCTTTTTGTAATCATCAAGTAACTTAAGAAATGGAGACAAGCTTAACTAGAATTAAATAATTGCAGGTGTGCAGCTGAATTGAGCTACTGTCCTTTAAGTAGGAACTTACAGTGGCTTGTGGAGTATTGTGTAATGAGATTATACATCGCCTCATTTGGTTATATGATACTAGCATATTGTCAGGTAACGGAATGTTGAAGCTTCTGCACTTAAGCAGTACACAAAGGCTAGTACAGTCCCAGGAAGCCAACCTAAAAGGTACTAGTAGGTCAGATCTGCAGCTTCTGGAGCTTTTGCAACCTCTGATATTTCTATTTTCTTGAAATCTTATTTCCTGTACTCTTTTCTTGATAGGGATCACCTGAATTGCTTCTTGGCTTGATACTAGTTGTCACATTTTAAAAGTTTCTTTGGGTCACCTTACCATTTACAGCCCCCAATTTTCTATTTCTTCCGGAGACATGTGCCATTTTTTTAGCAGGTTAGCTGTTTCTGAGCTTTCGCTATCAGACCATGTTTGCATGCCATATTTAAAATTGTTGTAGTGCAACTAGTTTGTTTTTCCTTTGGTTGGTTTAATAATTTTGAACAATTGCTACAGATAATAATCTATATAATCATAAGTACCTAGATTAAAGTGTACCTTAGCGTTGGCTATTAATGAAAGATTGCTTCATTACCCTATGTAGTGAGCCTAATGTTTATAATATCTGGTATACATGGTTCTCTTCTAAAGACATACAAGAAATGTTATGCTGCCACTTTCCAGCAGTGCAGATGTGAGCATGCCACTTAAATAAATATCTTAATCTTTAGTTTTCTCATCTATGTAGTTGTTCGAGTCAAAGACATTTAATAAATATTTGAATGCTTACAGTGTATCAGACTGAAGTCTGGTTTATGAAGATACATTTGTGAACAAACAGACCTTGTGGTATTAACATCTGAGTTAACATTTGAATTAACATCTGAGTTTTGAGTGGTGGGAGGACATGATAGATATTGTTTATGAAAAAAGTTAAAATGTTTGTATGATAACATTTTATTTGGTAATTTAACTGCTACCTTGGTAGGGAGGCCTGAAGAAATCCAGTCCCTGTACCTGTTCATATCATCGGGTATTATGAACAACCATCTACCTTGGTGTTGCTGTTTTTTTGCAGTGCTGAGATTCAAACACAGGACCTTGTACATAGCAGACAGGTGCTCTACTATTGAGCTATACTCCTGCCCTAGCCATCTATATTCATGGCTTTGATTATTGGAAAGAAAATGGCTACAATCTGTGCTTTTGGATTTTGGACTTATCCTTGGGATAGTGACTGCAGGCCCTTTTCCTCTGGGTCACTGCTTTATAGGCTGTCAGGGTGTAGAAAGGGCCCTTAAGAATGAGCTCTGAGTGGCATGTTCAGTCCTTTGAATCTCTTTGTGAAAGCCCAGTTTGTTGAGGTACTTTGAATGGCTCAGACAGGACACTGTGGTGTTTAGCTTAGCAAGCTCTGTCTGTTAACACTGCTTTGTTAATATCTATAGAAACAGAAGCAGAAAAAATATCCTGGGGCATCAGATTAATCGGTTCTCCTAAGCTATTTTTGATGAGTGACCAAAAGAAAAATTTCTTGAGACTTACTCTGTTTTAATGGATGACTACTAGAAACCAGAGACCCAGGTAATCTTTGAGAAACACTATTGATAGCATTCTGATAATGGGAGTTTGTTATTCAAACATGGGAGGATACTAGTGACTCTTACCAGTCAGGGTTCACAAGAGGAATAGATTTAATCTAATATATATATATAATATGATATGTCTCTATCTATATGATTAATAAGGTAGGCCTACAATGGTTGACTCCAAAAGGGCCGTCTGCATGCTGGATAGTAGAGGGTACAGTCAGAAGTTGAAGGTCTGCAGCTAAATGCAGGGTCCCCTGAGAGTCTGTATCAGGAAGCTGAGGACCGATGTTTGAAGGCTGAAGACTCTGTGCTGGAGGAGACTTCCTAAGGCGATGATGAGGACTGGAGCTCTGCTAAAAAGCAAAAAGTGAGACCTCTTTCTTCTTTCCCTTTTTATTCCACCAAGGCTACGAGTCTATTGGTCAGTGTCATCCATACCCAGGGTGGGTCAGTAAGTCCAGACACACCAACTGTGATAACTAACCCGCTGGATGTTTCTTGCTCAAATTGACATCACAGTTAACCATCACAGTGGCCAAATACCATGTCCTTTGGAAGCAATGGGTAGTGATCCTGTGGGAGTCTGGAGCTGTCCAGAGCATGGGTGGTGGCTCTTGCAAGAGCATAGAGGGATCAGTCACACCTTTCACACAGTGGGAACTGATGTGTTTACATTGTTTGAAACATTTAATCTGATCCTAACACACAGTTTATATTACTGTAAGACATATATCAGGTCAGTGTTAAGGTCTTATTTTGAGGTAGCAGTATGCATTTCATTTCCTTTAGTTTCTCTTAAAGAGAAGGAATAAGTATTTGATAATTAAGAAAAGAATGTTTCTGTGGCTTTCTGCTGAATTTTTATTCAGGGCATTTTATGTTGTAGATTCTTTTTTGAAGAATATGGAATTTTTTGGGTTTTTTTGGCTTTTGGGAGCCTTTTTTGAGAAATTTGGGTGCCTTTGACACACAACCAGTCGTACATTGAGGTCCAACTGTTTATTGCTACAAAGACAGGAAACCAAGAGAAGGATGTTACATGGTTGTTTATCAGAGTCCCCAGAGTAGCTCAGACATCCCTGAGGACTCAACTGATATCCCTGCTGCCTGGTTGGGTACTTGTACTAAGTATATACTTGCTTCCTTGCTGAGAGCTAGCAACATGTCACAAGGCCCAATTGCTGGGGAGATTGTTGCAATGAGCAAACATAGTAGGTTTGCACAAGATTGGCTAGTGGCCTGGGTTAGAGTACATTGGAAGAATTGGCTTGAGGGCGAGAGGAAAAGTTTAGAGAGGTTCCTTACTGCTTAGTAGCATTTACCCTCGTGAAACCAGACTAAGGTTGTTCTGTTCCTTGCCCAGGAACGGGATAGCATAGCACTTCTGGATTTAAACTAGCTGGTGTGAATCACAGGATGGGACTTTCTATGGGTACTGTGTGTCAATTATGAACCATATGTGCCACTGTCTAGGTGGTGAAGTCAATGTTGACACTAAAAGAATAAAAGCCTACACAGGAGGTAACAGTGTACTGAGTTCTAAAAGTACAGTAAGAAATGTTCACTCCATAAAGATTATGAAATATAACTTCTCTCAGCTAACCGTTTTGGTAATTTGGTTTAGTTTAACCCATAGGACCCTTTTGTGTCTTTTTAAAAATAGTACATATTTGAAATCATCTGCGTGTACCATAGTGTGGATAAGAAGGTTCTTCTCTTCTGCTTTCCTCTGTTCTGTTGTCCCTGTCCCTGCCTCCCCCCCTCCTCACACTGTGGATTGAACCCCAGGACCTTTTCTCTGAGCTGCATGCTCTGTCTCCACTGTACCCTTCCCCACTTTTGAGACAGGCGTTCCCTAAATTGCCATCGTGGGCTCAAACTTTTCCATCTTTCTCTGAGCTTATTGCAATAATATCTGCAAGCACTCCCCTCCAAAAAAGATGATTTCCTTTATTGACTCTTTCCAGCATGAGGGAATTTTTAAGTAAACCAAGCAAACCAGAACTGTAAACCTTTTATTGTGGGAGGAGTGTGAGGTAGTTAGAAATGAGACAAGGTGGAATCCCTATGTCCCAGGAAACTTTCCTGCTGCTGTTTGAGCCGTGTCTATGGAATGGATTTAACTCATTACTTCACTCATATTACATGAAACATCTTACTTTCTTTTTCGAAAAATTTCTCAAAGGTGCCAGACCATTCCCAAGCTAGCCAGATAAACCAACCCAAATATAAAGTGATCTAGAGTGACTTTTCAAAAAGGGCAAAAAATTCTAATTTCACTACTGGGGGACTTCTTGAAAGCCAACCCTCTAAATTATGGGAAGATAATTTTCTAGCTCCTTTTTGTCAAAAAACAAAGTGAAATCAAATTAAACAAGTCCCCTTATTCCCATAAGTAATTTCTGAATTATCCCTTTATATACCTCACTGGTGTGCAGCTTGCAAGTGAATATCACTTTGAGAGCTACAGTTTGTCAGGCTTTAGATCTTAATTAGCTCATGAGATTGCATCCTTTTGAAGCTGTATACCACAGGTTGTTGGCTAGTTTTCCAAAAGCAATTAAAATGCTCACTGTTATAATTAAGCTTGTTACTGGTTGTGTGTTATAGTTATAAAATGTATTTGGCAATTAAGGAAATGGAGATCGAGGTTTTTGACTTGGCTTTTTGGAATGTAGTAGACTGGCTTCTACCTTGGCCTATTAAGAAAATGACTGGTATGGGTGTCTGGGTAGTGGGTAGTATTATAGATCCTGGAGTATTCATTGTTACTCTTTAAGTAAGAGAAACTGCAGGATTTTATACAAATGCTAATGTTAGTGAATGTGTTAGGCTAACACCTCCATTGCTCTGTTTAAATTTCAGTCCGGTTGTTGAAAGGGAGGTGTGTGTAAAGTATTACAGTTTCAGCATGTAGTTACTGTCTGTGTGAACTGGATAACGGGCATGGACAAGTTGTTAAACTGCATATCCACCATCTCAAAGTGAGGTTGGTCTCAGCTGGTTTATGGGAGAAGATATGGCTGTCTCAGTAATCTAGATGGCAGATACAGATCTTTGGGGTTTGCTTTACATAATACATGTCTTTTATTCCCTTTTGGTCATTTTTTCAGGGGTGAAGGATGCCTTAACAGCAGAGTGGCATGGTGACTGCAACCATGGAGCAAATGAGTCAGTGGCAAGAAGAAATCAGTATTTAAAATGTGATTGAGGTTTTCTTGTTTATTTTGAAATGGAGTACTTAGTTTATGTAGGACAGGGTCATTGCTTTGGCCTGTTTGTGCTTCCATGCAATTAATGTGAAAATGAAGGCTTAAAAAATGAGTTTAATATTTAAAGCCAGGCAGGAGCAAGGCTTTATGGGATGTTAAATTCAGAGAAAAAGAGAAAAGGGTAGGTGTTTTGTAATTACTATTTGGTTTTGAGGGTTATTGGAAGTATATGATCTTATTTTATATTTACTTCTTTCCAGAGTTCCTTTAAATCTGTGAGTATTGATATAAATGACTTTCTTTGTTGGACAGAGAGATTAGAATTATTAGAGATAAATTTTTCTTGTGGAAAGTACTGTTTCTTTGTGTTCCTTTAGGTATTCCCATAGTCATTTTATAAAGTATAGAATAAATTTAAAGGATTGTAAGTGTGAGGGCATTTGTTTGGTTCTTTTAAATACATTTATACAAGCAACTTCCCCTTGCTCCCTTTGTAATAAGTTTTCCATGATTTATTTCTAGCTTTGTAAAAATGGAGGGAGAAAAACCAAATAAATTATCAGCTTACCTCCTTACTTGAGTTCTGCCATTTTTCCTTGTGTATAGAACAAAATAAAACCAGTCTTTGCTACAATTCTATGACAAAAGATTATAGGTTCTAAGAAATGACCATCCTTGAAGTGTGTATTCGTAATAGTATGCATTATGTGTGGTATTTAGTGCATCTGAATACCTGTCGGTCTTACTTGTAGGTCTTTCTTGTGGCTCAGATTTCTTTAGTTTAATAAAGCCTTTCTGGCCTCTAAATTCAGGATGATACCCCTTCTTTGTGGTTATGTAGCACTTTATACTCTTCTTATCATGGTACTGTCACAGTGCTGTGTTATTTGTATGATTCCTCATTTTAACTCTTAAGCTATTTAGGACATGAGATGAGACTATACTTTTCATTTATCATTTTATTTTACCTTTTCTCTTCTGTATTATTTTCTAAAAGTTCAAGTACAGTTGATACACAGTGAGCTTCACATATTTAAAGTGTATGATATATTAAGTTTTGACATAGTAATTTACCCATGAACTACAGCTAGGATAATGAACATGTTCATCACCCTAAAGTTTCTTCATGCCTCTTTGTAATACTTTGCTTCAGCCTCTTTCTGTTTGCTATACTTGAACAACCATTGATCAACTTTCTCTTGCTATATATTGACGTTTCCAGCGATTTCATATAAATGAGATCTTCTATGTATTGTTTTCTTTTGGTTGGTTCCTTTATTATGCATAATCATTCATGTCGTAGTATATATACCGAGAGTTTTGTTTATACTGCTGAATAGTATTTACTTCATTGTATGGATTCACTGAAGTACATTGTTTCATTTATCTGTTGGTGAACATTTGGACTTTTCCTTTATTTTTGTACTTATAAACAAGGCTGCTACAAATACTAGCATACAAATCTTTGTATAAACATAAGTTTTTGTTTCTCTTAGATAAGTAGGGCAGAATGGGTGGATTATATATGTATAACTACTACAGGAGAACACTAGTGTTCTCAGGTGTTTGTGCCACTTTATGCTACCACCAGCAGTGTATGATTGTTCCATTTCATCCACATTCTTGCCAGTACACATGACAGGTCAGTATTATAAAGAAATTTTAGGCATTCTTATAGATACATAGTGAAATTCCATTCTGGTTTTAATTGCTGATTATTAATGATGTTGAATATTTTTTAATGTGGTTGTCTTGTTTTGTGAAACATCTGTTCAAATCTTTAAAAAAGTATTAGATTTGTGTGTGGGAGAGTGGCACTGGGAATTGAACCCAGGGCTTTCACACTGACCTACATCATTAGTTCTTTTTCTGTTTTTTGTTTTAACACAGAGTCTTTCTCAGTTATTCAGGCTGTGCTGAAACTTATGATTCTCCTGTCTCAGCCTCACAAGAGTGCTGAGATTGTAAGCTTGACTTTTTATATCTGGCTTCAATTAATTTTTTTTTGGTACCAGGAATCAGACTGAGAACCTTATACTTGCCAGGTAAGCACTGTGCCTTTCTTGGATTGTATTTTCATATCTAAGTTTCAGGGTTTCCTTATGATATGTTGTGAATTCAAGTCGTCTATCAAATGTATGATTACAGGTACATTTTCTCAGCCTGTGTAGTTTTATTCTTAAGTATCTGTAAGAACAGATGTTTTAAATGTTGATGAAGTCCAAATATGAGTTTATTATTTTATAAATTATACTTTCAGTGTCATAGCTTAGAAATCTACCTAAAATCACAAGGTTGTTTACTCCTTTGCATCCCTTCCCTCCCCTCCTGTTTCCCTTTTTTCTTTTGTCTCTCTCTTTCTCTCTGTCTCGGTCTCTGTCTCTCTGTTTGTCTTAGTTACTTTTCTCTCATTGCTGAGACAAAATACAGAACACCCCAAATTAACGAAGAAAACATTTATTTATCTCAGTTTGTGGAAGGTTCAGTCTATAATCTGCTGGCTCCAAGGCAGGGTGATATGGCAGTGGGGCCAGCTCATGGCTGCAAAAGACTGTAGAAGCAACAAGAGCAAAAGAGAGGAGCAAACCTCTCTCCTTCCTTTATGTTGTATGCAGGCTACTTGCCCTAGGTGGGTGTAGCAGTCACATCCCCAATCCCAGCATTAGACAATGAACCTATCACAAACTCTAGATTCAGCTGCCTCTGAAAAGGCAGCATGCCCTTGACTGCATGAGTCTTTGGGGGTAATATCCAGACACAAACCGTAACAATGTTCTTTTGTTTTGCTTTAGGGTGGTAGTAGGGATTGACCCAGATCCTCTACACCGAGCTGTGTGATCCATACCTTTAAAAATATTTAATCTCAAGATAGTGTCTTGCTAAATTGCCCAGGTGGTACTTGCATTTAGGATCTTCCTGCCTCAGCCTCTCAGAATACTGGGATTACACGTGTGCCAGTACACTTGGCTTTTTTTACATTCAGGTCTGTGAGTTATTCTTAATTTTCATATCTGGTGGAAGTATGGATTATGATTTTTTTATATGAATAGCCAGTTGTTTTAACATTATTCATTTAAAAGACACCCTTTCTGCACTAAACTGGCTTTGTGCTTTTGTGCTTTGTGCTTTTGTCTGTATTATGAATGACCCATTTAAAGGTATCTTGTTCTATTGGTCTTTGTGTCTGTCCCTTTTAATGTTGTACATTCTACCTTGTTAGTTGTAAAATTGAATGGTGTGTTTCAGTTTTGCTTTTCTTTAAGTCTTATTTGAATCTTCTTGTTTCTTTGCTTTTCCATATCAATTATAGTGCTATCTATTACACAAAAACATCCTTCTGGGACCTTTATCAAAATTACATTTTATATATCTAATAATAATATAATAATATATATATATAATATAATAACTATTGACAAACTAATATATATATATATATTAGTTTGTGTCAAATATATATATTAGTTTGTCGATGGTTGTTTATTATATTGGATCTTCTAATCTATGATCATAGCATTATTTATTTTGGCCTTTAAAATTTTCCTTCTATTAGCATTTTGTAGTGTTAAGTGTATTTGTTGTATGCATATCTTATACTGACTTTTAAAAATATAGCTTCCATTTAAAAGGTTCAGAGACTCTTCTTTGGTCCTATTCTTAATATACATTGATATGACATCATTCTGTTAATACCTGTAGTTGTGGTCATTTACTCTTTAGTTGTGTTACCATTGTCTGTGTATTTCATTTTGAGTCAAACTGCTATAGAAAGCTATTGGCTATCAAGTAACTTCACTTTTAACATAAACACGATTTTGAAGCAATTAATAGAGGTCTTTCTTTGGCTAGTATAATTTGAGGCATAAAAAACAACACAAATTAAAAAAAAACCCTTTATAAAAATACATGGCTTCAGAAATGTTCAGAGGAACTATAAACTCAACTGTGGCTGAAAGAACAATTTTAAATAGCTGAGATGGTCATTTTGATTCTGGTTTGAGAACAGCCAAAAGGACTTGTGTGGCTCTTGAGGCACTATAAATTTTCCTTAACCAAAGGACAATAAAGGACATACTTGAGATTGGGGACAGATATTCTCTAGGTGGGCAAAGTGCTGCAGTGGAAGGATTTCTTGGAGATCAATGGTTCCCAGAAAGGGAAAGTGGAGCCCAAGGAGACTTATTTACTTTGCTTTCTTGGGGGTTCATATTCTTAGTGAACTCTTCCTGAAAACCATTCTCTTCCTATGAGAAACCAGATATATGCTTTCCCATTCAGCAGGTCACATGGGGTCAGATTAGGCAGTGAAAATAAAGAGATAGGGGATTGGTGTTGAGTTATTCGAACCAGGATGGTCCTTCAATTCAGGGATAATGATGTAATTTTAACCAGACTCAATGGGTTCACCTCTTGATGATTACAAAACTGATAAGCATAGGTAGGAGATAAAAGAGTGAAGAGAAGTATATTATTTAAAGAAAATAACGAGCACACCTTAAAATAAGGATAACTCCCCAAGTAGTTTCATCATCCAGCACACTAAGCAAAGGACTTTTTATTTTGGCAGCTCATGCTTACTCATGCAGGAAAGACTTACCACATGTACATCTTACCCCATATTTAGAGGTGGGTACATTCTTCAGCATGCTCATTTCATTGGTATGTTTCTTCATCTGTCAAATGTTCAAAAATTAGTGGACAGCAGTGTCACTGGAAGGAGAATTTGGTATTAGAAAGGTTAAAGTTTTTAGTTCAACTAAAAGGGCTGGGGCATCATGACAACAGGTTTTTTTTGGCTCCTTGTAAGTTGCTTGGTTGGTTCTAAGCAGAAACAGAAAACCAACGTCCAGGCGGGCTTTGAGTCACAAAGAGTAGCAGTGGCTTTCCCTCCACGCTCGGGTGATTGTCCGTGAAAGTACCTGCCTAGTGGCAAACAGGGCCAGTAGGTTCTTTATGAGCATTTCTCAAGAGGGACAAACATTGATGATGACTTCTTCTATAAACTAGTGGAGTTACTTTCTGCCAGACAGAATTCTAAGTGTGCATGTATCCATATAATCTTCTTAACAACCTTGTGCAGGATAATAATTCCACTTTGTAAATGGGCAAAATTTGACACAGAGGGGCTGAAGATTTTCTTAGTAGATGGTGGAGAGGTGGGAAAGGAACTCAGGAATTAACTGCAGACCAGAGATGCTTAACCATGGCATTGTTGGGCAGAGGGTCAAAGAATGTGTTTATTACAGGGAAATATTACACCCCTTTTTACTACTGTTGAGGCTCTTGGTTTAGTTTTTTTTTAGTTTTAGAAATGAGACTTTTGTTAATAAGATTAACTTTATTGATTCCTGGAGTTCTAAATACAAAGTCCACCAAAAAAAATGTATACACACTTCAGGAAAAGAAGAGCTTGTATAAATATTTTAATATTAAATTTGTTGAAATATTATGAGATTAATACAAGTTACTTTTAGCCTCTATAAGAGGTTCCCAAAGTGGTGGTGATTAGCTTTCAGACATTTATTAGTATGACCTGCTGCTTGGGTAAGCTTGGTCACTGATCTTACTGCATATGCATTTTCAGTTTCTTTTCTAAGTGTAGGCAGGGCAGTGGGTTTTCTGCAATATATGGCATTCTCTAGGCTACTCCATTAAACCTCCTTCTCTCCTACAAGTGCATATTATTTATTTTAAATATTGGTTGTACAAGTTTTTTCTCCCCTCTGAGAAGGACTGATGAGTCAAGCTTATATCAAAACAGTTGAATCTGCTTTTAATTTTGAAAGTGGCAACCAAAGGGTATACTGCTGTGTATGTTTATATGGGGTGACAGATGCATGTTTTTCAAAAAGCCTCACCACTGAAATAAGCAGGTAGTGGAGATCAGAGGTTATGGAGCAGCTGCTGGCTCCAGTTGTTAAAGCGTTGGATAGCATTTGGCACTAGGTCCATGTGTGCAGGCTTTAGAGTGTTAGGGAGTTGATCTGATGGGCTTTGTGCGTATGGCCCTGTGAGGAAATTTGATAGCATTTCAGTTGCTCATTCCTGTGTAGGCACAGAGACATGCTTGACCATAACTCTTAGAGGAAAGGAGAACAGAAAAGTTGGGCAACACTCTGGACTATGTGGAAGATGGAGACCAGAAGGATTGCAAGGAAGAAGAATGAAAGGAAATAATGAATTTTGGTGTGGTTTTTTTTTTTTTTTTTTGCCACAAAATTAACATATTTACAGATTCCAGGACTTTGGGCATCTTTGGGTAGCTGTTATTTTGCTGTTTATCGTAGGGGAGACATTTTCCAAATTTTGTTCATTTCTCCACTCAGGTGAAATTATATAATGTTCTTTTAATTGTCTCCATAATGACTTGTTACCTATGAACTAGTGCTCTGTGGATAAGGGTGAAAGTTTATTACTTCTTAAAGCCTCACTCTTTTCTTCCTTGTGACAAAATTCCAGCTAATTAAGGTGGAACAAGTAGTTTTATAGAATCTCAGTGTCTGAAGCAATCTATAGTCTTCTTCACCAGCCTGTGCTGCAGTGGCTTGTGGTGAATTATTGCATCTCTTTCATGTGGCTGTGCAGGTTTTACTGACACAGGATGGCCTGCCTAGGTACTTAATGCCTTCACTGAACAACTTCATTTTTCTGTTTGATTTTTAGTACTTTTAGGGAAAGTGTCTTTTTGTGAGTATATGAAACATTGGTTCTTGTTTTACTGTCTGGAGTCATGTTTAATAAATATAATTTCCTCTTTTATACTTCAAGCCCCTGAAATTTTTATTTTAAAGACAGCTATCATATCTCCCATACATTCAGATTCAGAAACCTCAATTTCTTAAACTGAGTCTTACATGAAACGATTTTGAGAATTCTCTCTATTCTGGTTCCTCTCCTGAGTGTATGATACAATATAAAGTAGGGGAGACTAAAAGGAAGATTTAATAGGTGGCTTTAAGCTCCAGGGGAATTGTCATACTGAGGAGGTTGATAAAATCTTTACCATCATCACAGAAATAAGAACCATAGGTTTGTGTTGTGACTAAAGAGATTTAGGTTTTAGGAGACTGCTCCTAACCAAATTGGTTTCATGTCAAGAAACTATTATGGATAGCGCAAAGTCTGCAGTGGGAAGTTGAGAAGTTATACCCTAGAGTTATATAAAACAGGGTTCCAACCTTAGAATGCATATATTTCATACAAGAGAATTTGTTTTCTGGTAAACATTGTGCTTAAAGTATTCTTGTTATTGCTTGTCATCTGTGCCTACTGCCCAGATTTCTCTTGTGTTGGTTCATTGCATATGAGGCATCATTATGACTGATGTTAATCACAGGGGGAAGGAATATGGTTCAGGGCTTTATGAAGACAGGGAAACAGTGGCATAGTACAGGATAATTAATAGCAAGTGGAATGAGAGTTTGATTCCCTGGTAGGGACCCTGGCACTGTTAAAGGAAAAAAAAATCACTTTATTTTTTCATAGAGAGAGGCAGCTGTAATTTTGGTTGGATGGAATTCAATTAAAAGGAGCTGACATGCAAATTGATGATCAGACAGTGTGCTCATAGTAGTCCAAGAAGAGATCTTTAAGAAATGGCAGAGAATAGTGTAAGCAATGTGGCATGCTAATGTTTATAAGACAAATGGAAAGCAAATAGGGTGGCTACCTGAGCAATTAGAAATCTGCAATCTTAGCCTGGAGAGTGGAGGAAATGGGTTGGGTTGGTGGACTTATAGTTACTAAAGCTTTTGACAGTTTTGAGGCGAGGCCCACATTTTAGGAATTTCAGTCTTCCATAATAGAGTAACTGCGAATCAACCTTTTATGTTTATAGGTATGCAAATTTTTGGTGATGAATCATAATTTCTTAAAACTATGATGGGAGTTGAAGACTGGCTCTTGAAAAGAAGATCTCCTTGTGCAGGGATAGGTCACCTGGCTTAAGTGAGGAGTTCTCAAAGGTTTGTTGAGAATTGCCTCCTGAAGTTAGTATGAAACAAGAGAGCCTGCCATTTATAGTAATGCTCTTAGAAATCATTTTCTAAAGTGAAAAATCCTTTCATAAGCAAAGTCATGCTCAGTTTGTCTTTTGAGTAGATTTCTGTCTGTGTATTAGATATGCTTAAAGGTATTTTTATTTTGAGTTAAGGTAATTAAGGGAACATGTAGCAGTTAAGCTTTAGAGTAATAGGAAAAATTGGGCACAAGTTTGTAAGAAGTCAGTATCTCTTTCAGAAGCAAATTTTCCTTCAGAAGTCAGGTAGCATCTGCGGTTATTATCAGAAAAGGAGAAGGTTGTCCAGTATATCTGAGGGAGATTTATTAGGACCTCTTAACTGTAGTAGAAATGTCTATGAAGTGTATTGAGGAAGGAGGAAATTTGACCCTAGCATTTATTAGGATTTATTCTGAAGAAAGTCCAGGTAAGAAGAATGTTCACCCTGTGAAAGTTGTGAAAGATTGAGAAAATAAGGAAAACTTACATAGACAGCAGTAGCCATAGGAAGAATTCACAGTACTTTGGGCAGAGTTTCCGATCAACCAGAGATCATACAATTGTTATGCAGGTCAATTTAATAAAAGGGATTAAAATCGAACTAGGTTTGGTTAGTCCCAGTTTTAGGAGGGGGCTGAATGTGATTTTGCCTCTTATAGCTTCTTTGCCGTCATTTCCTCTTATTCTACTCATGTATTCCAGCATTCTCACACACTGTGCGCAACATTTTTACACTTACTTTTCACTCTGCCTAGAATGCTGTTACCCTCAAGACTCGTCCTTCACTTGATTCTAATTTGTGCCAGAGGCTTTCTCATCAGAGAGACTCTTAGTGATCACCCTTTGTAAAGCAGGCATTCTCTCTTCCCTTGTTTTTTCTACATCCCAGCATTCATTGTACCTCATTCACATGTTTGTTATGTTTCCCCCTTTCTCTCCACCAATGGTAAATTCCACTGAAAGTTGAGGCTATTTATTGTGCTCACCACTGCTGTGTTCCTAGTAGCTACTCCATAAAGATCTGTGGTGTGATGACTCTTGTGATGAGGGCTGGGAACAAAAGTAATACAGAACTAAGTATATATCCCATATTATATATTAGGGTAGGATAACTGTGATAACCTAAGCACTATCAGCTGTTAAAATTAAATGAGATGGGCATCATTTCACTGAGTGGGGTCTGAAGAGGTCCCCAGAGAGGATATGGG
>PVLD010001853.1:0-105000 GCA_004027595.1 Dinomys branickii | reverse complement strand
ATACTCATCAAGTTAGAACATAGCCATGATCTGAGAAAGTTCTTTAGTACCTGCTTGTAATCAGTTCCTATCCATCCCTTCCACAGACATGCACTGTTCCGATTCTGGTATCCTAGGTTTAACTGTTCTTGAGCTACATATAAATCAAACAGTAGTGCTCTTTTGTGTCTGGCTTCATTTTGTTAACATTTTTTGAGGAATGGGGAAACTGGGGATTTAATCCAGAGCTTTTACAAATGAACTGTATGTTTCTTTTTTATTTATAGAAATGGTTTTGCTAAACTGTTCATTTGGTCAGACTAGTCTTGAATTTGTGATCTTCCTGCCTCAGGTTTCCAGAGTGCTGGGATTACAAGTGTTTGCTATCATACCCAGTTTGTTAACAGTGTCTTTGGGGTTGTTCTATGTTATTTCATACAATCTTTTTTATGACTAAGAAGTACTCCATTGTATAGGTCTACCACAATTTGCTTAACCATTTTACAGTTGATGGGTATTGGCTTTTTTTCAAAATATTTGGCTATTAAAATTAAAGCTTTAACGATTAGTCTTGTACAAATTTGGCTTTTCCCCATTTTTGTGAATATTGACCTTCCTTTTTTAAAATGTAGTTGCTTGGGAGTGGAATTATGTCCTGTGATATGTATGTATGTGTTTAATTTTACAAGGAACTGCTAGTTTCCCAGAATTGTTGTACTGTTTTATACCATTAGAATTACGTTGAGATCTGGTTCTTCCATATTGTCAACAATGTTTGATGTGATCAGTACTTTTAATTCCCACCACTCTAGGGGCTATAAAATAGTGTTCCATTATGGTTTTAATGTTTGTTTCTCTGATAATTAATGATATGGAGCACTATGTTTTGTGAAATGTTTTTGGTAATTTTAAAACATTGGATTGTTTTGTTATTGATTTATAAAGATTCCTTTTTTGAACTTTTCCAGTCTGTTCCTTGCCTTTCTAACCTACTAATGGGGTTTCTTGATAAACAGAAGTTTTAAATTTTGAAAAAGTATACTTTTACCTTACATTTCCTTTATATGTTTTGTGTCTTTTGTATCACTAAGAAGTTTTTACTTACCCTAGGTGTAGAACTGGCTTCCTTTTTCTAGAAACTTTATTTTTGGCTTATGATCTATCTGAGATTTTTAGGTTTAATTTAAGAGTCAAGGTTCATTTCTTTCCCCATTTATTAAGTTGTCCTGGTATTACTTGTTACAAAAACTTTTCTTTCCTCCCTCAATATCCTTAGTATCTTTATTCAAAATCAGTTGCCTGTTTGTCTATTTCTGTTTGTGTCTATTTTTGGATGCTTTACTCTCCTCCATTGATGTTTTCATTCTTGTCCAAATACCACACTATCTTGATTAGCTAGCTTTATACTAAGTTTTAAAGTGCAATAACGTGTATTTTCTCTCTTTGTTGTTCATTTTCAAGATTGTTTTGACTATTCTAGGGCCTGCATTTTTTTCATATAAGTTTTAGCATCAGTTTAGCAAATTCTACAAAAAGTATTTTCCAAAGTACCATGATACCCAGACCATTCTCCATTCCAATTAAATAGAATCATTTAGAGGTTGAATCTAGGTTAACAGAACCTAGTTAACAAAATCCACCTGTTAAAATTCTCTAGTTTATTCTAAGTGCAGCCAAAGTTGAGAATCAAAGTGCTGAGGGTGTTTTAGTGTGGCACACTACAAAAAGAAATTCTATCATGGATTGTTGGAGTGGAAGCCATCCTAGTATAATGTATGTGTAGGAGTAAAGTGAGTCCCAAGTGGAAGAGATTGATGCGTATGAAACAGGCGAGTGAAGGAAGAAGAGATGGAGGAAGAGTGAAATCTATATGGTCCAAGAGGGAGAATTCTAAAGAGAGAGACTCCCCTTGTTGAGATGCTGCTTTGTGGGGCTACAATCCCAATTATTCAGTGTACTTTTACTCTAAACCTGCCACAACACAGCCTTCAAAACAATAACTTGAAAAATGAGGAATATATTGGTAAAGTAATGAATACACTATTTTAGAGAATAAAGTAAGGAAATGTTTGTTAAATAGGACAGGCATGTTCTAGATTATGCTGATTTATTTTCGCCTTCTGAGATTTTTCTTCATTTTAATTTAGTGTCTTTAGGTGAATATTGATTTATCCATTCTTCCTGTGGGCAGATAGTTCTGGCAAATGCAAGGCCTTCCTAAAAATTTTTTTATAAAGGGACACAAAGTTGCAGCTAAATAATTGGGAACACAGGCTAGTAGGTAGGTGCTTGCGGTTGGCTTTTACTTACTTTCTTTTTTACTTACTTACTTATTTATTTATAAAACAGATTTGCCTTTTGAAAAAGAATGATTGGAACTAGCCAGCTGAGCTCTTCTTTCTGAGATATAAATTCACCTAAACAACTATAGAAAATGAATTGTAGTCAGAAGTAGCAGAGCTTTAATCTCAACTTTCTGTTCAGTGTTACAGAAAATGTTCTCTTGAAAATAGCCAGTATCTACCAGCTGTGGGATGTTAAAAAATTTAGATGACAGTTAGTTTTTTTAGTATTTTCTAAGCATAAATAGCATAGAAAATACTTTAGTGAACTAGATTTTATAGCACATACAGAAAGCAAGTACCTATGATATACTTTTATTTTTGTATATGTAACATATCGGTTGTACTATTTTCTTGTTCCTAATAGAGTTGTAGTATACATATCTAACACCAAACATTTTTCTTTGAGGCATAACACATTTTAGGCATAAAACAGCTGTGATTTTAACAACTTATAACTCCATCTTACATATATCTTTCTGTGTATATATTTTCTTTGTGGGCAGAGGAAGCAGGTGGGCCAAGGGTGAGGGGAGAGTTGCTTTCCTTTCTCAATGTAGGATTGTATTTAACAACATACATACCAGCACATGTTTACCCAGACACATGTCATTCCTTAACATTTTTGTAAGAGGAAAAGCCATTCACAGACTTCTCTTCAAGAAATCACCCTTCCATTTTCATATCTATGTTTTTAGGATTTATATGTGTTATAAACATTACTTTTATGGTGGTATAATCCTGATATAGAAGTAATTTTATATTTTGCTTAACATTAAAAAGTCATTTCCTGTCTTGCCATATATCTTCATAATTAGTAATTTAATGGCAGCATAATTGTATGTCAAATTATGCCATACTTCATATTCTTGAAATGTAGGTTTTCAATTTGGAGATGCTGATAGTGAAAAGATCTTACTTGTACATAGAATCTACCTTTCCCTTAATTTCTGCAGTATGTGCTCTCTGGAATAGTAACAGTGTACATTTTTTATTTTGCCCCTAAGTTTTATAAGTATGCTTTCAAAATGTCGATTGTGTTTAGCCGTATAGGCTGCACTTACATTACCATGCCCTCCCCGCTTTGTTTTTTGCAGTGCTAGAGTTTGAACCCAGGCCCTTGCACATGTTAGGCAAGTACTCTGTTACCACATTACCATGTCCCTGACTTGGCTTGCTTTGACAATGATTATGATTTATGTTTCTACAGAGAAAAGGGTTACATACTTCTTTAGAAATGATAACACATTTTTTTGTTGTTGTATACAAGTTTGAGACTCATATTTTTGCTTTCTATTGATTTAAGGGTCAGGATTTCTTTTTCTTTCTTTCTTTTTATTCTCTTACAGTGCTGATGGTGATATCTGCCTCTGAGCTACATCCCAAGCCCTTTTAAAATTTTATTTTGAGACATGATCTCACTAAGTTGCCCAGGCTGGCCTCAAACTTGCCATCCTCCTGCCTCAGCCTTCAAGGAGCTGGGATTACAGGTTTGTGCTGCTGCATCAGGCTAAGGAATAGAATTGCTTTTTTCTTTTTTTTTTTTTTAAACTGGTGTGAGATTATTTTGATATATTTTCTCTTTGCCATATTTGTTATGAATACTTTCCCAAGTTTGTTCCTTTTTAATTTAAATTCTCTATTATAAAAGAGTTTAAGAGGTTGTTTTTAAAATGTTTACTTAAAAAAATGTTCCTTTGTTGCCTCAGATGAATAAACTTATTGGAAATCTAACACCGATTTTATTTTTTCTCTTTGTATGGTTTAATGAAAAGAAATACCTTGAATCCATCTGAGCTTCTGTCAGAATATATGCAGTCTTCTTACCTGCCATGTGATGAAGAACTGTGGGTTAGACTGGGAGCTGTATCTTTCATAAGTGTTGGGACAGGAATATAAGCAGCCAGAACTCCTGTCTTGGCTTCCTGTAATGTTTACAAGTCTATGTTTACTCATCTATAAAGCTAGGGTGAGAATAACATCTGTAGACAGAGTTTTTTTAATGCACTCAAGTCTTCTCTTAAGCACTGTTAAGAACCTCAGTTGGAAGTGTTTAAAACGCCAGATAGCTGTAGCTTTTGATGTTAATATGCGTTCACCATCATTTCTTGGATTTTTCTCATTCACTAGGAACCACATGGACTCTTTGGAGTTTTCTGAAACTAACTGTGACCTTGTGTCCTACAGATATTGGGGATATGGATATGGGGGGGCTGTAATTTTCAGATATTCATCTGAAATATATATTGTCCAAGCCAGATCTGAATATTTGGTAAGGACTTTGGGGATATGTATATCGATAATGCAGGAAAAAATAAACAGTAGCAGTACAAATAGTGGATAAATAACATGATTTTTGACAGAAAGGCCTAGTTCTGCCACTTTCATGACCTTAAGTGAGTAATCTTATCTCACTGAGCTTAGTTTTCTCAATTGTAAAATAAGGATGATACTGCTGAGTAGTTTAATTAAATGTGTGTGAAGTGATTAACATGTTACCTGACCCAAAATACTAAATGAACCTTAAATGTTATTATTTATATCAGTAGCTAACATTTTTGTAGTATTTATGATCTACAGGTTCCTTTCATATGCTGTTTCTCCTTTGTGAATCTAAGTGTGTCGTGTTTGTGCAAAATGGATTTTTTATTTAATGTTTCGTGGGCTTTTCATTACTTGCCTCAAGGTTGTTCCCGTTTAGACACCTGTGTATGCTCAGCTGGCACTTATCATATGCCCTCGTGCCGTTGCCTTCTTTTCTAAACTAAAAGCTAAGGCTCTGTGTTAATACAGAGGTTGTGTCTTGCTCATCGGGGTTTTCCTATACTCATGACTTAAATAAAGTCAGGAGGACTCATAATTTTTTTTATGAGCAATTTTAAGCAAGTCAGTCTCTGGCTTGCCAGCATTGCCCTTTTCCCATCTAAAATGCATAACATTTATGAGGATTAAGCAATGCATTAGGAAGTGATTGGTATGGTAAATTACAAATAGTTTTCCCTATACTTCACTAACCCAGCACCGTAGTTGAGATTTAAAAGTATGCATTCACTGGCATTGAAAGGCCCAAGTTTTCATTTCATTATCATGACACTTTCTTTTAAAAAGTGGATATTGTTCTTCAAAGGGCACTCATCATGCTTGATGCCATGGTATCTTGCCTTCAAGCATTTACTTCTTGTCATAAAGTTGTGGGGTAGGATGTAGCTTATGCATACGTGCTCAGAGCAGGTGCAGTGATCATGCTGTACCCCGGGGAAGTGAACATAATATCGAATACAGATTGGGAGGTGGGTGTGAGTTCAGTGCTTAGCCTGGAGCAGTATGAGTCAGAAAGGCCAGCTGCTAGGGAAGGCACCTCCAAGCTGGCTCTGTGGAAGACCTTTGGCTAAATAAACATTGTTTTTCATGGAATTTCTTTTCCTAATATATCTGTGTGTGTCCTGATGTTTCTTAGTTTGTGTTTTCTCATTCCAATCTTATTTAATAAATCACAGTGCTAAAGTTTGCCTATGGTTAATTTTAATAAAGAAGGCCCAAAATCAAGGTGTTTACTTGTTTTGGAAAAAGTCATGTTAGGGGAATAAAAGCACATGTATTTAATAAAACTTCTTCTGTTCATTTTTTAAAATGGTACCTTTGTTAATCCCCTAAGAGACAATTTATTATATTCTGACAGTGTCTTTCAATGTTAAAAGAAAGCATGAAGTCTTAATTTACCTTTCTTCATGGCACAGTTTTCATTTCACAAGGTTTGTGCCTTTAGGGAGAGCATATTTCTTGTCATTGCAGCGCATGTTGCCTCGTAGACAGACAAAAGTGAAGTGTTACTTCCTTGAGCATAGGTGGGTATTTAATTTCCATTCAAGAATGTCCAAAACAAAATAACCAGTTTTATTTATCAGCTTGGTTTTGCTAATTGTAACATTCATGATATATTTTTATCTAATCTATTTCATCTAGTCCTGTTCATGATGTGGTGATATAGGGAACTGGCTATGGGTGAGGTGAAGTGCATAAGTGATATGTATTTCTCGTTTAAGAGCATAGAGGTGACAGACTTCTTTTCCTATGTGAGTTAATCACTAGGGACCACATGGCCTTAACGTACAGAACGAATTTACATTAGAAGCTTAATATCTGAGAGTTCTCGGTTTATGAAGTCTGAAAAGAGGATGACTACTGTTATTATTTTAGGCATATTCACAGATGTCTCCTTGGTCTGCTTGCTCATCAAGGGTTGAAGGTGATGACTAGTGAAACCCTCCTCTGAGAGGGGAGTACTTAAGAATATAACTTGTCATCATTTGAAGTAGTACTGGGGAACTATAAAGGACCCTATTGAGATAGTTTGAAAATGAGATGTAAACTTTCTGAAGTTTTTTGCTGTTGTTTTAAACGAAGTATGTGGTACTGTTACATTGTGTAGTCAGTCTGTAGTGTTAAGGATGTGCATCACAGATTAGCCTCCACTAGTATCCCCTTCATGCTTGCTGAGTATATTGCCCCTGTTCTGCTGAAATCAGCAAGGTATCCATTTCTACACTTTGGCACAAGGGAGTTTCTCAGTATTCAATACTGTTCAAACACATTTCTTGTGCTTTGTTTATCTTCTTTGGGGTTCCTTAATAGCAAATCCCAAATGACTCACCTTTTTCCAATAGTATTAATGTTCTAAGAGAGAATATACATTATATTAAAGTCAGCATAGTTCTGCATAGGAGGAACTAAATGTGACTTACTCAACCTCTTTTTAGCTGGTATTTCATTACCCCTCAGGATTTATAATGCAATAACTTTGAGGCAAAGCTGGTAAGAATGCCAGCATTGCTAATATTTAGAGTCATAAAATTCTGGATATTGGACAAGCTCTTAATTACTCTAAATCTGTCTTTGTCTTAATAAAAATTGGATTGTACCCACTAAAACAAGATGGCTATATTTGCATTAATCTCCAAATGTAGGTTAATACCTTTTTAAAAGCTGTCTCTTAGACAAGAGACTTGAAAATTAATTTCCCATTTTCAGTTTAAAGTGAGGAGCTCTTCCATGTGTGGAGCTTGAAGAGCTGCCATCTTTTTGAAGTTGTAGATTTAAGTGCCCATAAGTCTCTGTTCTTCTTTAGGATCTCCCTCCCCTCCCGTCCCCTCCCTTCTCCTCTCTCAGTTTCTGTTTCTCTCTGTTTCTCTTTCTCCCTCTCTCTCTCTCTCTCAAAAATTTTTCTCTTTGGAGCTTCAGGATATCTATCTAATCTACCTTGACTTCAGAGTAAACAGATGTTCATTTTCTCAGTAGATTTTGGATAAGTGGGGATAAGGGGCATGATGAATAGCTGAATAGTGGAAATGTCAATTCATGATTGAAAAAAAATCTCAGTTTTACATATTATATTTACAAGCAATCTAGTGTGCATTTGTAGATATGCTTATAATGTCTAGGCACTTCTATATTAAATATTACCCCAGAGTGGTAAGTTCTTAACTAATTTCTTCAAGTACAAGATGGAAAACTTCTTTTCCTTTTCTTTTTCTTGTCTCTGGAGCATATCTACTATGTAACACCTTAATACTATTTATTCCGGGGTTCATTACTGTGCTACATGTGGTCAGTGAGGTTATGAGAGCCTGAGAATATTTTTATAAAAATTGAGGTCTTCTCAGTAGAGAGTGTATCTGACACACTGGCAGCCCCTTCTCCCTCTGAAAGTTCAATATGTGGGTATCCAACATAAGATTCTACTTCGATTAGTGGGGGTTGGGGCCGAGGGAATTAGGACTGGTTTAGAGAAGTAGAGACTACTATAGCAGGTGGGGCAATTATCTTTCTCTTATTAAAACTACAAGTGTTAAAAACATTGTTTTCTTTAAAACGTTCCAATCTATTGATTTTGTAGGCTTTTGGGGGCCAGTGTACTGAGGATTAAACCCAGGGCCTTTGCACTCAGCTGCAGCTCCAGCCCTTTTAAATTCTGAGACAAAGTCTTATTACGTTCCATGCTTGGCTTGAATTTAGGCTCCTCCTGTCATAGCTTCCTAGAGTGCTGGGCTTGGAGGTACGCACTACTACACCAGGCTTGATATCATAGACATTCTTATGATGCAATATTTATGTTATCAGTTAAGAACCACTTGGGGCATGTATTATCAAAACAGGTATTTGGCTATTTCTCCCTGGAAATTCTGATATGTCTGGGATAGACCCCAGGAATCCAAGCCTTAACAATCAAGCACATTTAATATTTATAGGACTATTGCATCTTCCAAAAGCTTAGGTTTCTATATTACAATACGTGGGATGTACTTACCCTTTCCTGGCCTGTTGTGGAGATATCTTAAAAAGACCATTGTTTGTAAGACTTTATGTACAATACCACCACTGATCCAAGTATGGATCAGTAATGGCAAAAGAATGAACAGACACACCTGGATGGGCAACTGCTCAGAAATTCATCCTTGTTAATGATGGAACTGGGTGCCAAACCTGCTTCTAAAAGCAAAGTAACCCACACACTCTCTTCAAATACTTGCAGTTATCCTTTGGAAGAAGGCCTGTACTTCGGGTGACTACACAGTGGTACTAGGATTCCTAAATGGATTCTGTGGGCCCTGAAGTTAAATAGGTTTAACAAAGTGGACCAACTGACTAGCAGACTTCGTAAGATTCTTTTTTTACTTCCTATTAATTTATAGCCCATGATACTGTTATTGTCCCCCAAAATAACCTGATTTAGGGTATCAGTTAATAACAAAAGAATGGAACTACTTGAGAAGAAGCAGTTTGAGGGCATGACTGGGCTAAGCCTTTCTTTTTCCCTTTGCCAAAAGCCTTCAGCCCCACAAAATTGGCCATAAACACTTCTTCAGAGCTGTGTTCAATGGGAGTGGCACACAGCCTCCTGACATGGATTCTGGGCTGAGCTTGGTAACGGATGGACCTTATCTGGTTCCCTTCTATGGATAGGCAGTTTAGGGACTGGGCATGGAGGGTAGGGCCTAGCGAAATGCCCACCAAGTGAAAACTATGGAAGATACTTGTATTTCAGTGCTGAATGAATCTGCTAAGGTCCTTTCTGAGCTAGAAAGTGTGTCATATCTGCCTCGGAGATTAATTTTTAGTTCTGAACATCAAGGTGTGAATACAGAGACCTGGTTTTCTTTAGTGCTATATTTCTAGCACTTAGGAGAGCACCTGGCATTAGTGGGTTCTTAGTGAGTATTTATTGAATGCATGCATTTGTCGAAGAAGGTAGAGATTGTTTAATATTATTCTTGGTTTTTCTGGAGAATTTCTTATTTAACTACTAATCCCTGACCCTTCCTTCCACCAACCAGTCATTCTTCCTTCGTGGTTCTCACCTCCTCTTTCCCAGTCAATATTTGCAAAGGGACGTTAGGAGGAGATTAACCACATGGAAGCAAACCAAACTTATCTCAGAGATACAGTGAAATTATACAGTGAAATTCCATAACATACAAATTGGGATACTTATTGGCTGATTTCATTTGACTTGGATATTTGCTGTGATTTTTAGTGTTATTGTGTATTCCTGTTCTCAGGGAGAAGTGAGAATTTGTTGTAGGCTGTCTTGGTTACTTTTCTCTCGTTGCTGAGACAAAATACCTAAAGCCCAAAATGAAGGAAGGAAAGGTTTATTTAGCTTACAGTTTGTGGAGGTTCCAGTCCATACTTGGCTGGTTCTGAGGCAGAGTGGCACATGGCAGAGAGCAAATGTTCATGGTGGCAGCACATAGCAAAAACCAGCAAAAGGGAGGAATGGCTGCAAGCAGCCTCTTTCCTTCCCTTATCTTGTGAACAGCCTACCCCCACCCAGGGGGCATGTAGCTCTCACATAATTTCCATGCCCTCCTCTTCCACAGGCTCAGGATGTATACGAAGTAAGCACCCTGGCTTCCTGCTGAATCATTCAGCCAAATCTCCAGACTCCCCAAGTTGACACAATGTATCAACCATAACATAGCCTTATGGTGTAGATTAATTGGGATATTTTGTGAGGCCTCTGAAGTGTTATTACTTTATCGTTACCTGCTATTCAGCATAAAACACATTTGAATTATTTTAGAGAAGATAAGAATTTCCTTGTGCTATCCCATGTCACCTTCTAGCTGATTAGCATTTTGCACCACCTTTATAACTCTCAGTGAGCAGGCTGTAAGTCAGCAAGGAAGCACATGCTGTACCTTCTTATCCTGTGATTTAGTGAACACTCCTGGCTATCTGTGGGCCTTTTGGTGTCTGGGAAGACTTTATTTCTATGGGAAATGGGTGAAAACTGTTGGTGGTCTTTTCCCAGGAGGTCCTTTTCCTGGGGGGGGGTCCTCTCCTGGACAAAAGAGGGCTCAGAGTTGCAGTTCTAAAATCAGATCCAGCCACAGAAATAGTTCATTTGTTCTATTTGGTGCTCTAAAAGTTTGGAAGTAGCTGCTAACACTTAAAAATCAGGAACTTTCATATAAAAATCCACATTTTGTGTTGTTCTTGGAAGTTCAGAGGATTTGGCCATACCAGGCTATGCTCCATGACTGGTTCCAGTTGGTGCTGGGAACAGGTACTCAGAGAAGTGGTTTGAGTTTACCAGTTTGCTTTGTGTTCCACCACTCCTCAGTTTTTTTTCATAAAAATAAGTCAAGATTATTCAAGGTCTTACATGATAGGTACTTGAATAGGTAATACCCCGCTACATCATGTGTGTATATAGTCTAAAAAAATCTAATCCTTTGTATTAATTATATAAAAATAGGAGGTTAACATTTACTAAGTGTTATTAAGGTAGTAGGACTGTGCTAAGTGCTTAAATATGCTTATTCGTGGTTCTTACAGTTTCCCTAATCATAAAGAGGAAGAAATTAAAAGACTTGGTCAAGGCCTCCTGGCTAGTAAAAACATCAGATAGGATTTCCAAAGATACACTGAGAAACTTGGGGTCGCATTTTCACCTAGGCCTGGCTGTCTTGGAACATGCTCTGATATCCCATTTGAAAGAGTGGGCAGGAGTTGAGAAGGTGAGTTGAGAAGGTGAGCCAAGGTGACAGGCTCCGAATCTTCCTCTTGTTCTTGGGAGAAGGAGGCAGTTACAGCCACAGCAGGATATGTGAAAGACAGCCCTTTATACAGTGCCTATTGACTGTCTTCACTCTTCTGCTTTGATCATCTGTTATGTTGTTCTAGAAGGCATATTTGTCATGCATAAAAGCCTTGTTACAGTGAACCCAAACAAGTCATTGATATTTAAAATTAAACTGCAATAGGTACCCGCAATAGATAAAATGTTCATTTACAGTACATTGCTAATTATATTGAAAGAACATCCTAATTGGGTATATTCTGCCAAATCAAATTGGAAACATTGGCTTTCTACCAGCAAATTCATTTTGATTAGTGGAAAGTTTGGGGCTCCACAGATCCCTCACCAATTTCAAAATACTGGGTTTTGGGAAACTCTTTCATGATTATTTTGCTGAACTTCTTTCTATCAAATGAGAATTCTGGTCTTCAGTGTTGTGTGATGGCCAGGAGAGAGAAGCAGTGCCATTGAAAGGGATAGGCTTACAGACTTGGAGTGGGGTAAGGCTCAGTACAGGTCCTTAGTGGTTAGGTTCTTTGTGTGTCTCAGCTGCATTCTTGGACACCCCCTTAACCCTTTCTTTTCCCTCTTCTTTTTCTCTCTGTCTTTAATCACTTTAGGGAGGAGGGTTTTGCTAGGGAGCTCATATTTTGTATTAGGCACCGTTCTTAGTGTTTTCTGTGAATTAACTTGTTTACTTCTCATCATAACCCCAGGGGGCAGGTATTCTAGCAGATGAAGAAACCGAGGCACTGAGTAGGTAAAACATTTGTTTGACATCACATGGTTTGTCAGCTTTGGTGAGAGTGGTGGCAAGCAGCCTGGAGACCAGCAGTTCCATCTCAGGCAGATATTGTTGCTTGTGTTCATAGGGTAAACATTTAAGCCTGTCTGTATCTCTGGATGAGCTCAGTTCCTCAGGAGGCTTTGCAAGTACCAATTTAGTTGGCAGGGCAATTAAGTATGCTAGGTTCACTGTGCTGACCCTCTGGGGGGAAAGAAGGAAGGAATGGAATCTAGTCTTTGCTTGGTCGTACATGCTTGTTTGTAGCAGGCATGATTGATCCTAGAATCAAAATGCCTTAAAGCAGCATTCTTGGAGAAGCACTATCTAATGTCAGTGGGTCGTCCCATCCCCCGTGTCCCCCCTCCCTCGTTTCCTCAGGTCCCTTGTGAATAGGATTTAGTTGTGATTCAGCTGCTGCTGTTCTTTTGGTAATCAGTGTGGAGGAGGGAGATGAGGGCTGCTATTAAAGGTTTCTTATTTTGCATACTCCTAATCAGATATTCTGCAGTTATTAATGTGTTCTCAGGATGTTCTGTGGTGTCCCTGGGTGGTTTTCTTAGGTGTACTGTTAGCTAAGGTGGAATGTTTTATTAGGCTCTGTCCTAGAGGGCTGATTGGTTGGATGGGTGGAGGTTGTTACAAAGCACTAAGGAAGAGGAATATAATATAAGCCCAATCTTTTAAGGGTGAAAACAGCAACCTACCACCTTCCCCTCCTGCCCTGAAAACCTTTTCTTGCTAATACCCTTCAGATATTAAAAGTGAAATAACAGCTATGTACTAGGCAGATAAATGCAAATTATTTCCCCCACTAGTTTTAATTAGGATGAAATCATACATTTAAATAATCACTTCTGTTGTTAATAACTGAACTTCTGATTCACTTTGAATTCAGGACAGTGCTTCCTAGGGCATATGTGGCCCACCTGAGTCATTCCAGAAGAGCTGGGGTCTGGATATGGACATACCTATCTGGGATTCAAGGGGAATGACTGGTATCTTGCTAGAATTTTGCCACTCTTCCTTGGGGACAGACAGGAGAGTCCAATATGATAATAAATGGTTTACAGATTAAAAAGAGAAAACAACAACCCCAAAATACCTAAACCAAAATCCGCTTGTACCTCAATCCTGCTGATTAAGTGTTTAAAGGTCTGTGCTTTTGCTTTTTTCTGTAGTCTTACTCATCTCTTATTTTACCAACTATCATTAACAATTCTGTGTCTGTTGAAAATAAATCTTTTGAGTTGAAAGAGTTGGATTTCTTAGGCTTTTACTATCAGATTTATTCTAATTCTTTAATATTTCTTTGATTCAAAATATTTGTAATTTGAATGAATGTAGATGCTATAGTGTGTAAAATGGTGCCTGTAGTGTATGGTGTGTGTGTGTGTGTGTGTGTGTGTGTGTGTGTGTAGGGAAGGTTGAATGTGTTGTTTGGAGGATCAGAAAGAATCAACTTGGCTTCAGCCCCCTCAATGCATAACCAGCTAATCAAAGAAAGGACTATTGAACTCCCAGTTGTCTTGAAAGGGTAAGAGGATTTACTAAAGTCTGAGAGTATCATTAGTGGGCCAGTGAAGTTGGGGGATCAACAGAAGTCATATAGTTTATAGCAATCTAACATGTGCCAAAGATATGACTGGTTGCCTTTTTAGTCCTGTGGAGGTATAGCTGGCCCTGTTTGTCTTATTTAGGAATAGGAATTGTGCCAGATACCAGCTAGATAATGCCAGCTGTTTCTTTGATTCTCTATGGACATGATTGGCTATAGTTTTTGATCAGGACATTGTTCCTAATGAAGTCTGACCAGCATCATTTAGACAGGAATGAATGACAGTTGATGTGCAAGAATTTTTCTTGATTGGCAGCATTTGGGTCTAGTCAACAGTGGAGGTGGGGAGTACGGGTGGGGTGGGAGAGAAGGCAGCTCTGATTGACAAGAGCTTATCTTTATTTAATGTGCATCTGAGGTACTGCAGTTGAAATTTTAGGCAATTGAAAGAAGGGAAGACACAATGGCAAAACAAAATTAAAAATTCTTGACAAAAACACATTTAAATCAAAACATCTTTCAGCAGGAGTGCGATGCACAGTCTAGATGTGAGGTTACTGCTATTTCTCTAGTTGTGAGAAAGAGAGAGGACTTTCACTCAGGGGTTGTTGATTTTTAGCCAAAATTTTAAAAGATGATAGGATTAGATAGTTTTACCTATAAATTTTTTATTTTCTATACTGTTTTTATTCTCTTTACTTGTAAGCTACTTGGAAAGATCTCTGCAGAAGCCAACAATTTATAGTCATATGAATGTATAGTGTATATATGAATGTGGTCTGGGACGATAATTTTTCAATTTGATTCACTAAGGACTTGAAATTTAAGCCTTCAAGTGCTTTGAAAAAAGGTGACCAACACGTATTTTAGGTTTCCTAAAATACACATGCATGATGGCCTGGGAGCTAACTGTGTGCAATATTGTAGTAGTGTTTTGCAAATGGGGAGGGGGTTCAATCACTGGACTTGAATCCTGGCAAAAACGCATTTAAATGGGTGTTGTTAGGACTTGAGTTGTACACGTAGAAATGTTGGGAGCAGTGTGTGGTACCCAGCAGATGCTCAGCATTTTAGCCTACACCATTGCTGTGAACAGCCAGGACTAACCTTTATTGGCTTCCTGTTTTCCTTCTGTTCCTTTTGTTTTGTTTTTTTATTTTGAGACAAAAGTTTGGTATATAGGTCAGGCTGACCTGCAGCTCACTGTGTAGCCCAGGCTGGCCTTGAACTTGTGACTATCCTCCTCTCTTAGCCTCTTGAGTGCTGGTTTACAGACATGTGCTATTTTACCTGGCTTCTCCCTGTTCCTCCTGCCTCCAATCCTCAATCCAGATTTGGTTTTGAAAATATACATTATATTCTTTCAGTAGTTGCCCTTGAAATAATTGATATTTCAATGTTCTTGAACACTCCAAGTGACCCTATCTGATCACACCTTCACCCCCAACCTAGGGTCTTTTTTAAAGAATATAATTTAGACTTATCCTTTTTCCAGGTGATGTTTTAGATTTACTTGTATGTTGACCAGTTTAGTTTTTTTTTTTTAAATTAAGACATGGTCTTGCTATATAGTACAGGCTGTCCTTGAATTTGCTTATGTAGCACAGACTGATGTGGAACTCACAGTGATCCTCCTGCTTTAACCTTCTGAGTGCTGAGATTACAGGCATACACCACCACATTTAGCTTGTTGACCAGTTTTTTATGCGTGATTCTGTCTTGTATCTCAACCTTACCCATTCCCCCAGTTTTACTTTTCTTTTTTATTCTGAAATATATCCTTTAGAATTTACCTTAACTAAGTGCCCAGTAATAAATTATTTTCTTTATATGTAAAATGGCTTTATTTTACCCTTCATCTTGAAAGGTAATATTGCTAGGTATACAATTCTAGGTAGGAAGTTGCTTTGCTCTATCTTTTTAGAACTATTGTGAAGATTACCTGTGTTCATATCTAAAGCTCTATACCTGGTATGTGTGCTTATTAAATAACAGTGACTATAACATTCTCAGAAAAATATTGGGACAATTAGATAATGCATCGTTGCAAGGTTCATGCTTTCATTGTCTTTTTCTGATACTTTCTTGACACTGTGATTTCATTGGAATTGAGGTAGGGGCCAGACTTTAAGCATTATCACAATTTCATAGTGGTTTTTAAATAAGGTCTCATTATATAGTCCTGGTTAGCGTTGAACTCATTATGTAGCCCAGGCTGGCCTTGAATTTGTGATAGTCCTGTGTTAGCCATCAAAGTGCTGGGATTACAGGTGTGCCTAGTTATCACAAATTTTGAAGATAGGCAAATCTTTATTCAACTGTGGGATCAATTGCTTATTGTTTGTATATACCTTTGGCAGGTAATTGTACCTAAGACTTAGTTTCTTTCCTTATTTATAATACTATTTTTTAGGATAGTTGTTAGCATTATTCATACATACTGTTTCTCAGAGTTGCTATTAAGATTGTATGAGGACATATTTAAGATTCTCAGAAAGGCTCATACAGTAGGTGGTTTATTAGGGAATGTATAGCCTATGAACCACTTTACTGTAGAAATGTTACCAGCTTTTTTCTTTTGCTGTTCTAGTTACTTTTGCTTTATATACCAGTTTGAGTAGGACGAAAGGTAGAGTATCTCCCATACAACAAACTTTCTGCTCTGTTCACTGGGTGGGCTTTGCGTAGATTCCTGACTTTGGTTTGGGGGTCACACTTTGATACTTACTTTTAGGTGGGAAAACAGTTTTCTAGGCCCAGTATTTTGTTGCTTATGAGGCTCTCTTCCCATTTATATGAAATTTGTTTGCTATAGTTATTCTTGTAGCTTTTGGCAAGTTATTCAACCTCTGAATTTCCTCATCTGTATTATAGGAGTCCTGAGAGTTTGTTGTGGGGACTTGAGTTATACACATGGAAATGTTGGGAGCAGTGTGGAATACCCAGCAGGTGCTCAGTACTTCAGCCTGCACCATTGCTGTGAACAGCCAGAACTGCTGGTTGGGTCTTGTTGGCTTTCAGATGAACAGGATGCATTGCTTGCTATTGCTTTTACTACAGTATTTAATCCCTAAGGCATGTGTTCTAATCTTCCATATATAACGTACTTCATTTGTTCCTTAGTTACATAGGCTTGGGTTAGGTAGGACATACATGTTTTAAACCTTATTTTTATGTACAATAAAATGCATTCATGTTAGACGTACAGTTGTATGAGCCTATCAAGATATCAAGATATAATATCTATCATGATATTATCGAGTATTTCTTTCACCCTAAAATTTTACTTATATTTTCCTCAATCAGTCATTCTTATACTTTGCCCTAGACAAACACAGGTCTGCTTCCTGTCACTGTAGAGTTTTTTAAATTTAGGGCTTAAAATTTTTTTTTATTTTAAAGAGAAGAAATAATACTTCAAAACAAGGTAATAGGAGGGTAAAAATGGTTAATGCATTGCATATTGTTGTCTTTAAATTAGTTACTCAGAATCTAAGATATTGGTATTTAACTGTCCAAGCAATATTAGCAGAAACTTTTCTTTTCAATGAACTAAGAAATTAGTAGTATAACTATTTTAACTATCTATACATATATATGTATGTATGTATTTTTTCCCTTTTTCCTTCCTTCTATTCTCCATTCTCCCATCCCAGTCTCTCTTTCCTTTTGAAGTTTCTTTGCATTTCACAATATTTATTGTACATATTGGATCTTATTTACTCTTTCAACTTCTCACACTAGGGAAACAATGCAATGTTTACACATATGCCTTTAGTTTATTTCACTTATGAGTATGGTCTCGAGTTGCATCCATTTACCTTTAAAAGTCTCCAGTTTATCATTCTCTATAGCTGGGTAGTAATCCATTGTATAAAAAGACTACATCTTTTTTATCCATTCCTTGGTTGGTGGGCATTTGGGTTATTTCCAAGATCTCGCTATTACAAATTATGCTGCTATAAACATGGGTACACATATATCGCTGTGGTATGATATTTTCAATTCTTCTATGAAGATACCCAGAAGGGGAATAGGTGGGTCAAATGGGATCTCAAATCCTAGATTTTTGAGGAATCAACACACTCATTTCCACAGTGGTTGCACCAGTCTATACTCCCACCAACAGTGAAAAAGGGTTCCTTTTTCCCCGTCCAGCCTTTGTTATTGGTTGATTTCTTGATAATAGCCATTCTTTCTGAGGTGAGATGGAATCTCAGTTTTGTTTTAATTTGCATCTGTCAAGTGACCAGTGATGTTCAAATTTTTGCATATATTTATTTGATGTTTGTATTTCATCTGAGAAGTGTGTATTCATCTCAGATGCCCATTTTGGGGCTGAGCCTTGAAATTTGGGGTGTCAGAATTTTTGAGTTATTTGTTCTTGATGGTAACCCTTATTCTGAGGATCAGTTGGCAAACATTTTTTCCCATATTGTGTGTTGTCTCTTTACTGTGTTGGTGGTTTCTCTTGCTGTGCAAAAGCTTTTTAATAAGATGAGATCCCAGTTGTTGATTCTTTGTGATAGTTCCTGTGTGATTGGAGTTTTATTTATAAAGTCTTTGTGTACACCAGCGTTTTCAAGCATTTTACCTAGTCTGTCTTTGAGAAGATTTAATGTTTCTGTTCTAATATTTAGATTTTTGAATGATTTCACTTTTAGTTTAGTGCATGGTAAATATCACTTAGATTTCCCACATATAAGCCACACTAAGCAGTATAAATTAGAAAATCCCAATTGTTACTTTTTGGCTGTTGTACTGGTCTTATGCAGAGCTTTTTGAGAAGTCTGTACTGAATTTGGCTACTTTTTGAGGGGAGTTTTGGGTCCCGCAAGGTATACTCTAATCTCTATTTAATCTCCATCACCTTAGTTGTTTCAGATCATGTCATTAAGCTTTCATCTTTGCATTTCTGTAGTGCAGAGAGCAAAAAGCCTTTTCTGCATACACAGTACATAGGCTGGGTTGTATATAGTTGGTGAGAATAGTGACATCGTGGTGGCTCTAAACCACATCTGGTAATGTATTTTCTTGATCTAAAGAGCTCTTCAAGGGAATATAGGGCCAGAGCAGCACATTCAAACTCTTACACTATTTAATTTTGTCACCTGGTAATATTTACAGGTAGACCAGATGCCAGCATATCCCAGTCCCCTATTCTGGAGCAGTGATTCTCATCTTATGTTATCAGAGCCTAGGTTATGAAATTTGAAATGCACTTTGCCTTCTTTCCACTGCTACAGCTGTACCAGATGATTTTAATCAACTTGCTTTCATTGAAGTATACATTTTTTCTCCTCATTACATCTGCAAGCTCTCAAGTTTACAGACACGATCTTCTTGGCTAGACTAATATTACTCAGCCATTCTTGCATGCAAATTTAAAATTTAATATTTTGCTGCAGGTCTGTTGAGTTTTATGCAAATTCCAGTACAGATAATATTTTAGAGCTGTAAATTAGAAATTACATGAGGGGTAGTAATATTTGTATAGGCTTCAAAAAGTAGTCTTGCAGTTTGCATGATACATGACATTTCTTTTGAAAAAAATGGGATTTTGAACATTCTGTGTGGGTTTAGGAGGTATCTTGCCAATTGTGTTACAGTAAAAAGACCAAAAAATGCCAATATATGCATGAACATTTAAAAATGATATTTGATTCCCCCTGACATTTGGAATTAACTGGATTCTTTGACTTATTCATTCACTGAATGTATGTTTTTAGAAGCTTTTAATAGGGGCCTGGCTCTGGTCATGGCTTTGATGATATAGTAGCAAGCAATCTTTGTCTTTATGAAATATACATTTTATTTGAGAGAAACAGACTACAGGCAGATAACAAAGTAAATATTTGGTATTCCTGGTGACCTCAGGAGCAAAACATTCAGGGTCAGGAAGTAGGGGAGAGCAGGTAGAGGTGCTAGATGTCAGCAAAGGGCCTAAGTTGTATTTATGCAAACACATTTGACCTGTGTAGCTCTTCTGAGAATGTCGATCTAGGAAGAGAAACTGTCCAGTACAGATGCTTTGAGTGAGCACTCTTACCATGTTTGGGGAGGAGCAGCTCGGATATTAAAGGGACTAGAACAGAAAGAAGTAGGGCAGAAAGAAGTAGAAGAATATGAAGGAACAGAAACTGCGGAGCAGAGGAGGTGTCAAATCAGACTGGACCTTGTAGGAAGGAATTTAGCCTTTTCTCTGAGTGAGATGGATACCACTGATGAGGGGGTATAACATATACTCTGACCATTGTGTTGGTTTATGGGGGCAAACACAAACTTCAGCCTGTGAACATAGGATGCCATCATCAGCCATTACAGTTGTGGACTTTAGATACTGCCCATAGAGGACTGGTGACCACAAAGAAGCTAGAGTTAGACAGGAAAAACTGACATTGTTGACATTTTTGTGTTGTACTATCTCGGGATTCTTTGGCTGTAGCAGAAATGCAAGTATATATGTTACTTGGGCCCAGTAATCTATGTGCTTGTAAGTCCTTTAGGTGATTTTGATGTACTCCTTAAAAAACATAAAATACTGGGCCTACCCCAACAGCTTCTGATTCAAGAGGTTTGGCATGGGGCCCAAGAATTGGATCCTTCATAAATTTCCAGGTGTTGCCACTGCTGCTGGTCAGGGACCATACTTTGAGCATCCCTGCTCTGGCGAATGAGAACTGCTGCATTGTTAACCACAAAGTTAACCTTCTGTACTTTTGCCTTATAACTTACTGAATAGCACAAGCTCGGAGCTAAACTGCCTGGGTTTAAATATCAGCTCTGCCATTTACTATTGTATGACCTTAGATAAGGTGCTGAAAATGGTTCCTTGCACATACTAGGTTGTCAGTGAATGCCAGTTATTTAATAGTATGTATGTATAAAATGGTGTGGGGGCTGGGGATATAGCTCAGTGGAATAAGCGCTTGCCTAGCAAGTGCAGGGTCCTGAGTTCGATCCCCAGTACCGCAAAAAAAAAAAAAGAAAAAAAAAGAAAATATAAAATGGTGTGATAGTAAAATATGAATAACTTGCTGAATAGAAGGTCCAGACTGTGGACATTATAAACAACATGTTGCTTTGTTTTCAGGATGACATGTAAGGTATTACTAGCTCTAATTTGTGTATAGGAAAGTGAGTTTTTTCATGCAAATTCTAAGTAGCAACAGCAGATTCATTCAAGTCTCTCTGTCTCCAAAGTTCGAGAAATACCTCTATAGGTACTGCCTTGTAGTACTGGATTAGCCCTCACACAGGGTGGCAAAATCTGAATCCTGCTGGAGGGAGAGAGAGAGATTGACCATTGATTAAGGTTTGAGCTCTCCATTAGGCCATTTTCTCATCTGTAAAATGGGGATAAAACATGGAGAATCACGGTGTTTTGGACCTAACAGAATATCAAAGTGTTTATCACTATTCATTATTTCCTTTATGAATTAAAAAATGAATTAAAATTTATGCAATTTTTCTTTAGAATTCCTTATAAGAATGGATTATTTCCTAACATGAAACTTAAGTGATTGTATATTGTGTGGACAGAATTTGTATCATAAAGTTTTTAGCTTTAGGAGAAAAAGATCATATTTCCTTTATAAACCTTTTCTGCAAGGGTTATAGATTACTCATCTGAGAAAGTTCACATGATGTTAAGATAAAACTTTTCTAGATAAGGCATTCATACCAAAGGATGAAATGGACATGTTTAGAGAAGGGGTAATGTAGTCTAGTAGTTTGGAAATATTAAAAAAATTACATGAAGTCAGCTATAAGTACTGGGACTATAGCTTAGTGGTGCAGCACATTACTTAGCATGTGCACAGGACATTAAACCAAACCACCCTGCCCCCATCAGATATAACAGTAATTGTTGTTCTAAATTCCCTTTTACCCCTGGATCAGATTATAGCAATTTCATTGCTTAAAAATCTGATTCAGAAATTGAAAAAGTCACTGATTGACAAATAGCTGTCACGAAGCTCTCAGAACTTCACTACAGTACTAATTGTTTTTGGTGAAGTGCCTCTTGACCCTTTATCCAATCAATTGTACAGAGATTAAAAGAGAAATTTTAATATTCTGAAGATAGACAGTTATAAAGAACTTTCACTAACTGAAGGGATACAAGGTACAATAGCTATTAAAATGAAAGTATGACATTTGGGCTAACTACACTGGCTGCCCTAATTGTCCTGGGAGTCCCTGAGGGCAGCACTGTGTGTAGTGACTCAGGTTCTTAGAGAAAATTCTGTTATCAAAGAGAAATGTAGAGGCTTACTCTTGCTACCTTTTAAAGAACTGACAAGAAATAATGAGTGGATCAGGATGCTCTTGTCAAGTTTAGTTATAATAAAAATTAGCGTAAGGGTAAGTTTAAGTTATTAAAATAAATCAGCAATGTACCACAAATACTGTGTACCTCGGTTTACATGCATAGGGAGGGAGTGGGGTGAGGCGGAAAGAACATGGATCTTTGAGACATATCTGACTGGAAGCAGGTCACCTTGCATGGCTGTGAGTCCCAGCTTCTCCATCTGTAGAACATTACCTGAAGGGCAGTTTTTTAGGATTAAACAAGAGGATGACCTGCCTGGTGTACCTACCACAGTGCTTTATAAATAGTGTTGGGGTTGGTAGATTTCAGTATCTAAAGATCATAAAGAATGCTTCGGAATACTGTCTCATTTACAGACTCATATTTCCGTGATTGTACTCCCTGCATCCCCCAACACCTTTATGAGCTATAATTCACAAATGATAGAACTCACTAATTTAAAGAGTACAATTCAGTTGCTTTCACCGTATTCATACAGTTGTGCAACCATCACCACAGTCAATTTTAGGACACTTTTATCACTCCCCAAAAAAACCCACACCCTTTAGCTGCCATGGCCCTATTTGTCCATTTTCTTTCTCACCAAATCTTATGGGTCCCACCTTCCTTTACTCCCCTTATCTTGTTTTCAGGTATGGACTGTCCTGATTTGCCTGCTGCTGGATCATGTGGTTGAAATTTTTTGGATTTTTGTAAATAGACAATTTAGCTTTTCTTCCTTACAGCGTTTATTTCTTTGGGTGCTGAAACAGCTGCTGCAACCAACGCAAGGGCTCACCATTTTGCACTTTGTGGCTGTTCATATGGCAGCTTTATTCAAAACTGCTCCTGTATTCCTTAAGTTATTTGTTTTATATAAAAACAGTTCTCCCTGGCTTATGGCTTCTGTGCTGCCATGTTGACAAATGTTGCTTCTAGTGAAATACACAAAAACAAATAACAGGAAGAGAGAGGGGAGCACAGAGCTAAGTGAATTCATTTTGCCTCTTGAGTGCCATTCTCATTTGTTTTAAGAACCACCCTGGCATAACAGGCAGGGGAGGAGGGGCAGCAGAACTGCAGGAAATGAGTGAGCTACATTTGATTTGGGAATGATGGGGCCAAACAGACAATTTAGGAAGTATCTGGAATGTAGGGCCTGGAAATGAGTTTACAGAAATCTGAATAACAAGCAGATACTCAAATTGTTGACACTAATCTTCATATGAGTCCTCAGATTTCTCATTCTGTTAATGATGGAACTCAAATTTATGTGTTGCTGATACAGTAGAAAATGACCAAAGTGGATCCCTCTTGTGTGGCAAGGGAACTGCGAGAAGACAGGGTTGAGGTTTGAGGACTCTCGGCTTTCAGACTGGAATGTCTGACCCAAGTGAGAAGAAGGCAGACAGGATGCTGACAAGTAATGATTGCTTGCTAGGAATTAGATATTTCCACAGGTGTTATTTTAATGGGTAACACAAATGTTGTTAGTCTTATCTGTATTTTCCAGGCTAGGGAGAACAGAATTTTGAGGAGTTGTAGTATCTGTTTGGCAAAGGTCATACAAGAATTAGAGAGTAGAATGTGATGGAAACCCAGTGGCCTAGACTTATGATAGGCTCTTTTTTCACTATAATAATAAGAAATAGAAGATATGGGAGGAAAAAATATGGGCATAGGGACTTGAAAATAAATAGGAATAATAGAAAGCAATAGAGGCCAAAAATATTTAGGAAAAAAGATTGATGCTCATCTTGTTTTGAGTTTTAAACTACAAATTATTAGGAAAACTACAGCAACTCAGTGCACATGAAGCTTGTTTTGGTTAGGTACATTATAAAGGTCCACCTGACCAGCATTGGAATAAAACATGTTCCTAAGCATTTCATAAATTATCTTAATATGCATGTTGGTGAGGCAGCAGCTGATAAATAACAGCCTAATTGGTCACACAAGGTATGAGAGGTTTCCTTGCTCAGTATTGGGCTTCCATTCTGGATTATGCAGATTGATTTTTACCCACTTGTTCAATTTTTTTTAATGCTGTTTACTTTGTAAATATTCAGTTCAATTATTTTCCCCTTCGTTTGGGGAGTGTTGTTAATAATTGACACTTCTGGGCAGAAGAGATGAAGAAGCAAGAGTGAGGTAGAAGGGGATTTTCTTTATGTCCTCTTTTGTAATTTCTGAATTTTGTCTTATGTACTATTGCATATGATAACGGAGGGGAAGGAAGGATGTGTAGCCTGGTAGGAGGAAAGAAGTCTGAGTGAAAGGATAAGTGAAAATTTGAATTATTAGCCTGAACTTAAGATCTTAAGTCAGTTGATTTCACCTCAGGGATTGTTCCTCAGTATATATAATTTCTACAGTCACATAGACATATTAAAGGTGCTTATTGAGTGTTTTGCATTCTTAAATGTATTGCCAGATGTCATCATGAAGACATATATAGGGTTACAAGAGTGTGCAACTTAGATTTCCTGGGTTTGAACCCTATTTCCACCTCTCAGTGTCTGAACGTTGCTTTGGGCCTCACTTATTAGTTCCTCTAGTATTTTTCCTTTGGATATGTGCTTTAGATACTTGTTAAATGGTCACTATAATAATACATACTTACAGAGTAGAAGGATTAAATGTATTAATCCACATAAGGTTCTTTGTAGCAGTACAAAATTCATGGTACAGGTATCCTTGGAGGCGATTGGTTCCAGAACCACCTCCCAATGGGTAGCAAAGTCTGAGGATGTTCAAGTTTCTTATATAAAATAGTGAAGTATTTATGTGTTACCTGCACCCATTCTTTCATATATTTCAAATCATCTATGGGTTACTTATAATATTCAATACAATGCAAATGCTATGTAAATATTTGTAATACTGTATTGTTTAGGGGACTAATGGCGAGAAAACAGATCTGTACTTGTTTTCTTCTCTGAAAATTTTTTATTCCTGGTAGGATTGTCATGAGGAACTTGCAGATACTGATGGCCAACTGTACTCATTGAAAGTTCAGTTTTATTTTGATGATCATCACAGGTGCCGATTTGCTTCATCTGCTTCTCTTCAATTTCCTCATTGGGTGAAAAAATTCCCCTCCTCAGAAGTTCACACAGTGCCGCTGTTCTGGCAATGGAGCTTTTCCTCTGAATTAACTGACTCCTTAGAGTGCTATTTCCTAATAAGAGTGGGCTATTTGGACTGCTTGGGAGAGCGAGCATGCTAAGGTGGGGACTAGCTCTGTGTAGAAGTGTTCATTCTTCCAGTGGGAGGAAACACATCTTGTCAGAACACAGCTTTGACTTGCCCAGGTTCCTGTTGTACAGATGGGATCTATAGTCTCTTTGGGCCCCTTGTTATGAATCCAAGCCAAGGCTGTCACTTGCTGAGTCAGGAATAATACAGGAATTAGTCTTTTTTCTTTATACTAAGCAAATACTAAGCACTAATCAATCTACAGTTAACTCTGTATCCAATATTTGAACCAGACTCCATGAATAACTGCCCCTAAATATGCTTGCCAATAAAAAGATAAGTTTAAGGCTTTTAATCAATGCCACTTGCACTCAGTATTTAAGGTCAGAATCCTGTGTGAGATTTATTTTGATTAGGATAATTTTTAGATTAAAAAAGGAATAGTTTTTGAAATTGTGACACTTGTGGTTGATTGTGGGTGAATTAATCTTTTAGCGAATGAAAAATTGTCAATTTCTTAATAGTTTTTTTGCTGTCTCATTGTCCTTTAGGTCACTTATGGACAAATACGACTTTTGAGAGGAAGGCATTTTTTTTCAGTGGGAAAAGGGATAAGAGATTCATACAAATTTGAAGGCATAAGTGATGGAAGAAAGAGGGGACATTGAAAAAGGAAGCCCAGTACTTTTGGTAGGCAGTGAACTGTGGGGCTGGAATGGGGACTGTTTGTGTTTTAGGTAATATTAACATGTAATTTTGTGTCTAGGAGAGCTTTCTCAAAGGAAGTTATGTTTCCTAACTAAATATGGTGTTTTGCCTAGAATAAAGCACAGAGATTTGAAACATCTGGAATTTAGATATTGCCTTCACTGCATGGCCTAGGGCAAGTTATTTAACCTTTTGGACTCTGTTTTTGTACTTACAAAATGGGGAGGGTAGTGCCTGCTTCACAGTGGGCAAACTTCATTTGGATCATATAGTTAAGAATGAAGCATACTGCCTGGCTTACAAGTGCCAAAGGGGAGTCACCTTTCATTTCTTTTCAGAATTTGCTTGGTTCTCACTTGTTTTTCTGGGGTACAGTTGTATGCATAAAACATGTAAATGACTCCAGTAACACTGAGTAGGAAATTGTTCTGATTGATTGGTTTGTTGTTATAGTTGCTGTTGTTCTGGGTTCCATAAAAGAGATCAAAGAGATGAATCTTGGAAACTATTCAGTTCTGGAAAAGTACAGTGGTAATTATCTTCCTTAATGCCTCTCTGACTGGACAGTTTGGAGTGTATGAGAATTGATAGATTATAGATGCAAACTAGGCTCATAACTTGGGATGCTCTGAATATTCAGTATAGGTGATGTTTATGAAAGGACTTTGTATCAAGAAGCTTCAGCACTGTATGATACTTTTAATCATCCTGAATGGATAATAATCCTTATGAAAAAATCAATTCTGTTTGCCAGATATTAAAAGACTTAGGAAAATATTCTTTAATTCTAGAAAGATTTGACTCCAGTATGTAGCAGGAGAAGCTTGTCCCAGAAGGCAAGACAGCTGGTTCCCAGGATGTCTGGCAGAATAGGCCATCTCCCTGAACTCTAGTTCTCAGACCTACAAGCTGGGCTTATAGAAATTATGATTATACTGATGTCTTAGTTATTTTTCTCATTGCTGAGACAGAATACCCAACCCTTGCAAGTTAAAGAAGGAAAGGTTTATTTAGCTAACAGTTTGTAGAGATTTCAGTTCTTAATAGGCTGGCTCCAAGGCAGGGTGACATTGTAAAGAGGCATTGCAGAGGAGAGATAGTTCAGGGTGGGCAGAAGGTAGCAAAGCAAGCAAGGGATGACCACAGCTTTTTCTATCCCTTATATTTTATCCAGACTACTGAGGTTAGGTAGCACTCACATCCTTAATTCTAGTGCCCTTGTGTCTAGCATTGTACCATGATTCAGTCTCAGTCTCACACACTCTAGATCCAGCCACCTTTGAAAAAGCCACATATATGACTGCATGAGGCTTTAAGGGGACATCTAAACACAAGCCATAATATTCTGCTCCAGCCCACCAAAGACTCATACACATCCCTTTGTGCAAAAGGCATTTAGTCTGTCTCCAAGAGATGCCACAGTCCTAACAATTTCAGCATTACTGACAAATCTAGGTCAAAAGTCTACTCTTAAGATTTAAGGCAGACTCTGAGATGCAAGTTCCTATATGAATGCAAAGAAAGTGAAACACTTCCAGCACTCAGTGGAACAAGATAAATATTTCCATTCTGAAACTTACAAATGGGGATAGCAAGGAATGGGAACAAAGCAAGACCAAAATCCAGCAGGGCAAACATTCAATCCCACAGTTGCACTTCCAGCATCACTGGCACTCTTTGGCAAGTTATGAACTTAAAAGGGCTTGGGTGGTTCTCCCACTATGGCCCTGCCTGGGGTATAGCCATTGGATATAGCTCTCATGGCTTCTCTCTGGGGCCAGCTCTGCTCTCTCCTTACAGTTTTCCTCTGAGAATCCAAGTTTCTGCCTTCTCTAAACTTCTGGGACATCCACTGCATCTTTAGCTTCACACTCACAGCTTCACATGCTGCTCTCTCAGGGGTACACTGTGTGGGCTCCCAGGCCTTCTGGAATCTGGGTGGAAGCTTTCCTGACCCTACGACTCCTAGGTGCAACTCTGCATGCATCTAAAATCAGCACCCTATGGGTAATGCCCTGGTCTGCCATAAGCTGGAGCAGTAGCCAGGCTTCCTTCTCTCTTGTCTGTGAGGGTCAAATGCCTATGAACCAAATCTCATGGAACAACTGCCCTAGGCCACCACCATTCTGGAACATGGTACTCTGGAGCTCTCTTCTCAAAGCAAAATATTTTGCCTTTGTAACCCTGAGGCCGCAAATGCTGGAGTTCTGTTGGTTCTTGTGATGTCCTTAGGCCATCTTTTCAGTTTTCTTCTGAAATACTTGGCTTCTTATTGCTTGCTTGTCTTTACAGTGACCAATTTCTCCTCTGTTTCATCTTTATTAGCTGCAACTTTATTGGAGCTTCATTTCTGGCCAAACTCACAATATTTTGAAACATTCTGCTGTGATCTCTGCTCTTGATTCTCAACATAAACCTGGCTAAACACCTACAATGGTACCCATGTCACCACCTCAACATTAGGCTGCCTTAAAATTTTTTTTGCGAGATTAACTAGTCTACCACACTGACATGTGAGTGCCTGATTTGTGTCGGGAATTTTTAAGTACTTTCTATCTGTTAGCTTATCGGACTCACACAACAGCAATGACAGGAAAATGGAGATGGAATTTTTAACCAATTTGTAAATAAGCAAACGAGTTCAGCTGGATAGGGTGGTACACTACTTGAACACTTTGGAGGCTGAGGCACAGGATCTCAAGTTCAAGCTTTATCTGGGCAATTTTGCAACCGTGTGAAAAAAAAGGTCTGGGGATGTAGCTCAGTGATAGAGTGCACCTGGGTACTATCCCTCATACTGCAGATAAGAGGTTCAAAGGGTAGGTATTTTACCTGAGATCTCTGGAGAACTATAAATTGTAAAGTCAGAATTGCACCTGATTACATACAATTGCAAGTCTCTTTTTTTCCCACTGTACCACACTGTGGCCTTCAGGACATAGACTTCTGTAGTGGTTTTGTATTAGCAAAGAGTTTTGCAAGGACTGGTCTATTAATAGTGATCTCTTTCAACATTCCCATGCAGTGAGGGAATGCAATTAATTATTTAGCTGAGTGATTAGAGACAGAGTAATGTTAGACAAAGTCACACATCAAGTAGTTTGGGAAAGAGCAGGCAGAGATGAGGCTTGGAGCTGACCATGTTGAGCTGATAGTCTTACAGAAAACCAGAAATTTGATAGTGTAACTTTACTAATCCAATCTTTCCTTTAGTTTGCCAAGGAGGTGATTGCAAGGCACATGGCTAAGGCCAAGATGGCACAAAACATGACGGTATCTTGGGGTTACTTTATAATCAAACTCTGTCCTGTAGCATACTTCTAACTAAGCCAACAATCATCCCCACCAAAAACTAGGATCTTTACTAAAGTAGAAAGTGTATTAAAGTTGGAGTCGGGGGAGACTGAGAAAAATTTCAACAAAAATTCCTGTCTTTGCCCTAAGAATTAAATTGCTGGACTTTATAGCATTTTTACTCCGTGCCTAACTTATTTTCTTCTGTTTGGTTGTATGAATCTGACTGTACTGCTGTTTGTCCTGCCTAGCATGTCTCAGAGTGTCACAAGGCGCAGTGATAAGAGCCACGGGAAACCCTGCCCATTACATTGCACCCCTGTCCCTTGGCTGCTATACTGTCTTTGTTGTTACTACTAACTCAGTAGCGAAGTTTGGACAAAGAGGCTGGAGCTTTGCCTTTGACTCGGACAGACACTTTGAGTATGTGGGAATTGAGAAACAGATTTTTTGTCTTGTGTTGGAACTGTGTATGGGATGGGGAGGAGAGTTGGAGTGGAGGCCAAGGATGGGAAGAATGCTGAAGTAGAAATCAGAATGATTTCATATTTTGCTAATGGCTGTCCCTGAATGCCATGGATTTTTCTGGTGAACAGAGCCATACTTTGTCAACTCCCTGCTACCTACTGCCTTCTCACTGGAAGTCATGGAATAAAGATAATATTGACATTGCACATGTGCATCTCATAGGTGTAGGGAGTAAAGTGGCCACCTGCATTGTTGAAATCCTGTGTAGTATGCTAGTGGAGTGATCTGGTTTTTATAGTCAGGATGCCAAGAACAGCGGAGAAGAAAATAACAATCCTTTACAGTGTCATGTTTAGTCTTTTGCAGGTGTACCTGTAGTTTCAACAAAGGCAGAAAAGGTATTATAGGGTGGGAAAGAAATGCCTACCAACAGTCCGCTAAAACCTCGGAAGGAGACTAATATTTGTGCATTTTAGAGATGCTAAAAGCTGAGATACATATCAACAAGCAAAATATTGGCATTCACGTTGAAGAGGGCAATATTAGAAGTCAACAGAAAGAATGCTTAACCACAGAATGAAAGGAAAGTCATAGAAATTCTCATCAAATTCCTTTGTGTATTAGTGTATTTGAAATCAACCTTCTTCTCTAAGCTAGATAACTCTAATTGTTCTTACCTAATTTTTAAATCTCTTACGCTTTTGGCATTCTTCCTGTTACTTTGCTTTGAATAATACCAATAGAAATTTATGTCCTAATGTAGGGGTGACTTCTAATAACTACTATATGTCCAATGCCATTATTGATGGCAAGGGTGACCAAATCTTTTTATATACCTAGACTCATTCTGTTCTCTTCACATTGTTGCTGAGAACGTGTTGGGCATATAAACCAGTCCACTGAATGAATGGAGATATAATTGTTCCTTGGCATCATGGACGATTGGTTGTAAGACCCTCCATGAATGCTTAATTTCCTTATAACTGCTGCACATTCTCTGTTAATTTAAATAATCTTAAGATTAATTATAACTCCTAATACAAAGTAAGTGCTCCGTAAATAGCAGTTATGCTGTATTGGTTTAGGAAATAGTGACAAAGAATGTCTGTACATGTTTAGTAGTTGTTTTTTCCTTTTTCCAAATATTTTTGATCTTTGGTTGTTAAGACTCACAGATACAGAACCCGCAGAAATGGGGGGCTGACTGTATACCTAATTTTGTGCTTTAGAGGCAATATTGCTGTGGGCCAAATTTCTTAAAAATCCCATTTTTATTAAAGGTATCAACATCGTATGAAAAAGTTAGTTGACTTGCTTGCATAGGAAGACTTTTTCAGACATGAAAAATTCTTCCATTATTCTCTCACTTAATCTTTTGTTCCTTTCTTTCTTTCTTCTGTTCCTTGTTTCCTTTCTCTTCTTTGGCCCTTTATTCAGTAGTTGCCTCCTCAGCCTCTGCTATGAGCAAAGCAGTATTTTAATTGCTGGAGATACCACTATAAATAAAATGAAGCTCCTACTCGGAAGCTTGTATTTCAGTAGATTAAGGGCCATAATGGACCTGGAGTTATATTTCCCTGTTGATATAAGGCTTTCAGAGAAGAGTGGTTAGTAGTTGTACAGGTGATAGAGGTGGCAAACCTTCCCTTGTGAGAGACATGTTGGCAAGATAGGCTTCGATTTCACTTTCATTTGTATTTACTTAAACATCTGATTCCCTGTATGGCATTGTAACTGAGGTGTAAGATTCCATTTGGGCAAGGTTTTGTCAGTTATAATTTATGTCTCCTTTCTTGAAATTTGGTTATATCCTTCTGATTTCTTCAGAGGAGAAAATAGATAACACACTGTGCATTTCTGTGGAATGTCCATTTTGCTGTGATGTCGGCACAGTAGTGTACTCTATGTTTATTCTAGTGTGTTTTATTTAGCACTCTATTTTTCAGAAATTAGTGGGTCTCTCTTCCCCTCTGTTGTCACATTTTTGACTTTGTTTATTAAAAAGAATTTAAATTAATGTTCTTAAGGCCCTTCTTCTTCAGTACAGATTTCAACACTTTTACCACAAAGTACACTTGAACTCCCTAAATGGTCTAAAACCATAAGCCTGTAAGTGATATTCATTCTTTCAGCTTCTGTACAGAATGAAAGAAGATATATTTCCTCTCTATAAACTTTACAGTCTAGTAGGAACTATTTCTGTGAAATACAGAAACATAAGTGACAGCCCTCTGGGGGCAAACATTTCATTGAATAAACAGCAGTGAGTATTCAGAAGATATAAATAAGGAGGTCAGTTTCTGCATATCAGAGAAGGCTTCATGAAGATGCAAGTTGTGCTCTGGTTCTTGAGGAGTAGGGATGTGTTTGCTTCCCACAACTACCTGAGAGCTGGCTGGATTAATTAGGTATTTTTCTGTTGTTACAGGGTGTTGATGCTCTCTTTTATTAGGTCTGGGGTGTCCTAGCAAGTCTAGCTTGGATTGATGGAATGATTCATTGATTGGTTGATTTTAATGACTCTGAAGCAGTTAGTATATAAATGATATTGACACCAGGACTGCTTCTTTATTTTGTTGCTACAGGTATTCATCAGTAGTTTAGGTAGGTAGACTCTCAATTTTTATAGTGCTGCATTCCTGCATTTTGAATTAGTCACTTTATTGCATCATTCATGTTCTAATTTAGGCTTACTTGTTATAAATTGGCCCAAAGCTCATTTATTAATGGGCTGAAAGCCTCATTGAGTTTTCCAACCTCTGTGTTGTCCTTAAAACTTGTCTTCTATTTGTTACAGTTGTATAGATGTTTTCTTTTTCTCGTAACACCTTTCTGATATCTGTGAGGAGAAGAGACACCTGGAGAAACAGTTGACCTTTCTTTTCATGCTTTGTATGTCCTCTAGTAAGTGATAATCAGCAGCAGCTGCAGATTCCTACATAAACAATAGGCATGCTGGGCCATCCCAGCAATTCATCCTCTTCATTACTAATGCCTGGGTTTGGGGGGGGGTCAGAGGAAGGAAGGTAACAGACATGGACAAGGATGATACTAATTGTGATGACAGGAAGACTTCTTAAGGGTATGATTAGGATCTCTCAAGCATTTATCCATATGACAACCCTATGAGATAGAGATACTACTGTTTTTCTTCATTGAGTTGATAGGACTGCTGACTCACAGAAATGATAGATAATTTGCTGAAGATCATAGAGATGTCTGCTTTGGGAATACGTGCTTTTAGTTGTTATGCTATACTACTACATGAGACAATTGAGTAAAATACCTTAATAATTTGTGGTAATTCATGAGTAAGGTATCAAACACACCTGGATGTCATGAGTGAACATGGCATATTGTATACTGGAGAATCAGATCTCAGTGTCTATAAACAGGTGTTCTGTTGAGTGAGACCCTTTGTTTGGTGACCCTGTTATATGTTTCTTGTAAGACCATGTTTTATTTGGTGTCCCTCCTTCCCCCCTCTCAAAAATACGAAGGTCTTATTTCCAGGATGAAAAAAACTTTTGGCTAAATGAGAGGTAGATAAACCCAATCCTTACGCATAAAGAGCTACTTGCCCATTCAAGATAATTACAAGTGACAGGAAAACATCCTCAAAATAATCTTGTGTATTGGTAGGACAGTAGTGACACACTTCAGACTCTCCTTACCCCAGTCCCTAACCTGGATCATGCCTTGCTGTGCCAGGGAACCTAACCCCAGGGCTGGGCAAGTGGTCTTCTAGCAGCCACATTCCCAACTCCCTAAAGTGGGTTTTGAGATGCAAAAGCTCAAATTACAAATCTGTAGTTGCAGTTATTTTGCTTTAAAGTTGAGGCACTTTGCAGAGAAGATGGTTGCAAATAGGCTCCATGGAGGTAAATTTTCCAAAGGGCTGCTAACTTTTTATTCATACTTGGTCAGCCACTGATAGAATGCTGAAAATTGCTTTTCCCTTTCCCTTTGCCGGGCTTATGTAACTTCAAAGGGCAATGAATGCATGCTGCACCTGTGTGGAGATGCCTGTGGACTCTGATGATTCATTGCCCTGCTCTGAGAGGAACTGTGCCCTGTTCTAGCATTTAGTCTGGATTCTCTGGCTTAAGAAAATCCTCTGCGTTGCTGTGTGCCATCACCTGGTAGTGTGCAGCTATATAAATATAGCCTGTACCAACTCTGTCACGTGTCATGTCTGTCTGGTTCTGTGGTTGATTGGAACTGAAGCCTGCTGCTTGTTAGTATGGCAGTGACTGGCTGTGGGGGACACTGGTGTCTCTTGTTTTACATTGTTTATTGATTTATTGAGTTAGAATGCCTGTCCTTTGGTGTGAGTGTTAAATAGGTCACTACTGTTAACCATTTTGTGAGACTTGTCTTTCTGTGTGATTTGTGTATCAAGGAATGAAAGGCAGTTGTTGAGAGAAAATATGAAGGTGAATAGATTTGAAATCAAAGAGGGAGTTTGGGAATGAAGTGCTTTCCTGAATACTGAGAAAATGAACCTTTTCGTGAATTTTGGAATATCCCTTTGCTCTAACAGTAGGGAATACAGGCTTTGGCTAGATGAGCTAGTGACTAGATCACAACCAGGAGTTGTAGGTTAAATTTCTTTTTGGAAAAGACAAGTATTTTTAGCTTTCAGCTCTGCTCTTGTCCTGGTGCCTTCCAAGGAATCTTTATATACTCTGTGTAGTAGAGAGACTGTGTTAATAAAATATTTCAACTGGATTTTGGGTCCTTATTTAATGAAGTATGCAGTTTTTAAAAAAAATTCAGTATATTTATTGAGTACTTGTTTTTGGTCCTGGGGTTACAGTGGTGTATAAAAGAAACAACTTTCTTAGCCTTTTGGTGTTGACATTAACTTTACTGATCATTATTTGAGGTCACCAAGTCTTTACCCGCGGCAGCTATGGCATACTGGCCTGGGCTGAGAGATTGGTATTTCAGTCCTAGCTACTGTCTCAGTTTACTGCATTTCTCTGTGCCTGTTTTTCCACCTGTAATTTTTTTGTACTGAGAGTTGAACTGAGGACCTTGTGCTTGCCAGGTAGGCACTTGTACTACTGAGCTATATCCCCTGCCCTCCACCTGTAATATTAGGAAGTTGGGTGATATAGAGTTTTTTCCAGTTCTGTCATTTATAATATCAAATTTTCCAAATATTTTTTGCCTACTTGCCTTTAATAGCTCCTGGCTACTTCAATCACAGTGACTGATGTTGACTTACGGTTTAAAAAAGTATTTTTCTATTGTTATTAGTGCATATTAGTAGTACAGAACATGCAATTTGTTTTGGTTTATTGGTACATCCATAAGACATATGTTGATGATTTTCATCCCCACTGTCTGTATCTTCTCTTTCTCCTCCTTACCTCGGTTCTCCTTTTCCCATTTCTAAAGCATTTCTTTCCCCACCTCCCTCCCTCCACCCATCTCTTCCTCCACTTTTAGATTACTCATATAAGCAAAAACATGTGATATTTAACTTTCTCAGGCTGGCTTATTTAGTTTAACATTGTCTTGGTTACTTTTCTCTCGTTGCTGAGATAAAATACCCAACACCCAAAATGAAGGAAGTAAAGGTGTATTTAGCTTACAGTTTGTGGAGGTTTCAGTCTTTACTTGGCTGGTTCTGAGGCAGAGTGGCGCATGGCAGAGGGCAAACTGTTCACTGCAGCAGAGCACAGCAAATACCGCAAACAAAAAGGGAGGAATGGCTGCAAGCAGCCCCCTTTTCTTCCCTACACTGTAAACAACCTACCCCCACTCAGGGGGTGTGTAGCTCTCACACAATCTCCATGCCCTCCTCTTCCACAGGCTCAGGATATTTACAAAGTAAGCACCCCAGCTTCCTCCTGAGTCACTCAGCTAAACCTCTAGATTCCCCAAGATGACACAATGTATCAACCATAGCAAACATGAAGGCCCCCGTTTCATCCATTTTCTTGAAATGACATGATTTTTGTATGGCTAAATAATGGTCCATTATGTACTATAGGACATTTTCTTTATTCATTCATCTGTTTTGGGCCCGCTAGACTATTTTGACAGCTTAGCTGTTGTGAATTGTGCAGCTGTAAACATGATCATACATGTGTCTATAGTACATTATTTTTATTTTCTATTTTTTATTTTAAGAATAAAGGAAGAACATGTTAACAAACAGACATCCATTTACAAAATAGCATAAGAACAATACAAATAATACAGAATTACAGACAAAGTGGTAGGAAATTAACAATGGTTGTTGTATTATGTATTGATATCTTCAAAGTGGTTTCTCAGGAAAACCCGAGACATGCAGTAATGATCAAACCAGTATCATTAACTGTTCCATTCAGTAAAGCAATAGAAGACAATAATACAACTGTTAGCTATCCTGTATATACATACATACATTGTTTGCCCTTCTTTCCTTTCTCCTTTCCCACACCCCAGTTGCCTATTACTTTTGAGCATTTTCCTTTCACTTCACAATGTCTATCATACCTCCTAGTTTTTATTCATTCTTTCAGGTCCTTACACTAGTGAGACAATATGTTGCTTACACATGCAGGTCTGGTTTATTTCACTTATGAGTATGGTCTCTTCTTGTGACCATTTACCTATAAAATCCTCGAGTTTTTCTTTCTTTATAGCTGAGTAATACTCCATTATATAAAAGTACCACAATTAGTACGTTATTTTTAATGCTTTTGAGTTTTACCAAAGTGTGGTATAGTTGGATCAAGTGGACATTTCTTAGTTTTTTTTTTTTTTTGACATTTCTTAGTTTTTTGAGAAGTTGTTATACTGATTTCTGTAATGATTGTACTACTTCACATTTCCACCAAAAGTATAGGATGATTCATTTTCTTCCCACATTCTTGCCTGCTTAGTTTTTTTTTTTTTTGGTATTCTTGATAGTCATTCTGACTAGGGTAGGTTGGAGTCTCACTATAGTTTTGATTTGCATTTCCCTCATGCCTAAAGATGTTGGACATTTTCTCATGTACTTAATTGGAAAATTGTACTTCTTTTAGGGAATATCAAGCGGGGGACTTAGCTCAGTGGCACAGCACCTGTCTGGCAAGCATGAGGTCCTAGGTTGATTTCTGGTACCCCCTACAAAAAAAGAAATGTCTGTGTATTTTTATTCACTTCAATTTTATTCATTTGAGGTTTTGATTTGAAGTTTTTTTGAGTTTTTATATATTCTAGATATTAATCCTTTATCATAAGAGTAGTTCTCAAAGATTCTCATTCTATAAGCTGTCTCTTCACTCTGTTGCTATGCAAAACCTTTTTACTTTGATGTAGTCCCATGTACCGGCTCTTAATATTATTTCTTATGCTACTAGGTCGTATTCAGGAAGTCTGTGCCTATGATTATGGCTTTTAGTGGTTTTTTTTCCTGTAGTTTTAAAGTTGCCAGTCTTATATCTAGGTCTTTGATCCATTTTGATTTGACTTTAATACAGAATGAGAGATATGAAACTATTTCAATTTTTTGCATATGGATATCCAGTTTTCACAGCATCATTTTTTAGAGGCTGTATTTTCTTCAGTTTATGTTTTTGGCTTCTTGGTAAAAAAATCATATAGCCAAAAGTTCATGGGTTTGTTTCTGTCTCTTCTGTTCTATTCCATTGGTCTTTATGTCTATTTTTGTGCCAGTACCATAGTTTTTGTTACTGTGGGTTTGTGTGTAACTTAAAATTGGCTATTGTGATTGCTTTTTTGGCTATTCTGGATATGTTGTGCTTCCATATGTAGTTTAGGATTTAAAAAAAAAGTTTTATGAAGAATGTTGATATTTTAATAAGGCTCACATTGAATATGTAAATTGCTTTTGGTAATATCATTTTAACAATATTCTGCTGATCATAAACAAGAGAGGTCTTTCCATCTTCTAATGCCTCCTTTAGTTTCTTCCTTTAGCTTCTTCTGTAGTTTCTTTCATTATAAGAGTCTTTTACTTTCTTGGTTAGGTTGATTCCTAGGTATTCTATTTTATGTTTTAAACTATTGTGAATGGAATTGTTTTCCTGATCTTTCTTTGTGAGTTTATTATTAGTGAAAAGGAAAGCCATTGATTTTTGTGTGTTGATTTTATATTCTCCCACACTGCTGAAGTTGCTTTGGTATTTTAAGGTTTCTATGTAAGGGATTAATGTGACATGCAAATATGGATACTCTGAGTTCTTAGTTTCCTGTTTTATCCCTTTTACTTGTCTTGCCTAACTGCTGTGGCTAATGTTTCCCGTACTATATGGAACTATGGCTAATGTTTCCATATTCCTCATTTTATAGGAAATGCTTTATTTTTCCTCCTTTAATGTGATGTTGGCTATGAGTTTGTCATTATGGTTTTATCACTTTGAGGAATAATCCTTCTATACCTATTTCCTTCACAGTTTTTATTGTGAAGGGATGTTGAATTTTGCTCAAGGCCTTTTTCCACTTACTGAGATAATCATGTGATTTTTATCATTGGCTGTATTTATGTGGTATATTGCACTTACTGATTTCCCCCTTTCCACCCCTTCTTTATTAATTTACATATATGTACCCATCCTTGTATCCAAGTTGAATAAACCAATTTAGTCATAATATATGATCTTTTTGATGTATCCATTATTATTATATTCTTTTATTTTTTTGTAAAACTCTTACTGAGGATTTTGACATCCATTAAGGATCTTGCTCTGTTGTTTTCTTTTTTGTTGAGTCCTTATCTGGTTTTGGTATCAAGATAATATTGACTTTGTAAAATGAATTTGGAAGTATTGTTTTTCCCTTTCTAGTCTTTTTGTTTCATTGAAAAATTTGAGGAACATTGCAATTAGTTCTTCTTTAGAAATCTAGTAAAATTCAGTGGTAAATGTATTGAGTACTAGGTTTTTTTTTTAAGCTGGAGGAGTTTTTAATTACTGTTTCAAGCTTATTGTTTGTTATTGATTGATTTAGATTTTCTTTATCTCTTGGTTCTATTTTGGTAAATCATTTTTTGGAAAGTCTTTTTTTGTAGATTCTGCACCTTACTGGAATGTAACTTTCAGAATAGTTTAATCCTTTTGATTTCAGTGGTGTTGATTGTAACTTTCCCTTGTTTGTCTCCAATATTATTATTTAGGTCTGTTTTTCCTTTTAGGTAAGTTTCACTAAGAGTTTGTCGATCTTATTTATCTTTTCAAAGAACCAATTCTTTGACTCATTGATATTTTCTTTGTAATGCTCTTTTAGTCTCTATTCAATTAACTTCCACTCTGATCTTGGTTATTTATTCCCTTCTACTGGTTTTGGGTTTGGTTTGCTTTAGAATCTTGAGGTGCATAACCTGGAATTGCTTTGCTTTTCTAATGCAGATATTTATAGCTATCACTTTTAAAACTGCTATCATTGTGTCTCACAGATTCTGATATGTTGTATCTCCATTATCATTTGATTCTAAGGATTGCTTAATTCTGCTCTTGATTTCTTTAGTGGCTCACTGATAGTTCAGAAGTATATTATTTGATCTGTATGTGTTGTATAATCTCTGACATTTCTTTTGCTGTTGATTTTTAGTTTCTTTGTGATAGAATATGATGTAATGCATGAAATTTTCAGATTTTTTTGTACTAAGACTTGCTTTCTGGCCTAAATAAAATATAGTCTGTTTCGGAGAAAATTTTGTGAATTGCTAAAAAGAACGTATTGTGCTATTGAATGAAGTACTGTATACATGCTTTTTAAGTCCCTCTGATCAATAGAATAGTTTAAACCTAAAGTTTCTTTAAATTTTTATCTAGTTGACCTACCTATTTGTGATGGTGGGTCATTGAAGTCACTCACTATGAGTCTGTGTGTAGTGGTTTGTCAAGTAGTATTTGCTTTACAAAGTTGAGTGTGCTGTCATTTGGAACCTATATATTTATAATTATTTTTCCTCTGGGTGAATTGTTCCCTTTACAAATATGCAGTAGCCTCATTTGTCTCTTTTAACTAATTTTAATTTGCAGTCTACTTTGTCAGATCCAAGTGTTCTTGCTAGGTTTGGGGATGCAGTTGCTTGGTGTATTATTTTTCATCCTATCATTTTTAGTCTGTGTGTGTCTTTATAGGTAAAGTGTGTTGCAGGTAACATATAGCTGGTCATATTTTTGATGCAGTCCTCTACTCTGTGTCTTTTAATATGAGAATTAAGACCATTTACATCATTGTTATTGAAAGGCATATACTAATTCCTGTCAATTTTTTTCAGTCATTCCTGATTTGCCTTTGTTTATCTTCTACCCCAGTAAGATTTTCTTGGTCTTCTGGTTGTGGATGTGTTCTTTCCCTGTGTTTAGGATTTCCTTAAGTATTTTCTGTAGTGTTTGCCCAGTAGTCATGAATTTCTTTAGTTTACCTTTTTTTTGTCTTTATTTGTCCTTAAATTTTGAAGAATGGCCTTACAGGATATAATAAACAGATGGGCATAATATTTTAATTGACACATGGTAATTGTACATGTTCATAGGATACTGTATCTTATTGAAAGACATGTATGTGTTGCACAATGTTCAAATCAGGGAATTAGCACAACCATCTCCTCAAAATCTATTATTTCTTTGTGTTTGGAGCATTTAAAATCTTCTTATAGCAATATTGAAATATGCAATAAAATATTATTAATTATAACCACCCTCTATTTGCTATAGAGCACAGCAACTTAATTGTAATTTTTGCACTAATTAATTAACCCCCTCTTTTTCCTTTCTTCCATCTGTTCTCAGCCTCTAGTAACCACTATTCTACTGCTATGATAGACAATTTTTGCCTGTTTATTTCAAAAATCAGTTGTACTAAGGTATAAAGTATTTCTAGAGTATTGATATTTTTACATACAGTCATGCAGTTTTTTTTAGAAAAACAGTGAATTTATACAACACCGAAGCTGTGGGCATAGCTCAGATGCCCTTCAACACATTAAATAAATAAAAAAATGTGGCATTTATATACCATGGAATATTATTCAGCCCGAAAGAATGGTATCATGTCTTTTGAAGGAAAAGAGATGGAACTGAAAACCATTATGCTAAATGAAATAAGCCAGTCTTGGAAGCTAAATATTATATGTTATCTCTTACATTAAAAAGATAAAATATAAATAAATGAATAAAATAAATGAGAGATGAAAGGGAACTAAAAGGTGTACTTTTGGAGATGGGGGAGAGAACCCGGGGGGAGAGTCAGAGAGGTGAGAGAGAATAAAATAATTGAAAATGATGAAGGTATGCTATATAGATATAACATTCCTAAAACAAATCTTGCTGTTCTGTATAACTAACACACATTTAAAAATTGTTGAATTTTCAGGTTTTTAAAAAAAGCAATATTCCAAAACATTTTTATTCTCATTATAATGAAAGCCCCATAGAGCTTTTTTCCTGTGAAGTTTGCTGAAAGTGTTTATTCTATGAGGTGTACATAGGCTTCTGTCAGTAAAGTTACTCTTAAAGCTACAGTGATGAAAGAATGTTAAAAGAATGCGATGGGACATAATTTTTTTTAAACAGGGTCTCACTAAGTAGTCCAGGCTGGCCTCTGACTTGCAGGGATCCTCTTGTCTTGAGCTCCTGAGTGCCTCTCATGTGCCACCACCCTCAGCAGCACATCAGTTTTAAAAAATCGTATGGAAACTTAACACTTCACGAGGTTGGAAAAGGGAGAGCAGGGTCCGTGGCTGCACACTTTTAGTTTCAGTTACATTAGATCCAGAGAACAACTCTATGTCTAAATACAGTAGTGGGGAAGTAAGCAGACATTTAGAACACCAGAGTTTAAATGTCCATAGAGATGATCTCCTGGTACATTTCTCCGCCTAGGTTATTGTTCCAGTTATGTTAGGATTAGAGTTACTGTAATATGAGTCTCCCATGGAATCTGAAGATATTACCCCAGACGTGTTACTTCCAAACCTTTCTTCTGACATAGGGGTTACATCATTGGAAGACTGTTTCAAACAATAATTCAGTCTAATTCCCTACTAGTATGTGCAAACAATAGACCAGAAATTACTTGCCTGTAGTCCAACATGGTGTGTGTGTACATCTGAGTAGTGGAGTGAAAGCAATGCGATGGAAAAGACAATCCATGGACCCTTCTACACTCTGCTGATTGTCCATGTTAACATGGACCCACTTAATATTAAATATTAGAGGGGGCATTTCTAAATGGTATATATTTGTAGTACTTGGATTTTCTCTATCTGGGCCCTTTCATACTGTGGTCTGAGGCATGTGCAGCTATCAAGCAAAGTAAGGGTCATGGACCTTTTCTCTTTTGTCGCTGCAGAAGCCAGAGGCCTGGGATGGGGACAGTGACTCCATTATATATATATAGTTGGCTTCTCACCTTTCTGTCCCTGGTTTATGGGCATGATCCTTAGCTGATTCAAGTAGGTGTTTTCTCTCTCAGACCTTACCTCATAAACTTTTGTAGTAAGGTTTGTATTTCAGTCAATTAGGGGCTTTAACCTACTTTGAGGCACATGCTTTGCTTGTTGTCTAATATTTCTTTATTGTCCACGTCTTGTAAGACCAGTTTAAATGTCACTTGTGAAACTTTCTCAGATCTTACCTTAAGGCAAATTGGTTACTTCCTCTTCTGTGCCCCACTTTGAGGTTATTCTCCCTGCATCACATCCATAGTATTGTAATTATTCAAGACAGTTTCTCCTTTGTGGAAGTGTCAAGCTTTAGCTCTGTCTCTTCTCCAAGACTTACAGGACTTGATGTAATAATCAGTCCATGGCATTTGTCTAGTAAGTGTTTGGTTTATCAGAGAAGTGACAGATCAATGAGATGAAGTAAAATTATTAGCTTTAATCATGAGCATGGCCCTAAGAGCTATTTGCCCACATCTAAGCCATTTACTCTCTCACAATGGGAGCATCATGCTAGATTGTATAAACTGAAAGAGAGAACGACCACAGGTTAAAAAAATATTTAACACTTTATCCTAATAGGTACTTTGTAAGTACTTAATTACATTAAGTCATTTAATTTTACAATAACTAAGGGGAATTCATTGGGTTATTAGGTGATGAAACACATAGGGAAAGGAGATAACCTGTTCAGTTCAAACCTAGGTAACCTAGCCTCTGAATGTACTGTTTATTTTTTGCATGAAATTAGAATGCATGTTCTAGTTACAGCTTTGCTGAACTAGGACACTTTCAATACCACCTGCATTTGACCTGCAAGTTGTGAAGTGTAGAGAAATGGGTAGAAAGACCCAGGAGAGGAGAGTATTATGAATCAGCTATGAGTCAGTAATTGAAATGGCGTGATCAGTGTGAATTGAATGGTAGAGAAGGTTGTATGGACAGGGATTTGAGGGACACAGTTGCCTTGATTAAGGAGGAGAAGAACTAAGGAAAAATGGGTTTCAGAGGAGGGAATATGAGGATGAGAGGTCTGGAGAGGCCAGGTTTCTGCAAGGAGGGCCCTGGGTTTTATGTCTCTGTCGTCCAGGGACAATGTAAAGATGTGTTCTGATGGGATCACCTAGTCTCACAGTCCCAGAGACTGTGCCGGCTGCTTTCAAAGATGAAACTTCAGGCGTTCAAAGCATGAGACAAGTGAGGGGGCCTAAGCAAAGGTGTTCACTTACGCTCTTCCCCACCACATGCAGCGGTGCAAAACCAACACCTCGAGTCTTTTACTGCATAGATCAAAGCATATTGATGAGGTCTTGCAACCCTGATAATTTCATTAACTATACGAAGCTTAAAATGGATACATAGGCATAGCCCCGATTAACATTAAATGCTGCTGTAAGTCTGACATAGCTGGATAAACCAATGTTGAATAATCTATTAAATCTGTCACACTTGAACAGGAGCATAAATCATATTATTTCAGCTATAATTAAGTGGGAGATAAAATCATAAAGAGACAAATTTAGTGAATATTTTTTTCATGTGTATACAGCATCACTGAAATTTCTTTCTTTGTTCTGTGGGGAGGGAGAAGTTGACCGCCTTCCAAGTACTGACTGCTATCCAGGAAGTGGGACATTGAGAGGTGACTTATGTAATGTTCACAGAATGGGTTTCATCTATAAATTCAATGAGATTAGCTGCAGTCTTCCTGATGTTAATGGCAGTGGAAATGCACCATTCTGCATTTAGCTGGAAATAGCTAGTTCTCCAATTTAAAGTCCTAATTGCTCCTCAGGTTATGATATGTTTGCATTTATATCTCCTTTTCCTCCTTTCTTAGGAGCTGTCTGTTGCCTTTACTTCCTGGGAATTAATGATGCAGACTAGAGCTTGTGGGTGCACAGGGCACTATATTGTCAGTCCATTGGTGTACTTGTTTCCTGATCCATAAGAGTAAATTTGATTATTGAGAATAAATAAGAGCCATAAACCAAGGCAAAAAAGATAAATAAATTATATTAGGCGGGTCCAATGAATCAAACTGTAGCCAGAAGATAGAGATAATTGTAGTTCTTTCTTCAGTGGTTGTTGCAAAATGTAAAAAAGCACATGTTAAACCCTGAGAGCAATGCCTACTATGTGGTGAGTATCTTAGTACCTGTCATTTACTTTCGTTGCTATAAGAAAACTAATTCGGTGGATGGTCAGGATGATATAATTGTGAAATCTAGAGCATAAACAGGTATGTGACTAGTATAATTTTGTTTTTTCCAGATAACTGGTATAATGAAGGAAAAAGTAAAGTGAGTCAAGTGTTCTCATTTGGTGCCAGAATGCTGTAAGCTATGTATACTGGTTTTTTTTTTTTTTTTTTCATTGAGAGGCTGTGTTTAATTTTTTGTGGGTGTTTTTGTTGCTGGAAATTGAACCCAGGACCTTGCCAATGTAAACATACTGTGCCATGAAGCTACACCTCTGCTCCTTTTTGTTGGTTCTTAACATACCAGTTTGATTTATTCCAGGTGATTTTGTTACTATATCAAAGCATATTTTTGGAACTTTTACAGGTGGAGACCATGAGACTTAGTGTGGGTCCTCAGTTGCCAAAATAATTTGGCAGACATTTAACAAATGTCTGTATTAGGTTCTGAGTGTGTATGCGTGAATAATTTGCTTAAAGTTTATTACATCTTCAACACCACCCTCAGCCTTGAGTTATAGGGATTTCCCAACATGCAGGTAGAAGAAGTACAGACGAAGCATTCCTGACTGTCTGAAACATGTTTTGAGATGTCTGCTTCTTATCTTCAATGTAATTGGAGCCAGTGGTTCTTACTTGAACTAACTGGACTGTTAGGCATGTACTACATGGTATTGTATTGGGCAGACTCTATGGAGTTATAGACATTGTCATATTTCCTGTAAGTCATGACTTTGCAGAAGGTTTTATAGAAGCCTTTTGTGAATTTCTGTGGTAGTGTACATACAAAACAAGGATTTCCAAAGATCTACTAGAGAACAAGAGAAGGATTCCATTTCTTCTGTAGGCCAATTATTTGTCTCTCATTGCTGTGTATAGTAACTTTCTCCTACCCGCCTCAGGACTCACTGGCACCATTAGAAGATGGATGCAAAACCAGTTTGTTTATGAACACCAATCAGTTGTATATGAAGAAAATTTTATGTAAGTCTGGACAATTTGCTCCCCTAAGGAGCTAATGGACAGGTGGTTTTACAGTAGATCACAAAAGTAGGCATGGCTTCACTTGGTGACCTCTTAGTCCAAGGTGTTGTGTTATGCTTTCATAGTGGGGAAAGCTCAGAGCCTGTCGCAGGAAGGAGTGTGGGTTACCAGTCTCCCAGCACTCTGGCCACTCTGCACTCATGCCTCCTGCACGTGGTACGAAATCTCCCCACCCCCAAACCCACTAAAGCACCCAGAGTGCTTTCTGTATGTATGCACAGGTTTTTCGTAGATAATTTGCCTTTCTATTCTAAGGACTTCACTTTCAAGTGGCAGTCCCCCCTTATAGCATTAGTAAGAAAGGAAAAGGGGAACAGTGAGAAAGGGGATCTGGGTTCCAAATTCTTTAAGGGAAAATTACTTGGATTTGAGATACTTAGCAGAAAACAAATTCAGTTCATCTAGGTCTCAGGTGCTGTTTTGAACACTGGGTAGAGAAGTATTTCAGTGTTATTTCTGCTCTCAAGGAGTTCAGTATGGTGTAGACCATCTATCAGTGCACAAGTAGATGATTTCAGTGTGGCATAGAAACTCCAGAGTTGAAGGGAAACAAAACAAGGCATGGTGGTAGCATAGACATGCAGTTCTATCTCTGTACAGTGGTGAATGAGAATGTCCAGGTCTCCTTGGTCAAGGTGGGTATAGAAAATGGAGGGGAATTTGACCCATAGAAAACATCATTAGGGCAGAGGGAAGAATGATCTTCTGAGAAGAGTCATTGCTGAAAATCAAATCCAGAGATTGGGTAGCTCAGTTTGGGAGGAGGCAGAGTTAGGGTTCACTACGTAAGCCATGCTTGCCTTGAATTTACTATGTAGCCCAGGCTGCCCTTGAACTTGTGATATTCATAATTTACTTTCCTGAGATCTAATATTACAGAAGTGTGCCACTGTGCTTGGTTTGAGACTTTTTTGGGGGTATGTTTACTTGTTTTGATGTTTTGGGGGTATGTTTACTTGTTTTGTTTGAGTTACACCTTATACTCATCTGTCATGTGACCTGGTTTTTTTAAAGGAAGTAAAGAAATGGGGATTTCCAGGTCTCCCTTTTGTTTGGTAAAGAAAGCTGGATTGTCCAAAGCTATGATCCTGGCTAATCTCTAGATCACTGAAGCCTGAGGTATGCACAAGTACTTAATGTAAGATCTAGGATCAATTCAGACATTTACATTTATGTTGCCTAACATGTGAATTGTTACTCTGAATTTTCTCCTTTTGAGTTCATTGTTTCTCACTAATATGTTAAATGTTTAGGAGTTATTTAAAAATAACTGTAGTTTGATGAAGATATAAGGTTCTTCTTGTCACAAATTTTAAATCTTAAAATGGAAATTAACTTTGAAAATTAGACTGGTATTAGGTTGTGATGAGCTCATCTAAGAAGTTAGGACAATGATTTATACCTCTCAACCCAGAGAGGATGCCAATGAATTTCTGAATTTATAGTCTAAGCCTCTAAGGCAATCCTTTTTTTATTCCTGTGTCCCTTGACTTTATTATTGGAAGAATAATGTGTTAGTGTGTTTGAATAAATTTTAAAAATCCATGCAAGAAGGTAAGTTTATCTTGCACTGTGTAAGAAAGTATAGTGTATAAAAATGAAGGCTCAGGGATTCAAATAGCATGATGTTGGATCCTGTCGCTGCTGTTTGAGTTGTGTGACCTTGGGTGATTTACTTAAACTCTGAGCGCTGCCTCTCTTTATATAGAAAAGATGATGAAAAGTATTTCTCTGTTAAAAGTTATTATAAAAAATAAATGAGCTAATGCAAATAAAGCATTTAGTAATGTGTCTAGCACATAGTGTTAGCTATAATTGGAGAACTACCTGATTGAGCACCCTTCATTGATCTGCTTTTTCTCCTGATGCCCTAGGACAATGTGATTGTTCCTTTACAAATTTGTGCATCAAAAATCATTGAGAGAGCATTTAAAAAATGCACAGCTCCATGGTTTTTTCTTTAGTTAAGATAGAGGTAGCTCCACTCCTGCCAGATCTTTCCCCTTAAAACATAAACTTTGTCATATCAAAGAAGCACATGGAGCCACCGAAAGAAAGAAGACAGACTGCCAACTTGGGGGACTAAAGGAATGATGTGGTGAATCCCCTGGATTTCTGTACTGATGATGGAAACTTCCAACCCAGTAATGCTCAGAGACATAGATAAAAAACAGCTCCAAGAAAAGCTTCTTTCTGCTGCCCAGGGGTGGGTAAACAATAGAAAACCTATTTGACAAGACTCCCAATTGCATCAAGGGAAAAACCATGCTGCACCTCCCCAAGGATATGGCTGTGCATAGCAAAAATTTCGTCTTCTACCCTACTCCTTGGAAGCAGGCAGTGTACTTGAGTTTCTCTGATAGTTGGTGTCAACAGGAGTCACCAGGGTACTGATCTTCCATTCCGTGTGGGACAGAACTAGGCGGTGCTTTGGGGCAGTGCCGGGGAACACCAAGGAAGTCTACCCTTAAACTGAGTTCTGTCCCCGCCTTGAGGCAGCAAAGCAGTGTGAGTCAGCCTTTGGCTTCGCTTCCCCTTGCTGCAGCGGCATCAAAAAGAATCTGACCTAACCCTCCGAACCTGGAGGAAGTGAAGCACTGCCAGCGAATGCCCCATTTTTAGTGAAAATATATCCGCAGGGCCCAGCAGGGAGTTGAACTTCTACCCCACCATGTTCAACAGGTACTGGGACTCAGAGCTGTTCTTTTTCCAATGTATTATTCATGGGGCCTAGAGGGAAGTGTAGTGCCCCACCCCACCACATTTCAACATACCGGCTAAATAAAAATGTCCAAGATAAAAGTTTTTAAAAATCTTAAGAACCAGGAAAAACATGACATGGGTGAGAATAGCTAGTAACAGATATCAGTATCGAAATGACTCATATGTTCAAGAAATTTAAAGCAGCCATCATAAAAATGCTTCAGGAAACAATTTATTTAAACAACTTAAAAAGGAAATCTGAGCAAACAGCTCATGGGCCCAACATGAGGAAAGTTTGGGAGTGATGAAACTATGATATCTTTTGATTGTTTTATCTCCATTTGTCAGATTTACCAAATTATATAGAGTGGTTAGTCTTAAGTTAATTACACCTCAATAATGTTGATTTGCAAAATACTCGAAAGGAGTCTTTACTCTTGGAGAATCTGGTTCGGTAAGTCTAGGATAGAATCTAGGCAGTTTTTTCCTGTTTCCTTTGTTTTTTTTTTCTTTTAAAATTAATGTCCCAGGTGATTGTGAGGCAGATAGTGGCTCTTGGGAATTCATGACTCTCCAGAGGAATCTAGGGTAGTTGTGAATTTTCCAGAATATAAATCTGTTAGAAATCTGTGCAGATAGAAACTTGTTCTGGTAAATTATTAATTACTAGATAAGTACTTGCAAAATAAGCAGAATACATAATTAGATAACTGTGTATTACCCCTACATGAAAATATATGAAAATAGTTTTATCTAATTTTTTGGTTGTTAATGCTGTGAAAGATGTATGTGACATCCATTAGAAGCTATCAGTTGTGATGGTGGGTTATTAAAAAATACACAGTTGTGTTTTTGCTTTTCACTTAGCACATCTTTCCATTTCTTCTAGGACACTGTCTTCTTCACGATAGAATGAATTCTACATTTCTTTCATGTGAGCTGCCATCATCTTGGCAGCTATGGTTTTCATCATTGCCTTCCAGGGGTAGTGCTTTCTGGCAAAATACTGTTTTGAAACAGCATCCTTAAAAATACCATGGTCTGCTTTCCTTGCTTTTGAATAATAGATGGCTGAGACTAGCCTTGGGTAGGAAATTTCTGCTGAGTTCACCAAGGGATTCTCCTGGTCTAGCCAGAGATACGTGTTTCTTGGGTCACTCTTGTAATCCCCAGTCCTCCTAAATACTTAAACGCTTACTTAGCTGGTCTTTGTTTCTATTTTGTTTCAAAGCAGAGGAGCTACCTGAAATGTTCTCACAACAGCTAGACATGAGTTGTACGGAATTTGGTATCAGGTTCAAAGATTGACTTTCCTTCTAGCACCTAGAGAAATGTTGACGGCTCACTTGGCCCAGAGGGGAGATAGGTGGCCCACTACCCCTCATGAGAGTGCTCATTGTTGTGCTGTAGAGTGAAAGAATTCTTAAGGATAATTCCTCCACCCTAAAGTCTCACTTTGGTAAAATTTATCTGAGTAGACAAATCAGACCAACCTGACTGGGGAAAGAAGTAAGAAGAGATAAGGAGCCCTCATTCTCTCCGAGGACTGGGTTGGAAACGGTCCAGTAGTAGGGAAAGCCATAGACTTTCTTGGCAGCATTGGAAAATACAGCCTAGAAGGCAATATTATAACCAAAAAGTTAAAGTGAGACCACTGGAAGAATCCTAAAAGCTGTGATCACTGATCCCAGAAAATACTACCTCAGGAAGGCAGTGATAATCCTGAGGATGGTAACCCTGAAACATGGTTCAGATAACTGATGTTAGATGTCAGACACAGTTGTAGCTTCTAACCATGTCTTGGTAGGGGAATTATTTTGAAAGAGTCAAACATTAGGAATCTTCAGTCTGCATTAAGGGAAATAACCCTTGAAAAATCTACACATGATAAATGTCTACAAATCTGTATGTGGATTGTTGTTTGTAAGAGATTAGATTTTTATTTCTTAATGTAGAATCATGACTACTAGTAGGAACAAATAGAAATACAGTATTTCAATCTGTTTTAGGAACAGTATTATGACAAGGCTTTCCAAACTGTAAGTAAGTCTTATGTAATTGAAAGTACTCTGGGACAGTCTGGGTGTGGCAGAGATCATCTGGGTATTGGAGAAACCTTTAGGAATATTTTTAAATTTCATATTCTGTTGTTCTTCAAAGTAACATATAAAGCGTGAGTGTAACCGCGAACCATAAAAAGTACAAGTGGAAGTGATTTCTTTGTGTCTGAGTCTCTGACTAGAGGTCCAACCTGCTTGTTCCTTCAGTAAACCTGAGAATTAGTAACAAGAAATCACTTCGTGGGGCTGGGGGTATAGCTCAGTGGCCTAAGTGCTTGCCTGGCAAGCGCAAGGTCCTGAGTTCGATCCCTGGTACCGGAAAAAAAAATGTATAAGAAATCACTTTGTTTACCTTGGCAGTGCTGGAAACTGAGATAACAGGAAATATCACAGCATCTGGCTGCATCTTTGCTTCTTTCTTACTTCCTTTTGAGATGCCTAAGGTTACAGGACCTTTCCACACTTCCCTGTGTTGTGAAGCACAAGTCTTACTGTGTGTTGTATGCATAGCCATTTTTATCATCTCTGTTGTTTGACTCATGGAAGGAAACTGCCACTTCACTGTCTTTCCTGGGACTGTGGGGGACATCTGTAACAGTGGGCCTCCAGTTCCTATCTGGTTCCTATACCTTTCACTGAGGCCAGAAGATAAATTCAGAAGGTGGGTGTTGGCTTACCTGTCATAACCTATCCACTTCGTTGCTGCTTTTTCTTGCCTTTCTGGGGTTAAAACAACTTAATATGTTTGTGGACATGATAAATGCACAGTATCTAAAGTAGATTATGAAAGTACATGTTTTACTTTAGCTCCAGATGACGCTGGTAGTGTGGCCATAGCCAATTAGGGAGTGATGCCAGTGCAGACATACTAAGTCGATGACATTTTCCTCCTCACCCCTGCTCCGTGCAGTTTCTGATTGGTCACTTAGGAATTTACAGGCTGCTGAAGTATTCTGATTGTATTAATGGAATGGTAGTGTTTTTTTCAAGTTATATTAAAAACATCTAAAAGACATTTGTACCCTTTTATAGTTCAGAGAAAATATTTTGGTTTGATTGAGGATCTTGCTTTCATATCTTGGTGGAAGCAGGTAGCATTGCTTGAGCAGTTTCTATAAATGTTTCCCTTTTATGTGTATCATTTCATTTCTTTTGGAAAGTTGAGTTTTGGAATAATGCTCTTTAGGCACTAGTGTTTTACTCTAAAGCTTTAGAGCTTTGATGTTTAAGAAATACTTGATTTTGCTCTAATGGGGATTAAAACTAGAGTCTCATGCATGCCAATAAGCAAATACTGCAACACTGAACTACATCCCCAGCCCATGAATCTTTAATGATGTCCAGCACAGTGTTTTGCATTCAGTGTGATTCATACTGAATTTTCCTTAATATAAAATCATTTCAAATTTTTTAAAAGTAGATTTTGGAGAAAAAATTTAATTCAGGGAATTCCTTCATAATCCTTCCTTATAACTTTTGATGAAATGAAGAAACTCTTTGAATGGTATTGTGACTGTGGATCCATGTGGGATGGAGGGAACTGACATTTAATCAAGTTATGGAGACACACCACTGATGCCAGTTCATCTTGGGCCAGGGATCTCAATTTTCTCTGGAGGGTATGAATTATAGTTCTGTAAGGAGAGTGTTGGATGATGAGCCAATAAATACTAATGAAGTACCTACTTACATAAAGCACAGCATTTGCTCCAGAGATATTAGAAATGAATGGAAAATACACTTCCTACCTTTAAAGGCCTTGTTGTATGATTGAAAATATTAAGATAATAAATACCCTAAAAGTGAGTTAATAGTACAGTAATTCTTAAATATCTTGAGAATCTTTAAGGGTCTAATGAGGGGGCCTCATGATCACTTGGAAAAGTTGTTAAAACACAGCTGGGCCTCATGTTCAGATTGTCTTATGCCATTGTTCTGAGTACTGAAAATTTGCAAACCCCTTCCTTTGTGGTGCTCAGAATAAATGTAGTTACTCTGTCAGTGAGACCCCAAACCTGAATTTTTTAAAAGTCCCCAGATGCTACTGTTACAGCAGGTTTAGAGACCACGCTTAAAGAAGCACTAGGCTAGTAATAGTTGTTTTCAGCCATGGTTGTGCATTAGAGTCACCTAGGCAGCTTAATCGCTCAGGATCCTACTTCAGAACAATTAAATTTGGGTCACATTGGGTGGTGTCTGAGTTGTTTTGTTACACTAGAAGTTGAACCCAGGACCCAGAGCTATATCCCCAGCCCTCTTTATATTTTACTTTGAGACAGGTTCTTAATAAGTTGTTCAGGCTGGACTTGAACTTGTGGTTCTCCAGCCTCAACCTCCCAGAAATCTGAGATTATAGGAGTTTTCTACCAAGCCTAGCTTTCTGCATTTTTGCAAAGCTCCCTAGTTGCTTATAATGTGCAGTCAGATTGAGAACATACTCATCTGACACATATTGAAGGATGCAGAATTTAAGATTCAGAGATGCGTAATGTCCCTATGGACTAGATATAGACCAGTCCAGAGGAGTTATTAAACCTGATTTTAAAGAATAGTAAGTGAAGAGGAAGGTGTGATGGTTAATCTTGATTGTCAACTTTATTGTCTGGGGGATTAGTAAAGCATACTTCTCTGTGTGTTTAGATGGGGCTGAGAAGCATTACCTTGGGGATCCTTTTTTCTCTGGCATTCCTCCCATGTATTCTGCTTCCCAGTGGCAGGAAATAAGGAACTTTGCTCCAACCATGCTCTACCACCGTGATGTTCCCTGCCTTGAGCCATCTTAGCGTGAACAGAAACCTCTGACACTGTATTCCAGTATTAACCTTTCCTCCTTTAAATTTTTGGCATCTGGTGTTTTTGGACTCAGCAACAGGTAAGCTGAGGGATACGAAGTGGGTGTTCTGTGTTCTTGTAAATGCAATGATGTGAGCAAGTCAATTTGTTTTTTAGCTATTTTTTGAGTCAGGGAGATGAGCTTGTGAGCTTTTAGGAGTTAGCATAGTCTTCTCAGTTAGGGCCAGTGAATGAGACTAAAGTGCTTATAACACCATCAATAGCAATCATTCGAAGGCTGGGCATGGTGGTGCACACCTGTAATCCCAGCACTCCGGAGGCTGAGGCAGGAAAATCGTTGTGAGCTTGAGACCAGCCTGGGCTACAAAATGAGGTCAAGGCTGGCCTGAATTGCATAGTGAGACCTTGTCTCAAAAAGACAAAGAAACAAGACAAAACAGAACAGAACAAAAAACAAACAAAAACCCCCAGTCATTCACTGGCCACTATTTATTCTTGTTGCTTTAAATGGGCTTGCATTTATCCTAATAAGCTTGACTGTGTGTGCTTAGAGTGAGGTGTCGCGGTGGAGCGTGTCCTTGTGATAGCCTGAGCTTGGAGAAACGACTCTGTTGTTTTTATATTTCATCCCTTAAGCCTGGAAATAAAACAGTACACACCGTTGCTACTCTGCAGTGTGTGTGGATACTAGTACAATTTTAGGAACATTGGTTTGCTTAATAACTCTAGCAGTGGGCCTTGATAAAACAATGTTTGCTCAATAAATCCATTTCTGTTGAATGAATTAAGAAGACCATATTTTCATACTATGCATTAGAAAGGACAAGAGTGCTTACTTCCTGAGCTTTACAAAAACTGTTGCTGTCTTAGTTTCCGAACATAAATGTGATATTCAAAATAAAAGCGTATCACTTCAACAAATAATAGATAGGAATGTATTTTCTTAATGTGTAGTAGTAATAACTACTGATCATCTCAAGTGGTCTCTCTGGCCAGGCGTGATGGTACATATCTGTCATCCCTGTACTCAGGCTAAAGCAGGAGAATTATAAGCCCAGCACAGGCAACTTAGTGAGGTCGTCACTCAAAATGAAAAAGAACTTTAAAAGGGCTAGGAATGTAGCTCTGTAACAAGGCCCTGGGTTCAGTGCCTAGCACTGTGCCAACAAGGGGGATCTTTCCTTTTCACTTCTTGTTCATGCTTAGTCACATCCAGCTTTAGGTGCCATTGTTAAGTAAGGCTGTGTTAATTTATTTGAAGTACTATAAGCATTCTTTACCAGTTTCATAGGGCTCAAAGTTAAGAAATAAATACTAGAGATGTGATTCTGTTAAAATTTGTCTTTTAAAGTGATGCACAGTGAAAAGATTGTCCTGTTTTGGTTATAGGAGCATTCTTTACCCACAGGTCCTTGGGAAGTGTGATGCCACTCCGGTCTTACAGCATCATCTGTATTTTCTACCTAGGGCAAAGAGGAGGAGGAGGGCCGGATCAGACCGTTTGATGCTAATTTCACAGGTGGCTGGTCACTGTGTGCCTGGCTGTTGTTATTTATAGAGGTGTAAGTGGCTGTAGCTATACACAGGTGTCTGAAAGGATGGACTGAATGTGTGTGTAGTGGTAAAAGCATGAAAGTGCAATCTGGGGACAAATGGTCACCAGTGAGTGTCACTGCTAGAGTTCACTGACATTTGTTAGTAGCTGCCATGATTTTCACTCTGATTTTATTACCATTCCTGGGTACTTTTGACAGTAAATAAAACAGATCAAAAGAATGACATTCCTTTTAAATTTTTTTGGGGGGGTGTCAATAGGACTTTAATCAGGTTAACTTACACATTGATTTCAGTCACAATTTAAAGCATTATCCACAAAGCTATAAATTAATTACAGTTAGATCTCGGAAAGTCTTGATCATTATCACCTCCTCCCTCTCCTTTTCCCCACTGTACTATTAGGGAGACTGAAACGTAGCAAGGTCGTACAACCAGCTGTTTTTCACAGTTAGCACTGGAAGTGAAACTGGAACTGGAATCTAGATCTTGATTCTCTCGGTTTGTTTGTTTATGTCTACTGTATTACTCCTATAAGATTATCCTTTGTTAGGTTATTTTCTCAAAAATATTTTGTGAATTGAAAAATGGTTCTCTTGCTTTCTTTTTCTAAATTAATTTTTATTTGTATACTTTTGATATATGTAATGATCACATTCATCATAGGGAATTTATACCCATACATAATATATCTTGATTCTTTATTTCCCCAGCCCCCCCTCTTCAACCCTTCTTCCCCTCCTTATTTACAAATGCTTTCTTTACATTTTTTCCTTCTTTATTCTCCCCCTTTTGCTTCCTTCTCTTACCCCTCTCCCCTCTCTTATTCCCCTTCCCATTTAAACATTTTCTTTCTACTTCCCAATATCTGTTACCCATTTTGGTCCTTAGTTGTGGTTTCAATTTCTCACACAGAGAAACAAAGCAATATTTATACATGTGTGTCTGACTTATTTCACTTAAAAGTATGCTTGATTTATTTAAAAGTCTTGCTTTATTTCTTAAATTAAAAAGAAAGTCACAACAAGTTCCTTCTGCTAATAATTTCCCCACTGCCAACAATTTGAGGAATAATGACATGTCCTTCTGGGAGAGAGAGGGAGGCTACATAGACACTGGGTCCGGGGAGGAGCAGGCACTGAGTCACAATTTGGCCTTGGCATCAGTCCTGGAGACTGGCTTTCCTAAGAATACTCTTCTTTAAAAAAAAAACTTCTGTCCTACCTTCAGTTAAAGAAGACTAGAATAATTCTTTAAAATTTTGGTACATGATTATTTGGCACTGAACCTACAGGCATCTCTACAAAAGATTTCCAGTCTCTCTTTTTTTATTTTAAAAAGGTGAAAGATTTATACAATCTGAAGAGAAACCAGAGTATCTATTTTTTATTTTAAAGAGAAAAAAAATAAGCAGTTTCGACAGATGACTTGTAGTTTAAACTCACTGTAGGCTGTAGTGGCTGGTTTTTGTTTGCTTGCTCTTTTTTCTCTCCTTCCTATCCTACTTATGTCACAGGCCACACAACAAGTTCTGGAGATGGATCATATTACTCTGGCCAACTATCTGTAGCTGCTGGAACACTTATAAGTCCCTTTGGGCTACTGATTTTCAGGTGACCAAGCTATAGGTGTGTGAAGGCTTGAACATTGATTTTCTACTTGAATGATTTAAATATGTTTCTGGCCCTTCAGAATACCTAGGGGAACTTTTCAAAATGTAGGATCCTTGATGCTACTTCTGCGAATAGAATTTCAGTAGTTTTAAAGAGGAGCGCCAGAGTTTGGAACCTTGATTACATTAATTGATATGGTGTCATTCAGTCTTTTGCATGGTCCTCACCGTTCAAAGATAGATTTCAGTCCACAGTGAAAGTCCACAGTGGTTATAGGATTTCAGTCCTACAGTAATTTTTCAAATATTTACGTCATAAATGCTGTAAACCCCAGGTACTTTTTCCTGAGGAGATTCCCAGATACTATTTTTAGGCTCCCTTTATATGCGTACCTAGGCAATGAGATAATTTTCTTTTTAATTTTAAGGAAAAGTAAATAAGTTAGGAAATCTGACATTTAAAAATATGTTGCATTATATTAAAACTCTTAAGGAGTATTCTTTTGGGGGAAGGAGGAATGTGATACGCAGTGTACCTTGTACTTGGGAAATTACTTAGGGTCAGTTGTGTGGTAGCTGTTACTCTTGTGCCTTGCAAGAATAACTCAATTTTTGAAATGGGCTTTTTTGAATCTCTAGGAATTATTTAAATAGTCTGTAAACATTTTTTTTTCTCAGTAAGGTTCTAGTTGGATAGATCTGCTGTGTGTCAGCGTTGATTTAGACTCCTCTCCCCTGCCCTGGCCTTTATCCTTTATCCATATCCACATCCATGGCCCACATGCTGTGGGCTTCCTGGGCATGCCCATCCCTGCCAAAAGTGCAGGGTAATCTCTCCAACCTCTTGAGAAGATGTTGTTCATCTTTTATTCTTTATTTCACTTATTCCACTTGTTGTAGCAAAACCTGCTCTGACTTGAAGCACAGCTGCTTAAAGTACTCTTTTCTTTTGCACCGTTGAGAATATGTTTATGATATGTTATGTCATCCTTTGAAGATTAGATCATTCACTTCAGAAGAAAGAATGATTTTACAGCTGAGATTAGTAGAAGTCAGTTCAGGAAGTAACAGGCCCATGCTTATTTTAGGAAGTGTTTCTACTCTGGTCCTTAGTACCATATGGTTTATGCTACACTGGACACTAGGCATTTAAGGAGATGCTTGTTCTCCAGTTAATAGAGTGGTTCTCAGTTGGGAAATTTCCTGTGGGGATTCAATTTTCTTGGCTGCTGCTGTTGTGCTCACACTGTTTTTTCAGTATTTTTTCAGGCTCTTGAATCTTTTCCAAGCAGGAGAGATGGCAGACTGCTTTGCTTTACCTCTCTTCTCTAGGATATTCTATGGCTATTAGAGAAGGACTTCCTGTCAAATAAAAAGAGAGCAAAAGAATGTAGCATGCCTATGACATAAAAATGCTGTTAGCAAGCTTGAGGCATGTTAAGAGATTGGTGCTAAGAATAACGTTTATTGCCTTTCTGCTCTTGAACTGTGTTACCCCTTTCCTTTGCCTGTTTCTGAGGTCTAGGATTTATTTTAAGTTTAAGAATGGACTGTTTTGGATCATTTGAATAGGTAAGACCGTTCATCAGGGGATACATGTACAGACTCAGATGTCTCTTAAAGCCAATTTGTAGTATAAGTCATTTGAAACAATTTCTTGAGTCAGTAATATATTTCTGTTTCAGATTCCCTGCTTGGATTTATGCATTCATCTTCTCTTTTACCAGGTGATTTGCTTTTATTATCCTGCAGGAGAACTTACCCCACTCCTTAGTATTTAACAGCTACCCTCAGACACTTGAGCATGTCCTCCAGTGTGAGTTTGCAGTAAAGTGCCTCCAAATGACACCCAGAGTCAGCCACACATGCTGAGAGAGCCTTGGATTCTAGTAAAATTTCCCAGTCTGCTTTGTCAAACCATTGCAGAAAGGTTTACCTGCCTCTATCCTTTGTTCTGGAGAGACCCAGTCAGATAAATGGGTGAAATTCCTATGGGATATAAGTACCCAGCTGCCAATTGGAAAAATCTAACAGTTGGTATGATGTTTCCTCTGCTCACTTGAAATACACAGCCAGAGGAGAGAATGCCCCTCCATACACACTCCACAGTCGAGCTCGTCTTTTGCCGAGGAATAAGGGGATAGGCGGAGCCTTTTTCGGTTACAATGGACTACATCATCAGTGTCCTGACTGGTTTTGGCTTTCTTCAGTGGGGCTGGCTGCTGTTTTCCTTTGTGACCTAGTGGTCCTTTAATGTTGGACCGGCTTTAAGAGGTCACATCAGGGAGGTGTGTTTTGATTGCACTTATTTTTAATCTCTTGAAATGAGTAGCTGGTAGATCCAGAACCAGTGGCAAGGGGAATTGGCGTGTTATTAATTGTAAATGTAAAGGAAGAAAGATACAGATACTAGTAGGCAGTACATATTATAGCTGATATCTGAGAGAATAGGAGCTTGTTTTCTGTGATTTTCTGAGAACTAGCGAGGAGGCACATGGCTTGGGTGGTTGAACTTCAGTGGCAAAGTCAATGTTCTTCTTGTTTATCACTTATTTCTTAATTAACTTTGCAAATAGTTCTTGTGTTCCTAATTTTCTACATACTAGTGATACAATAGTACACAAATAAAAAAGGATCTTACCCTTATGATGCATAAACTGAGTGAGGAATTGCTGCTGAAGACAGATTTACAGGAATGGTGGTGGTGGTGAGTGTTATGAAAGGACACAAAAACAGCAGAGAGAGATTAGCACTGGGAGCTGTTTTAGTTACTTTTGTCTCATTGCTGAGACAAAATACCCATCACATACAAGTTAAGGGAGGAAAGGCTTACTTAGCTCACTGTTATACAAGTTTCAGTCACCACCCAAGGAAGGGCGATTTCTCCGAGAACAGGCCATGGTGGCCAGAGAGTAGTGAGACAAAGGGATCTGTGAGCACATGAGGGTTTGGGAGACATCTACATACAAGCTACAGCAGGAGCTGTTCAGGTCAATGCAGTCAGGAAGGCTTCCTTGTAAATGACCACAAGGTAAAGAGTGACCATTACATTGAATAACTTTTATTACCAAAAATATTTAGAACATTTCAGTTGCTAAGATTATTCTGAAATGTTAGCATGCATAAAGATGTAAAAAACATTTCCCCCCTTCAGTGTGGAGGGTTTCCCATGGACAGAGCCTCCCTTTTGATCTCTGGATATTGTCTTACAAGTAGCCAGCATCATAATTTTTTCGGTGTAGATTGAGTTAAGGCAGTCTTATGTTTGAAGGGCTTACCTTTCATTTGCTATTCTGTGTGATCCAGTGGTTCCTACCCGCTTCAAATAGATATTTAGCGCTTTTCATTATTTTGTTTTCAACAGTAATAAGATGCTTTTGGGAATTTCAATCCCTCCTCAAAATTGAAGTGAGTAATGAACAGTGTATAAAGAATCTCTTCTGCACAGAGGATTGCTAATGGCCATAGTTTAACAATATAACCCAGTACAGTGGCTTTCCACTGTCAGAAGAGTGGGATGGTGTGGTGTAGTTCTCTGGATTCCCTTGATTAAACAAGAGTTATATTTGTCAGTGGGTTTGTGGAAGGATAGTGTTATATGAAAAGAGAACAGCACACATTTGTCATGGCCCTACCATATGCTAGGTGCTCTGCTATTGGATCACATACTAATTATATCTATTCCACAAGACATTGTGGTTTTGAAAACAATTCTTAGTTCATTAGTGGGTGACAACCAGCATTTAAAGAGGTAGAATCCAATAGATTGTATCAGGAAATACCACACTTACCAATAGTGCATGTTATTTCAAGGAATTTCTGATAAAGCTGGGAATGATAGAGTACACCTGTAATTATAGCTGCTTCGAGGGCAGAGATGGGAGGATTGCAAGTTCTGGGCAACTTAATAAGACCTTGTCTGAAATAAAAATAAAAATGAAAATGCAAACAAAATAAAATAAAACAAGATGGGAATATATCTCAGCAGTAGAGTGCTTGCCTGCACAATAGAGCACTTGTATGCATGTGACCTGGGGTTCAACTGCCGGTACCACAAAGGTTTATATGAGACCACATGCTTACTTGGCATGTGGGTGTGGGCATGCACCCCGTACGATCATGTCAGATCCTGAGAATAATTTTTTTTACATGTTGTGCTCCAAAATGTTTCTAAAACATAAGTACTCTACATCAAATGAAGTTTGGTAACTTCTTACAGGAAACAGACTCTGTAGTTAAGGATACTGCTTATGATCAGCGGTAAAAGTTAACCTCAGATTTTTCTGACTTTCCATATTTGATTCAGGATACTGTAGATAAATGTCTTAAAAGACTTTTCCTTTGTAATGATTTTCCAAGACTTTGCTGTTCATGAAGACAGTGATTTACACCTGAACATTATCCTGAAGAGAGACACAGGAACATGCCCCCAGATTATCAAGTCTAAACTTGACTAGTTTCTCAAACCGTCTGTACGTGGTCTGTTTCAGAAAGGAAAGGAAAGATGAGTCTGTACTTGTCTTTATTGACAAACAAGGAAAGTCTAGAACCTCTTTTCCTTTTACAGAGAGACATCCTGGTTTTTTTGCAAGTGGCAAAATTAACTGCAAGTAGTATTAGAAACTCTAGAGCACTCAAGAAAAACCTTGTTTGATGAGATTGGTGTTGGGAGAGCTGTTGGAGAAAAGGGCTCTGCTATCCCCTGTAAAATGTTTCTGTTTGAATCAGGTGTATTTTAAAGTAGACTTCACTAGCATTCATGATAGTAATGTCATTATAACATTTGGTTACCCGTTTTATCCACTTCCTCAGGCTCCTGGGAATAAGGTGGAACTTTCTCTCCTTGTTTGGGAAGCTATTTTGGCCTTAAAGGGCAGACATTTTAGAGGCATTATTTTCCCTGGCTTTCCTTCCCTCTTGCCCAGGGTTATTCCTGAATGAATTCCTGTTCCATTCAACTAGATTTTTTCCTTTTTTGCACAGAAGAAATTGTTCTTCTTGAAGATGTTAGAAAAACAACAACAACAAAAAACCCTTTCTCACTTATTAACATCTGTATACTATTTTTTTTTTTACCTTGCCCTATCCCAAAATGCCAAAGTAAGTGGCTTTTTTTCTCAGGGTCCCGTGGGAGTGTATTGTATGACAGAGTTGTCACTGGCTCTCAGGATTGTTAATGACTTCCTTTCACTGTCCCTTAATAATTGGTAGAAAAGAGAGCTGTGGAGCGGCATTTCCCTCAGCTTCTAGGCTCATTAATACCAGTCCTGTGAAAGATGGTACAAAGTTAGAAGATAGAAGTTACCTTGCCAAGAGTAAGTGGGTTAGGGAGAAATAGAAATAGAATTTTAGGGCAATGGCAGCTACATCATGTCATAGATTGACTTGGAGTTTGTGAGGTTTGAGCAGGTTTTAGCCTAAAGAAACTTGATCAGAAAATCTCAAGTACAAGGATATTAACTAAGAAGTGACTACTCACTTTGAAAAGTCCTTACAGTAGGATTCCTCTGGTATTGTGTGAAATTTAAGCTATGCAGGACACTAGATTTTTGTGCAACTGTCCAAGAGCAAAAGCATCTTAAGTCAGAGAAATGCCCTTGGGACTAAGTGGGAAGATTTCCTAAAAGTCAGCCTTCGTTATTTGGTCATTATTCATAATTCCTTGTGTAATCCCAAGTGGGCTCCAAGCAGATATTAAAAAAAAAATCCTTCCATACTTCTTAACACTAAAAAAGGAATGATTAATTAAAAACATGCATAGAGAGAAGAATCTCTTACACCTGGGGAACAAATATTCAGATTAGCTGACTGATACTTGCAGCATTTAAGGTGATGAAGGAATTATAGGGCACTTGATTGTCATTCTTTGGTATCAGGGAACACCAGATTCCACAGGAAATGCAAACTCTGTTGAGACTAAATTGTTGAAGAAATTTAAGCAAGTCTTCAGGCAAGGGCACCAAACAAATTTGTATTTAATGACATCAAAGTTTTGAGGAAGTTCAGAGGTTTTTGTGAAAATGACTTTTTGGTGTTTACTCCCCAAGTATGAAAGATACATCACTGAGGCCACTTTAACAGTGCAGTTAAGCTTTACAGCCTTGCCCGTGTGTGTGTTACATCTGTATATCCAAAAAATAGAATAGGTAATTTCACTTAAATTACTCATTTTGAAACTGTGACCCACATTAGAATTACTTGGGAGCATTAAAACAATATCAATTCCCAAGTTGCATCTGAAACCAATTAAGTCAAAATCTCAAGTGGTGGGCCCTAGGCATCAGCATTTTGTGAAACTGATTCTAAAGATGATCTTTAGTGTTAATTGTCTTAAGTGGATTTTTCAAAGGGGTGGTTAAGTACTGGGATATGGATATTTCATGTTGTTAATTTAAGGAAGTCCCTAGTTTCCATTAACATTCCCTTGGAACAGTGAGATTTGTACTTTTGCTGAGACCTGTGGCCACTGCACTTTTGCTGGTGTTGTCACAACCAAGGTAGTCATCGAACTTAGCATCAGTTTTAGTGGACCTCACTGTGGCTGTTGGGGACTCTAGGACATTGAATAAATTAGAGAATGGACTTCTCCACAAGATCATATTTTTAAGGGTGTAGAAAAATAATTCTTGAAACTGAGAAATTTTTTTCCAGGCCTTGGGTGGACTGTTATCTTGGGAGAATGCCCATTGTCTTTCCAGCAAGACTAGAAGATGTTTACACATTCCCTAGTTCCTCTTGGGAAGATTTTATCTTCTAAAAGTTTAGATTTAACACATACACTGGGGCTGTAATTTGTATGTCTCAATTCTGGGCAACTGAATCACTTGTGATACATTCATGACTGTACCATTGGGCAACATGTACTACTGGTGTTACAAAAGGGCCTAATCACTTTTGTCAGTCTTTTTATTAATAAAATTAAGAGGCCACCCAAGGGGACAGTCATGTATGTACCACCAGTGGTTCAAGCCATTGAGAACGTGTTAAGGCCTGAACTCTCTGACCCTTGCAAATTTGATGTATGATAGTGATTAAGATTTATTTAAATGAATTGTTTTATTTTTCATCTTGGAAGAACTGAATCTATCTCAAGGTGCTGACAGCAGAGAATCATTATGTTATGCAGTCTATATTTTATCACAGTCCAAATTATGCTTTTGTGAATACACATTATGTAGGATAAGGGGAATGGTATATTTAGGAGGGATAAGTATATGTGAATGAAAATTAATCATGAACTGAGTCGTCCTGGAAGCATATGATTGGAAGTGTATGGCAATGGTACCCTTATTAAGAGCCCCTTTATGGCTCTGTGACCTTTGGTAAACTATGATCTCTGCTGTTCGTTCTCTCTTGAATCATAATTCTTGCCTTTGGAACTGTTTTGAAGATTATGTAAGATTGTTCCTAAAGCACTTAGAACAGTGTCTAACACATAACATATTTAAGTATTTAATGGAATCAACTTACCCTATTAAGAATATTCTTGAACTATAAGGTCCTGATGATACTTTCAAAGAGAAAGTTAATGGAGATACTTAAACACCTTTAACTTACCCTTCTTTTTGCGTGCTCAGGAAGTGTGCTGCTGAGTTGGAATTGTTTGTGTCTGCAGACCCAACTGGGTTTTGTCTTCACATAACTTAAACTCACAGTATTCCTCATTCCTCTGTAGCCTTATTTCTACCTTCTGACACTTCAGTTGACTTTTGGCTTTACTAATCTGAACCCATTTCATTTTTCCAAAGCTATTGAGTAGAGATCTGCATGAAACTGACTGTGGCGAGAAGATGAACTCAGTTTCTGATGCCATGTTCTAATTTAAGTAACTCAACCTTAACTATGCTTTAAAAAAAATATAGCCCTGAGTTGCTGGCATCTTGTCATCGGCCCTGACTCCTAAATCTTCCTATGCTTCACAGTTGAATAGGATCTGCTGGCACAAGATGCCTTTGTGTATTTTGCATTTAGTGTGCCTGGAAAGTGACTTCTAGTAAAGCTGTATGTCCCCCAGAGTAACGCGGGTGATGGTTACAGCAGCAGTGCTGCTATTGTGTACAGAGGTTTGGGGCTGTAATTTCATAATGAAATAGAAAAACATGAGATACAAAACCTCAATATTGCAGAGTAATTATATTTAAGTATCACAGATCATCTCCCAGTGTTTAGTTAGGTGTTTGAGATGTGGCCTCTCTTTGTGGAGTGCAGTCACATCATTTCATGTGTCTGCAAAATTGAAGGCTTCTGATTTATGGCAAAAATGTGGGAATTACTTTCTTTTAATGGGAAGGAAGTAAGAATGGTAATGAAATTGAAGGAGCTGGTTTGCTTTATTGACTAGAGTCAAGAAGAGAGGTTGTAGAACACCTGCCAAGGTAAAGAAATCTTTGTGTCTTTTCATAGTTTAATTTCCTAGTGTTTAGACCTGACTACAGCCTTTCCATTTAGCATTTAAGTCACATAGGCTAATGTGGGAAATTATCTAGATTCAATGAATAGGACAGACGCAAAAGGGTGAATCCTTACCATACTTGAGGCAGGGTTTCTTGTGCAGATAACTTACATGGGGTTTGTTTCCCAAGGTGAGTAGTGTCTGAACTTGTCTATTTCCATTCATTGCTGAGAATTTGCATGTGACATGCAGGCTGTTTTGTTGAACTGAATTCTTGTGAAGATTGGAGAAGGTAATACTGGTGGTAGCTGGCAAATATTGCCATGGGGTAGAGAGTCAGGAGTTAGGTATAGAATTATTCCTTAAGACGAAGTTATAGTGGAAAGTAGTTTAAAGCTACTGATGTCCTTTTATTTCCTGAAAATATCAGTTCTAAAATGATGACAGAAAGAAGCAGTGTAAATAATTATTATTGTCAGTCATTTACTGATCACTATGAGGCAAGCATTTTTACTTGGGGTTACTGTGTTTAAACTTCACAGTGAACACAGAAGCATACTATTTCTATGCATGGATTCTACCGCTCATCCTCAAGTAGTTTCTCTACATACAGGTCCCACAAATTGTCCCTTCTTCAACAAAGCCTTCCTTCCAGATTCTCTGTGAATCTCTAAAGCCGACTGACTATCTGAATTGTCTTAAGCATTGTTAATAAAAGTGTGATCCACTAGTCACTGGTTTGGAATCACCAGTGTGCTTGGTATATTCCTAGCATGTCCTACCTACAAAGGGTATAGAAAGGATGATGGTTTAGAAATCTGCATTTTTACAAGTCCTAAGTGTTCTTAATGAAATTTGGAGAATCACTGCCTTAGGACTTTCTCTTTTAGGAATAGAGCTATTTCTGTGGGTGTATTTTGTAGAGATTTTCTCTGTGGGAATGTGAACCTGTTGTTCAGTCCTGTGGCTAAGCTCCTTATATATCATGGGTGAAAATCTCATGTGAAATATCCATTATGATTAATCCTGCTTCCTCCGGATATTAGGAAAGCTAGACTATGGCTGCTTTATCCACCCTTATGGACTATAAGTCAAGAAGAGAGAGAGTTCCAAGTCTAGTGTTTTCACTCCAGTCTCACTGGGAAGAGGGGGCTTGCCTCCAGCAGCAAACTTGCAAGTGTCTAGGACTGCAGTAATTTCTGTTTCTATGGGAAGTTCACTGAAAATTCTACCACTATTCTTGTTTTGGCATTTTAGAATAATGTATATGAAAATATTAATTCAGTTAAATTCATCAAACATTTATTATCAATTGAGGTTGAAGTCTGTACCAGGAGAACTGCACGGATAAGTGAAACATGGGTTTCCTGCCTGTGTTAGAGAAGCTGTGTTCTAGTGATTCAGGTAGTCTTGACACAGAACTGTGGTAAACACATGATAGTGTCTTTCAAAAAATGAAGGCTATGCAAACTCCTATAGGAATGTCAGGGTGAGATTAGTAAGTCAGGCACATGGCTTCTTAGGGGAATTGCCTTTAGACCAGATCCATGGCAGTGTCCCTCAACTATGGGTGTGCTTTAAATCATCTAGAGGAATTTAAAAAAATTCAAATATCCCAAATCAATAATTTTAAAAAGACCAAATCCTAAAGCAGTCATCCAGTTTTCTGGAGTTCAAATACAGGCATCATTATTTTTTAAAGCTCTACACGTGACATGCAGCCAAGGCTGAGATCTAGTGATACAGAAGGATGAATAAGCTGTCACATAGATGAAGGATAGGCAGAGAAGGAAAAGCATTTTAAATTTGAGATAACACCATGGGCAGAGCTGCATAGGCAGCCAAGTGAAAGCTCTAGTTGGAGAATGCTGATTAAAGGGGTGTGACTAAAACATAGTAGAGTGAATGTGGAGGGAAAATTAAGCTGATAAAGTAGGACTGAGTTAGAATGTTGCACCAAGAAGTGGGGGAGAGATTTTGTCTTTGCATTGCCTTGAGAATGCTTTTTTTCACTTCACGTTGAAATCAGGAACAAGGTCTGTAGAATAACCTCTTGCTTGCTTCAGGTAAAGGTAAGCCAGGGTAGCTAGGAGGAGGTATGTCCAACTCCCTTTGCAAGCCTCTTTGCCTTATACCTGTTGCCTGAAGCTTGTGCCATGCTCAAAAGTTTGCCTTGGCATTTCTTCTTTGATATTTTCCTTTTGCAAAACAAACTGAAGGTAGAAAGGTATTGCTGTTTCTCCTCTTCTTGTTGGGCTTCCGTGAGGATGAAGTCTGAGAGCTGCCTTGCATATTGGGGGCAGATGTTTGCAAGTAAGTGTATGTTTTTGTGTTCTCGCAGCTGCGTCTGTTTTGTGCCTGGTCCTATGAAGTACCTATGAAGGATTGGTACTTTATTTGGTTATTGCTGTTTCTAGAAGGTTAATTTGCAGGTGCTATAAATGTGTATGGTTCATGTACTTCATTTATTTTTTTCCCTTGAAGCCTCTCATCTTTATTAGGCACTTTTCTTTTGTCTATTTGCTGCTTCTATTTTTTTATGTCAAATTTTAACAGTAACAGTAAAGATAAAGCTACTCAGTTATACAGAATCTTTCTGTGAATTGGGTAGCTGCAACTGTGATACCCAGGGAAACGTGATGCATCAAGATTTTCTCTCTGTTAGACATAGAACCAGGATAATTCTGGAGAAAGTTCATTTTCCTCCATTACTAATATGGACACTGTACATTCACACATATGAACCTTAAAATGATTCACAAAATAGTGTCATCCACATATTTGTTCATTCTTTCAGTTTTTCATCCACCTACTTATTCTTCCGCTCTTGTCTATCTGTTCTTTTATAGAAGGTAGTATGGTGTAGCAGTTAAGATACAGACTCTGAAGCCAGCCTGTCTGCATTCAAATGGTGGTTCTTCCAATTTAAAATCTTACTTTCGTTCATCTTTAAAGAAACTAATAGTAAAAAACCTTACAGAGTTGTGATAATTTAGGGATTAATGTATTTAAGAGTGCTGAGAAAATGCTTAGGCCCAGGAAACTCTAATGTTGCTGTTGCTGTTGTTATGGCTTCTAATATTAATCATTGCAAGGAATTGTATTGACAGGTCCATTTGGTCTACAGGATTTTGGCTTTATGCAGTCACAGTTTGTAGGAGATAAAAAGGTTTTAAAGGAAGGTCAGGGTAAATCATAGAGGGCCTTGACTGTGGGTTTTGGGATATGTATAAAATGAGAAGTCCTTCATCTTTTGGTCTCGGTAAGTGATATGGATCAGAAAGTTAATTTTATAACTTTGTGTAAAATAAATCATTAGTGGAACTAGAAGAGGCTATTTTAATACCCTAAAGCACAATAAGCCTAAGAAATGAAAGTACTATAGTAGTGACAGAAACGGATACTAGCAGTTGGATATAAAAAGTTTGTTCTATACATAGATTCCACTTGGCTTGAGGAGGAGAGATTGGAAATTAATTAGAAGCTGAATATTTCTTTGTGAATTAGTCTTCTCTGTCTCCATCCTTGGTAAGAGACGAGATTGTTGTGTTATTATTATTATTGGCTATGGGAGAAAAAGGGACTAGTGGCAGAACAAGGAACTCAGGTTGTTTTGTTCTTTGCTTTTACATGACTCATTGGAGATAGGACCAATTAGCTTTTAAAGCATTCCTACCTGTTCTTTTTTCCACCTACTTTTCCTGTGGAGTTGGATTCATGCACAAAGTTACCTCAATTAAAACGTTGCCTGTAATCCTAGTACTTGGAATGTTGGGGCAGGAGGATTATGAGTTAGACACAGCCTGAGAAACTCACAGTCTGTCTCAAAATAAATATTTAAGAAAGGTCTGAGGATGTATCTCACTGCAAGGTCCTGGGTTTAATATCTAGTACAAAGAAGAAAAGAGGAGGTGAGAGGAAGAGGAGAGGAAGAGGGGTTAAGTTTATGGAGCCATATTAGAACACTACTTGGAGAGGGCCTGTCAGGCTTTGACCTTTAGGGATTCTATGATGGGCTAAGGGCAGACTTTGTGGAGGTTTTCCAGATTTCAGAGAAAGATAACCTAAGTTTTTATTTCCCGTTCATATCCCATCTTCAACGATCAGTAGACAATGTGGTGAAATCATGTAGCTTAACTGAAAATAGATGGAGTAGGACAGAAATTGATAATAAAGAGTCTGCATGGTTCTCCAGTCTTCCCAGAATTGGACAATTTTGTGGTGTGGTCTGGAAGAAGATGAACATTTATGACCCAATTTCAATGAATTGAATAATTGTGGGGTTAGTGCATACAGATTTGCAGGGTTGCTGAAAAGAAATACAGTTCTATCATTTTCAGTTGCAAAGTGTAACTTAAGCAAGGACAATGGGATATTGCCAGCAGAACTTTCATTGAGGATTGACTTTCTTGCATAATTAGGAATATGAATAATTAAAAATATAGGAGTTTTGAAAATGGTGTGACTGTTTCTTTGTAATCCCATGCTTTTACTTGTTCTGATTTCAGAGTCTTTTTGTTTGACATTAAAACTTGATTCAATCTAGGTTAGGTCCAGTGTGCCTCTTAATTTTTGACTTAGCTGTGGGCCACAGGAATGTGGAGGGATTTTATGGAAGGGTGGTTCATTTTACCCCACTTTTCCACTTTGGAGGAGGGAGTGGCTAAGCTTTAACCTTTGTTTTCCTGTTCTCCCACCTGAGCTTGGAGAATGTAAACATCCTAGGAAGATATATTCTAAAGCCTGGAGAATTAGGCTTAGTTAGCCAGAGTCCCGCTACCCCTGTCTTCTTGTCCCGAAATCAGTGGTTCTCACAGTGCTAAGTGCCTGAATGTTACCTGGGAGTGTTATATGTTCTGTACCCAAAGGGATAAAATCAGATTCAGTGTAAGAAACTTCTCTCTGGGCAGAGTTAGATGTGACCCTGGACTTCTGTGCTCCTGTAGGGTCCACTAGGAAGGCAGTGAGTCCCCCATGGAAAAATGTGAAGTTTTTGCCTCCATTTTTGTCCTTTTAAATTCACACTGAAGGGAATTTTAGATATACAGTAAAGTGGGAAGGGGGCTTGCCTGTTTCCAGGCCATGTAGAAACAAAGAAGTGCTTGTACTTGGAAGCCCCTGGGCTTTCTGATGATCCAGGAGACCTTGCTCTCAAATGGGCTCTTGACAACCTCATTGATAATCACACTATGATTGCTACAGGCTTCCTTATTTAAGATGCTCCTAAATTTTCTTTCCTAATACTTTCAGATTTTGTCTTTGCCAGCTTCTCAAATTTCAAATAAAAGAAGTGGAAGCAAAACCAATCCCAGACAATTTTTAAAGGTTACAAATATAAATCATATTTGAGAACAGTGAGTGGACCTTATTTATTATCTTCAGAATGTTGGGCTTGTAGTGTCTTACAAAGTCTCTTTATTTTAGAATGGAAGGAGGCTACCATAATGGAGGGGCTATGCTCTGGGTATCAGGAAACTGCTCTTCTCCCGACTACCTGCAGCTTCTTGGGCAGAGCCTACTTCCATTTTGAGTCTTTTTCCCTATCTGTAAAATATGTGGCACTGAAGCTACTTTAGCTTTAATGTTCTATGATCCTAGTGAAGGGCTCTTTGTCTGTACAATAGGCCTTTCACAGACCTTGTTGATGTGTTTCAAAGTTGCGAGGAGTAGCATGTACCACCTATCTCTGACTTATTCGGAGTGCATCTGAACCAGTGCTTTACAAAGCTATTGTGTGTTAATTGGTGAAGGAACTGAAGAGAACATGAGGTTCACCCCTTCACTCATTTTACAGATAAAAAAGATGATATCCCAAGTGACTTTCCCTAAAGGCTGAATTATAATCTAGGCTCTTTTCACCTTAAGATTTTCCTTTCATTTTTAGAGAAACATTGCATCCCCTTCACCAAGCTGTTATCCTTTTAGTGTTTCATACTGCTTCCATTTCTTTTAGGATACTAGAGTGTGTTCAGTTATACTTTTAGGCAAAAGTGCTATCCCCAGATTGTTTTTAATATCCCCCAATATTTTTTATTTATTTTTAATTTTTTTTTGTAATATCCCCCAATTTTTTTATTATATTCTCCTTCAAGAAGAACTATATTGGGCTGGGGATATAGCTCAGTGGAATAAGCGCTTGCCTAGCAAGAGCAGGGTCCTGAGTTCGATCCCCAGTACCGCAAAAACAAACAAACAAACAAACAAAAAACCAGAACTATATCTTGCAGTGTTATGTCATTATGTTCATTTTACTGATATATATGTATGTTAGAAATGTGTGAGAAAAGAGAAACCTTATGTAGAATGTAATTGTTTCTGCCAGTAAGAACATAGTATGGGAGCTGGGGATATAGCTCAGTGGAATAAGCGCCTGCCTATCAAGCACAGGGTCCTGAGTTCAATCCCCAGTACCGCCAAAAAAAAAAAGAACATAGTATGGAAATTTCTCAAAAAGTTAAAATACAGCTACCATGTGCTCCTGCAGTGCCACTTCTGGGTATATGTCTGTAGGAAACAAAATCAGGTTCTTAAAAAATACCTACATTCCCATGTTCATTGCAGAATTATTGATAGTAGCCAAGCCATGGAAATACCCTAAGCATCTCTTGGCACTGTTCCTGGAGCAGGTTGTAGTTTCATTTCCAAGACTTCCCATTTGCTTTTGTCCCTTGTCGGGAGTATTTCCAACACCCTTACCTTTTTTCTGGACAATTCCGACTTCTCGTTTAGATAAATCCATACAAATGATACCTAAAATCTAAAGATAATGAAATATTCATTGACAACTAATTTTGGATTTACATATCATTTTAATAACATGCATATGTTAACATCCTGGTTATTTCCGATGTACTCTCTGAAACATTGAAATAAAACCAGCATAAGGGAGATAAACATGTAACAAGAAATTTGTTTGTAATGGTTCTTTCCAGGTTAGCAGGCTTCCAGCCACTACATGGCTAACAGTGTGTATCCTTTCTTGGATCAACTTTAAGAAGAACCGTACTCAAATCTCCCTGTAGCAGGAATGCAGGCCATTTGAGAAAAGATGATCACTGAGATAAAACACGACCAAGGCTGAATGATTAGAAATCAGAACAGCAGAAAAGGCAAGTGAAGCAGTTGAGTTAGTAGAAATTGGTAAGCCACAATTATATCTGGGATGACCAGGCACAGTGTGGTGTAGAGGTACATAGGGATGCTTCCTTTTGGGGTTTTCTGCCCTTAGGTGTGAATAGATCTCTGTGACATCTGGCACATTACTGGAACAACATTGTGAAGCTGCCCTTTCCCACATGCTTACTGTGGTTTGGTATTTATAAGAACTGTTCACTTGCTACTAGCCTTAGTTATTGTCTTTCAGTCTTTATGGCAGTGAGTGTGCCAAAGGTCAGGGTTTTGGCAAGGTTTGATTCATCTTTGCTCCCTTGATGATAGATAGTATAGGCCTTGGGGCACAGAAGCTCTTGACAAGAATTAATTCAAAAAATATGACTCAGCAGGCCCTGTATTACCACAACTCTACCTACCTCTCCAGTCACAAACACGTCTTGCACCTCTCCCCAGCGTCCTTGGACTGACCGTGGAGGGGCCGCGCTTCTGTTTGAGACTCTCCATTTTTTGTTTCTCCTCTCTAGAGTACTTTAAATCCCCTTACCCTTTAATTGGACAGTTTTTTAAAAATATCTGTCTCATAAATCCATAAAAATGGTATATCTTTCACTTTTACTAAACCAGGTTAAGTGTTCCTGCCTGTTTGGTTCCCTAACTTCTCTGTAATTAACTCTTGTAGTTTTTGGCCCATATGTATTATTATTACCACTGCTGGACTGTCTTTCTGCCAGGCAATGATTCTTCCTCCTCACTCTCTTTGCATTGTTAGAGATAGGATGTGAGATATAATAGGTTATCAATAAACAATATTGACTAAGTGTATAATAAAATGATGTGTCAATTAGTGGGATGATTGGGAGGGATACAGGTATTAATTTCAGTGGTGGTAATTAACATGAGCAGCTTGAACTGCAGAGATTCTGAGGAAATAATGATAATGATAGAAAGGAGATGGACCTTGATATAATCAAGAGTTTTGGTATTCCTGGTAGTGACCTAGAACTTGCCAGACTTTCTGCGAACAAATCTCCACCTTGATGGACCTATTTGTATACGATAAATATATAAAGCACATTAGTACCCAGGGAGTGTTTGCTACATTATGAATTTTATTACATTATATATGTTTGAAACACACACACAACATCTCACTGGTAGCAGTACAAACATGCATTTGTACATGTATTCTACATTCACTTAAATTTTTATTTATCAGTTGGCATATGGCAGGCACCTTTCTAGGTGCATCAGATAAAACAGCGAACAAATCAGACAACCTATGTAACCCAAAAGGAAATATATTCTACCGATGCAGACTTTTAATGAAGAAGATAAATCAAATGTTGAGTACATTAAAAACTGCTAATAAGTGCAATGAAGAAAAACGGAGTGAAGGGAGGTAGAAGTGCTGTTAGATGTATGTTGGTCATAATGTGAGTGCACTTGGTGGGTGCAATTTTAGGTGTAGAGGGCAGGAAAGGAGTTGCTGACAAGGCAGCTCTTTAGTGACTACCCACGGGGGTAAGAGAGTAAGCTAGGAAGTAAAGTGAGGTAGGAATGTCTTATCTTTGGAATGTGTTCAGAATCTTCCAGGTTTACTGCATGAAGTAGACCAACAGGTTGGGTTCAAAGAGGCTCTTTCACCTGACTGTATAAATGTTTCCTGTCTTTGGACAGTTGCCCTTTCTAAATGAAGGTTTGTTAAGGCCAGCACATTTATTTCTTGTTATAAATTGGTTTTATGGAAAAGACCCTAGGAAGCCTTTTTTTTTCCTTTCAGTCAACATTCATGTTTTGTTATCTGTGCTTACTTTCTAAGCTCTAGTCAGTGGTGGAACCACCTTTTGTGTTCCTGGAGGGCATGACATATTTTTTGTTAAAGTAGTATATACAAGTCTTATCACACTGTCCCCTGCGTGGGGAGCTGGTAACTTATTTTTGCTGATAATGAAAGAACTTTTCTGTCTGCTTCTGTCCCCCTTGGAGGCTTTCTTATCTCTTCTAGCACTGACTATAAACTCATTTCATTACTTAATGAAATTTTGTCTTTTGTTGCTGCTTATTTTGTACAACTGTCTTATCTTTCCAACTACTTAAAGGTCTTTTTGAGCCTTGTAGTACTGGCTCACCATGAGGTATGCCATAACCATCATTGAATACTTTTGGTAAGAGAGAGCCCTTGTTCTTTTTGGATGCATGAACCAATATCTTGCTTTTCTAGCATTTTTGCTTCTTAGCTCTTGACCTGAGTGTGTTGCTGAAGAGCCCAACAGAACATTATAATTAGTAAGAGATAAGTCCTTTGTGAATTCTTAACTCTTTCACTTTAGAGGTCTTTGCATAGAATGCAAATTGCATATTGGTGGTTATTCAGAGAATCGTATGTTGACTGTTCATGGCGGAAATACCATAAGTTACTTGCTGTTTCACATGCAATTGACATTTTTGCTTTCACTTAGTGGTCATTTTCTGAGACATCTTGTTGCCTGTGTCAAAACAATTACTGTATGTCTGATAAAAGAAAGTGACAAAGCTAAGTTCAGCGGTGGATGCTGGACTAGATGGTACTGGGCTCCTCCCACAAGGGGCAATAATCAAATCTGTGTCTCAGCAGAATTATAAATGCCTGCATTTCATGGCCTGCCTCAGGAATTGCTTTGCTTGGAATACTGTAATTGAAACTGCTGATGTACTGTGTAGTGTTTTCTCTCTTTGGCAGTCTACTCTGAATGGCACCAGTTGGAGATAACCTTTGAACAGATGCCTCTCTGTCACATGTTCTCAATGGGAACTGTGCATGTGACTGGGAGAGGCATCCTGGAGCCCTTGATGCTCACCCATATACCAGCAGTCACTGGATTTGCTATCCTGTAATTACTTTGGATTGCTGTGCTAGAAATCTTTCTCATCTAGGTTCCTCTTCTGTTTCTTCTGCCCACCAAATAAAAGTCCCTGAGGTGTGATAGTTACGGAAAATATAAACTGAAAACTTGTCAAAAAATAAACCCCTGTCTTCCCATGCACAGTCAATGCCAACAGTAGGCTAATTAGACTCGCCAGTTCCGGGGGTGTTCCTAAGGAGGACCTTTTAACAGTTTCACAGGTTCTTCTCTTTGGAGCTTTTAAAAAGCTCTTTAAATTTCCCATTCTAGCAACATATTAAACGGGGAACTATGAGGAAAAGAAATGAAAGCATCGATGTGAGAGTAGTGTGGAAACCAGGACACCCACCTCCGTACTTGCACAGATGTATGCACGTGCTCATGTGCGTACTGTAGGCGCGTCTTCACAAAGCACAGCAGTGCTGCTGCAGTTAGCTTCTACTGGACAGAAGAGCTCTTGGTACTTATGTAAGACCTTCCATACTTTTGATGTTGAATTTGAATTCATTAGTAGCTTCTGGAGCATGTCAGAGATTTGCCTCACTTGGCTCCTAGCTTAGCTCTGAAATGTTGAATTAGGGTAATTTTGAAGTGTCACCTTGGTCTGGACTTCTCAAGAGTGAGAGGAGAGTTGTGGTTTATAGTCCTGTACTGCCTTGAATGAAGATTTAAATAATAAGTACTTACTAGCCTAGAATTGGCTTTCTCATTCTTCTTGTTTGTTCATTTTATTCCTTGGGGTCATGTGCTCATAGTTACATGGATAGTGAAGTATCTGAGTGTTCAGAAAGAATTAGGCAGAGTTTGTCATCTTACTTCTTGCTCTGTTTGTAGCATCTCCAGGTTTCTTCCCCTTATCACTGAGTAGTGATTCTTAAAGTGTGGTCTTCAGATCACCAGCACCCACATCACCTGGGGACATCTTCGCAGCAGGAATTTCCAAGCCCTCCTTGTCTGTCTGAATGAAAACTTTGGGGATGGAGCGTGTGATGGCCAAGTCAGCCATCTGTATTGTGAACCCCTTCTCCTTTGGGTCTCATGCATGCTCTGGTTTAAAATCACTGCACAGATGGGTAGAGCTTTCCTTTGCATCTCTTGAGCTTGTCCTAATTGATTCTTTTCCAAGAGACACTCTACCACAGAACTATACCCCAGTCCTTTTTATTTTTTTATTTTGAGACATAGTCTTGTTGAGTTGCCCAGATGAGACTTGAATTGTGATCCTCCTGCCTCAGCCTCCTTTAGTGTTGGGATTACAGCTTTGTGCTACGGTGCCCAGCTGGTATTTTAACTCTTTTATGAGGGGCATGGTTGTACCTTTCTATCTCTTCTTTGGTGCAGTTGGTTGTCAAATGCAGAAAACTGATGTGAAGATAAACGAGTATGATCCACTGTGGCAGTATTTATAGTCTCAGCTCCTGGCTTTGTTGCTGCCTTGGTAATAGGAAATAAGTCTGTCATGATATTATAAGATTATGTGATAAGGCTTTCAAAACACATCTGCTTTATAGTTGTAGCAAGTGCTTTGCTCAGCGTTTACATTTTCAGAATCACCCTTTACCTTTACCCCCTACCCAAAGTTTGTTTAGCAAGAGCTGTATTTACCCAGGACAGACTACTGAGGTAGACGATGGTCAGAAAGAGGAAACAGTACCAAAAGACTTTCTTTGTGTTTATTGCTCAGAACTAATTCCAAAGAGGAGTGAAAAGGGCTTTATACCCTGAAAGAGGTAAGTGATTAAAGATAGGGTAGTAGCTAGTGCAGGAATAGAGTGCCTCTGTGAGAGAATACCCAACTATGGATGAAGATAGGCTGACAATACTGTCACCACTCCGCCCTCAGTGGTAGAGTGTGTGGGTAGTGTACAGAGGCTCTGGGTTCATCCCCAGAACCACAGGGAGGTTAGGAGGGGAGAGGACAAGAAAAGACATAGAGATTTTGTAGGACTGTGTAAAGAAATACCGAAGCAATCTAGATTGGTTCACCTAAGGCTAGGAGTTACCCTAAAAATTCCGGTTGAAAGCAACCCTTTCCCTCTCTGACAAATGTTGGAATCAGAACAAACTTTTATGCCTCTAAGGAATATAGATAGATGCCTTCAGGAAGGAATAGGTGCATATTAGATGACAGAATTTGTACAACAGGGATGGGAAGTTTTCTTTCTCCTGAATGAATCCCACCAAAGCCTTCTTTCATTAGTTTCACAATCACAGAAGTATAAAAGGAGGCTATGAATATAAATATGTTTTTCTTTTTTAAGAAAAATCCGAGGAAAGGTTTAGTAAGAAATGATGCAATGGAATATGACAATCATTTAAATTTGAACACTTTCATATACGAGGCATTGTTCTAAGCACTTTGTACATCAAATCATTTACTCTTTTTTTTTTTTAAAGACAGGATCTCACTATGTAGCCCAGGCTGACCTCAAATTCATTTCAATCCTACTGCCTCAGGCTCCTGAGTGCTGGGATTACGGGAGTGTACCACCACGCCGGGCATATTTATTCTTGATACACCCTTTAAGAACTAGGGCCTTGTTATCCTCATTTTATAGCTGGTGAAACTGAGACAGGGATAGAGGCTAAGCAGTGTGCCCACAATCATGTAGCAAGTAAACGAGTTTTAAACCCTAGAGCTTTCATGCAAGAGCCTTCTTTTTCACTGTAGTACTTTTTTGTATCATGTGTAGTCTCCTTACCTGCCATTCGAAGTTAAAGAATTGTCCTAGGTCCTGGGGATGCACCTCTGGGGTAGAGCGCTTGCATAGAAATCTCAAGACTGATGAATTTAAGATGAGCACAGTCTATTCTTGTTTTTATTTTCTTTAAATTTTGCTTTAAACCCCTTTTAAAAAAGAAAATTATGCTGAATGGAATGGAAACATCTGGACTATAGAAATGTGAATTTTATTTACTTCAAATTATCAAGATGGAGATTTGAAATTCTGATCTATAGGTGCATTTTTATACGTCTTCATAACAGATTACATTTATCTAAAAATACCATTTATAATCTCAGTTTCTGTGGGTCATCAACCCTTCTCACTTATCTGGGTTATTTCTAATTTGCTGTCATCTGAAGTTTGACCAGGGATTGAGGTTCCATTTCTAGCATGGCTTATTATAAATAAGGAGACCTCAGTGTCTCACCATGTGGTCATTTTCACAGGGACCTCATATAACATTTAGCTGGTTTCCGCAGAGTAAGTCAGACAGGGGAGTGAACGGGAGGGGAGAACAGCTAATCCTCAAGTCACATGCTGTCGCTTCTGTTGTATTCCATTAGTCCAAGTAAGTCACTGAAGACAGCTTGTACTTCACAACGAGGAGAATTAGGCTCCATCTCCATCTTTTGAGAAGAAGAATTTGCACAACATACTTTTACTACTGTACTGGTTCATACATACTGAGTCAGGCACTTTTTGTGTGGTAATCTGCACTTTTAAGGTCCCCACTTACAATAGAGAACCCTGAGGTCTTAGATAATATCCTGTTAGGTGATGTACTCTGAAGGTAGGTGAATGCCATCGCGGCATTACCTTGTCTTATTTAGGAAGTCAGAAATGGTTTTGACATAATTGTGTTTCAGGGTTTATGTTTAGGCATGCATTCACTAAGGAATAGTAAATTACTTTCTTATATTTCCTTCATCTGAATGGTCCTTTAGCCTTGCTTGTCTCCTTCTTCTTTAGTTTGCCAGATGAACCCTGCTCTAATTTAGTATGTTGTGTCTGAGCAGTTACTCTCAGTGAATGCAGCTCGAGTAGGACCTTTAGCTCCCAAGTGAAAGAAATGAAGTTATGTGGCTGCACAGGGAAGGCAAAGGGTATTCTGAGAATTTTGTCTCAAGATTTAGGGTGATCTGGGCAAATATCTGATGACTGTCTTTGTCTCATGGGCTCTGTGGATGGATACTTTGTTAGGAGAGATAAAGGATGCCAAAGCAGGAGTTGATACAGTCAGTGTCCTTCTGGAAGCTGGTCTATGATGGGTATCACACTCTTTCCTTGTTAAAAGAGGAACTCATCTCCTGGCTTTGTGTGGCCTTCGTGTTTTACCTCAGCACTGTAAACTAACCTCCTGGAGCTTTTGGTAGGGAAGTTAGTTTCTTCTACTTTATAGCCATCATTTTCTCACTTTCCAATAAACATTAACTCTTGCCTGTTTGGAACATAGCTGGATACTCTTTATTAAACTAGAGGAAGCACGTTATGGAAATATAGGTACCTGTTTAAATCTACATACCAAGAACCCATCCATTATCCTCTTCAACCTAACTAAGAAAAGACAGATATACATGCTCAGATTCTGGGTCTTTTATATCATTTGATTTCCATTATTAGTCTAAGTACATAAGTAAGTGATAAAACCCCAGAGTAGTAGTAGTACAGTGCTGGCTGCCTGTAAAGAGAGCTTGTCTCAGTGCCAGATATTAGACCCAGAGTCTGTGATCATGCTCTGGAACGAACATGTGATAGAACTGACATGCCCCAATAAGTACAACAGATTGTTCTGCTTGTAACCAATCAATACTGCAATTAACAAATATTTATTGAACAACTAGAAAGCACCATGGTTCACACTGCCCTGATCAGCTATTTGTTAGAATAATGTAAAACCTCCTAACATGTCTGTGTACCTTTGGGCTTGCCCTTGCCCCAATAAAATCAATTCCGTACATTGAAACTGAAATGATTTTTCTTAGAATGTACGAATTTGACCAGGTCACTGATGGTTAAAATGCTCTGGCTGATGTTTACCATCCACTCAGAGCCCACAGTCCCGACCTAAGAGTGAAGTCATCATCTGGCCTTTGCTAGCCTCACTCCAGCTCCCAGCATGCTCTACTTTGTGTGCTCGGACCATGCCCACCTCTCTGTGCAGCACCCTAGTGGCAGGAGTACTGGCCCCAGGGCTCAAAAGGCTTTCACACAGACCCCAGTTCTATGACTTAGTAATTACATGATTTAGGGCACATAAATTACTGTCTATTTGTGACTCTTATAAACAAAAACAAAATGGTAATTTCACAGGAGTCTTGTGATGGTTGACTTTTGTCACATGTAAAATGTATAATTTTTGACTTATAAGTAATGCTGAATAATTATTTCTGTTGCCATATTCATGTGTGGAAAACCCCAAAACTGTACATAGTAGCTATTTAATAAGGGAAATATCCTTTGCTTTCTGAGATTTAGTCTTTTCTGAGAGGACTGATTGTAGAAGTCCTAACATTCAGTATCTTGTGGGTGTCAGGCAGCACTGATAAATGTTAGAAAGTAGGAGTTTCAGAGACAGACAAAGAAGGCAGTGAATTAGGGGATCATAGAGGTACAAAAGACAGTATGTTTCAATGTCATCTATCTTTCATTTGACGAAGACTAATGACACCAGTCTTTGTGGGGCAGGGAAAATGGTGGGTTGGCATTGAGCAGATCTAACATCCTTTTTTGATAGGTCACTACTTTCTGAGCCCTTGATTAGTTCATTTGTGTGCATTCGTTTGTGTTTTGTTTTGTTTTGTTTTGCTTTGCTTTTGGAGACAGTGTCTCGCTTTGTAGTAATACAAGATGGCTCACTATATACCCCAGGCTGGCCTCAGACTCGCTGTGATCCTTCTACTTCAGCCTGAGTGCTAGGGTTATAGGCATGTGCCATCATACCTGGCTTGTTTAGGCCATTTGTAAAATGGGTTTGTCAGAATTAATTCAGTTTTGTATTTGAGAACATTTTGAGGACTATAAACCACATTGTGAAGTAAGGTAAAAACTATTATACTTGCAATCCTATGATTTTACAGCACGTTAAAATTTTTTGAAAGAAACAATTTTATATTTACATACATTGCTAAAATCTATATAAATGAATATTTAAATTATAAAAAAGTTCTTACAGTAAGACATTGCCGTTAATCCCCCTTAAAATGCTACCACTTACTGTGAACCAGAGTTACCTCATCCTTGTCACTTTCTGAAGCAGTTCTTGAGTCCTCTTCCGTGAGTCTCTTTACGTGGTGTGATCAAACATATGGTGACTGATGTTGAGTGCACCCAGCACAAAGGCAGGAGCATCGGAGTGTGTCGTCCTTCACCTTATTCCCTGGGTCCAGTTCTGTGAGAATTCTGGCTCTTGCCCCAAGTCAGAATAACTGTGAAAGGTAAGTGTTTTCGTCGGTTCAGGACGCTAAGAGCCACAGTAATGGAGGTAAAGACACCGAGGACAGAGCACTCCAGGGCTGCTGCAGAGAGCTGCGGGAGCCACAGGTCAGGTGCTCCAAGCCGGGGGAGGAGTCTGAGGGTATTAATGGCGGTGTGTCTTTACTGTGAGAAGTTTTTGGGCAGGCATTGTGCTGCTGAGCTATATCAACAGCCCTAATGTGAGAAGTTTTTAAAGAAATTAAATGTTTTAAAAATCAGACCTGGGCTGGGGATATAGCTCAGTGGAATAAGCGCCTGCCTAGCAAGCGCAGGGGCCTGAGTTCGATCCCCAGTACCGCCAAAAAAATAAATAAATAAATAAAATAAATAAAAATCAGACCTCATAACTCTTAGAAATGGAATCTGTCAGGAGAGGATCACCAGTGCCGGAAGTTTCTGTTCCTTCCTTGCATTTCTTCTGCATCTCCCCCACAAGAAAGGCTCAACTTTCTCAGGCTTTCTCTGGCCAGAATGTTTTTACCATTCTGTAGTACTGAGTTACTTTATGAATCTGAAAGCCTCATAAGAAGGATGGTGCTTGTGGACAGATGGAGTCTGGAACAGGCTGAAATCGAGAGCAAATTAAAACTTGACCTAATAATCTTCTCATCTGTCTTCTGGGGATCAGGATAGCCAACCTATTGAATTTTTGTGAGGTTTAAGAAGCAGTTGTGGATCCCCTGCACAGGTCTGGCATGGAATCAACAGAAGTCCTTTTTTTACTATTGCCTTAGTCACTTTCTCTTTGCTGGGACAACATACCTGAAAACCATGAGGGGAGGGAAGGAGGAAAGGTTTATTTTGACTCACATTTTGTAGAGGTTTCAGTCCATAATTGGCTGGCTCCAGCACAAAAGGATATGGCCCCAAAGCAATTCTTCCTTTTCCTTTTTATTCCATTTAGGCTATAGGCGTATTGTTTGGTGCTACCCCCCCCACCCACACACAGTGGGCCTTTACATTTATCTACACTCAGAACCATGCTAAACCAATCATAGTTTTCTAATCCAGTTTTCAAACCCATATACAAGTATTACACCCATGATCCACCTGTCTTCCTAAAGCCCTACCTATAAGCTGGCTTGTGAGAAACATTATATATACATACACACACACACACACACACACACACACACACACACACACGTACACATATATCATAATACCTTCTTCTTCGGCACATTGAGTGGTTCTGTGATGTACCTGTACTTGGGAATACAAGCTCTTCAGCTAAGTGGCATCTATAGACTGTCTCCAAGCCTTCCTTTCTGATCCTGCTTTTAATGTTAACTGTCATGTCCCACTGTGTATCCATTGTAATTTTTCCCTAGACTCAAGGATCTCCAGATGATTTTCAGTGAGTTACAGCCTTAGCTTTTCTCCTCTGTGGCTCTGACCTTGCTCTACCTGCTATCATTTGTGCTTTTCTGAAGCCTATTGGACTTAAGGCCCTTTTCTATCATAGCATCCCCCACAAGACAAGACAAAACCCAACCCAACCCAACCCAACCCAACCCAACCCAATCCAACCCAACCCAAGGAGAATCAGTCTTTCATCCCCTGTCCCCCCTTGCTTGTTGTTTTACTTCTATTATAGCTCTTATCACAGTCTGCTTATAGCATAGTCTTGTGTGTATATTTTCCCTCTGGAGTCAGACCCCCGGAGGGTTAAGACTGTTTATTTTGTGTTGTATTCCCCCCTCCCCATAGCACATGGTACTGTAAGGGTTTAGTAAATACTGCTTGCATCAAAGCATGAATGAAATTGCCTCTCCTAACCTTGTTTGCCATGCCGTATGCAAATCAGGTGAGTGTAGAATTTTGGCTTACTGGGTTTAGTTTAGCATAGCAAAGGAGTTTTCCAAGTAGCAGCAGTGGCTTTGAAAACAGAAATTGCCTTTAATCTTCTGGAAAATACATGCCAGCCCTCTCCATAATAGTCTCAATTACAGGAGAGCATCATGTTACTGTAAAAACATAAGTAAATAAACCCATGACAATACTGTGTTTGAGAGATAAAACCACATAAAAGCCATCTTTTTCCACCTCTTCACCATTATAATTAGGGTATTTCTGGGAGGAAAAAAAGAAGGAAAAGATACAAGCAAAGAACAAGTGATACTGTGTTTAAAGACACTGTTTGCTACTGGAAAGATGGGATTGGAGAATTACATTTTCTATCTGGCAATATAGGTGGGCTTTTCCCACCTTCTGCCAGACCTATGTTGTACTGACTGCATGGCCTAATAAATTTGGCCCACAAGGGTTGTCAAAGATGGTGGCTTACTTAGAGGGCAGGTAATGTCATTCAGAAGGTGGTACTCTGAAATTTGTCTCTGTGTCCCATTTTACCTGAATACATCATATTCTTGAAAATGCTGGTTCTCTGTTAGCTCAGGAATGCCCTCAGTGAGTCCATTGCTGTAGGCTGCAGCTTCACGTGGATTTTGTTCATTGCTGGTCTTTGGAGTATCTGCCTGGCTCTTTTCAGCTCTTGCGCTTTGGATCTAGGCTTTTTTTTGAGGCTAGAGTAGAAATATTTGGAGATAATGCCTGCTTCTGTCAGTATTAGTTAACAGCCCTGGAGGGCTAAATCCAGGCTAAACAGAACCCAGCTCCTTCTGAGCACTTGTTTTCACCGCCCTGGTGTATCCTCTTGCTCTTGGACAGCCTCAGGAGCCTCCTGGCCACTCTCCCTGATTCTGCACTGCCTTCCTGCAGAGTGTTGTTCACTCAGCTGCCAGAGTGGTCCTTTTAATACGTACTTTAGATCATGTCACTCCTCAGGTCAGAATCCTCCAGAGTGCCTCCCATTTTATTAAGAATGCAGTTCAAAATCCTTACTTACTGTAATCTATAAGACACTGCTCTGTCTGGTGTGCCTGCTATCTCTTACCTCATCTCCTGTTGTGCCCCCAGGTAAATATTCTCTGATCCTTGAGCTGTTCTTAAAGCAGGCTGAGCATTCTGATATCCAAGCCTTTGCACGATTCTTCTCTAAGCCTACACCAGTTTGTCTCCAGATATAAACATGGCTCATAACACTCACTTTATTTAAATCTCTGCTTAAGTGTCACTTTGTTAGGGAAGTCCTATCTGCTAATAGACCCAGTGTTAAAACAATGCTTGGCATATGGCAAGCACTTAGGGAGTCTTTGCTGGATCCATAAGTAAGCTCTGGGTGGAGATTCTAGCCAAGTTAGAGATATGCTGTGGTCTAGTGTCTTGGTTACCTTTTTCTTGTTGGCTGAGACAAAATACCCAACACCCAAAATGAAGGAAAGAAAGGTTTATTTAGCTTACAGTTTGTGGAGGTTTCAGTCCATAATTGGCTGGTTCAGAGGCAGAGTGGTGCATGGCAGAGGGCAAACTGTTCAAGACAGCAGAGCACAGCAAACACAACCAGCAAAAGGGAGGAATGGCTGAAGCAGCAGCCTCTTTCCTTCCCCTACATTGTAAACAAGCTACCCCCACCCACGAGGCATGAATCTCTCACACAGTCTCCATGCCCTCCTCTTCCACAGGCTTAGGATGTATACAAAGTAAGCACCTTGGCTTCTTGCTGAGTCAGTAGCTGAGCTAGGGGTGCTTCAATAGGGACTGTATTTATGAAAATGGCAACTGAGTCCAGGGCATTTGGGACTTTGTGTTATGCCAGTGAGTGTGGTATTTCCATTTCCATTCTCAGAGTAAGTACAATTTCACCATTATTCCAGCAATTCTGTCCTTGTCAAGAAAAATGCATTGTAAATTTCTGGCTTAAAGATTCAGCAGTGTTAAGGAATTGATCTTTTTGTTGCTTTAACATTTTCTTGGCACTATGTATTTTAAGCCCCACTGGTCTGCCTTGTAAATACTACACAAATGTTGTAAAAAGCTAAACCACATCATTTGTTTTCCTATTTTCCTTATAGGAAATGTTGAAGTTTCTGACCTGGTAATTCCCCCAGGTTTCTGCTCAGGCAGTTTGTAGTAATAGAGGGAGACTAAGAAAGTAGACTTGTCAACAAAAGATCAGAGATAAAGTCAGGAAAGTACTTTCTGGACAGTGTTGTGCCAGGCAGGAAAGAAAAGTTTGGCTGGAAGGGCGTCTGCACAATGTAGCACTATTTATTATATGGACAGGGCCCTCCCATTGTACCAGTGGTGAGCTCCCAGCCAGGCCACCTGGGTGAGGGCCCTCTGAAGCAGAGAACCCTGCCCAGTCTGGAGCTGCTCTAACCCAGTGTATTGAATAGGACTCCAAAGAATGGAAGCTGTGTTTCTTTTGTCACTGCAAGCCATGCTTTCAGCCTGCACAGTGAATGTGCACTTGGGGACTGAATTGGCACTTGGAAAAATCTGCAGGAACTTTGTGTGTGCACAGTATGTGCCCAGTGGCATCAGGGGAGTGGAACATGTACTCTGGAGGTGTCTGGGGGCTAGTGCTTGTAGAGGAGGGGCTTTCCTCTTTATGCTTTGGTTTTGCCAAGAATGTGCTGCACTTGACAATGTTATGACCAAAAGGGAAGGCATTCATGGAATCTTAATGAAAGGCAGGACCCCCCTCCCCCACACACATTCTTTGCTTGAGCTAGGTCTTCTTTTAGAAATGAAGAATAAGCTAATTGTTATTCAGTGATTTTTTTTTTTAATATGATACCTCAGTTGCAAATTTGCCTGGCTTTGCCTTAAAGCTGTTAACAACTAATCTGATTATTTTTAAGCTACCACCTTGCTGAGCAATCAAATAATATACTAAACCATGATAAGGTACCCAAAACTTCATATCGTAACTAGGTAGCTGCTCTGTCTTCTACAGCTAAAAAGTGGATATTTTCTGACAGTGACTGGGTCTGCTTCCCTGTAGTGCCTCGTATCTTGCACATAATCTAACATACTTCTTTTGGAAATTTGGGATTTTACTCCCCCAAATTTTATAAGTGATTACAGTGATACTGTGGTTTGTGAACTTAACTCATTTCACGATTCTGGGGAAATGGCCATGTTTATGCAAGAAAAATGGCTGCATTTGTATTAGTCATCTAGTGCAGATTGTAAACAAAAATAAAATTTTACCAAATGTTTCTGTTTGCAAACTAAATTGTTTGCAAACAAAAGTGTTTGTGAACTACAGTACCACCGTGTGTGTGTGTTCCTCTCCCATTCATTCATCTATCCATCCATCCACCCATCCATCCATCTATTCATCCTTAAGAAAAGAGTTTGAAAGGGTGAAGGTATTTGAAGCACCAATCTGTAAGTCATTTTGGCTAGGAAATGCCCTTCAGTTTTTCGTCTTCTCCATACTTCTTTGTCATCATTTTCTAAAATGCTTAAATGAAACTTAGGGTAACATTTCAGCTGTGCATATAGTCTGTATTTAGATAATGAGAGACAACAGCCCCATCCCATCTATTTTCACACCATTTACTCTACGAGCCCCTGTCAATAAATGACTTCTAGTTGGAACCAGTAATTTGTATTTGGACTTGAATGACTATCAACCTGAATCAAGCCAAGAGGTTATGTCATTTGAGGCATCGTGTTCTGTTGGGAAGATAGTGCAGACTTTTTCCTCTAAAATCCAGGTTCTGTAGAGAACGGGAATGATGCCTAGGTTTTGGTATAATATGGAAAGACTCAGTGTCTTACTAGTGTTGTTCACTGTGAGAAGAATCTTTCCCTTCAGACAGATATCTTGGATCTAAACCGTTTCGATCTGTCAAAACTTTATTTCCTGTTGATCTCAGAAAGGAAGAGAAAAAACTTTTTTTAATCTGCCGTATTTTAGGTATGGTGCCAGTATTTCTTTTTTTTTTTTTTTTTTAGTTTTTATTAAGTTTTATTAACACATGTAAGCTTCAAATTAGCACACTTTGCACACACAAGGCAGTCTCTAGTAGTCTCTACCCCTGAAAAATCAGTACATTTTAGTTACATGTTTATCTGTTAATAAACAATATTCCACATGGAAAGTAATTTAGAGAACTCCCTCCCATACAATTGGCCTTCAGTAAACATGGACTGTTCATGTTTCCAAGTAAATTCATAAATTTATAAATTAATTTAAGTAAATTAACAAATTCATAAATTTAAGTAAATTAATAAATTCAGTGTAATGTAGGCCTCAGGCACCGTTCATGTCTACAAACCTTTTGGTACATATCCTTAACTTACAGCAGATTCTAGTAAACAGTGGTGGCATGTCAGTTTGGTGCCAGTATTTCAACATGTATTAACTCATTTATATCCCAAAGGTAATGTCCTCGCCCCTTGAAATTAAAATGTCCCCTCACATTCTGCCCTCACCAGACATATTAGACTATTAAAAGAACAAATCAGTTAGGGTTAGTATATTCCTTTATGTGTTAAACTCATTTATTCTGGCTCAGCTCAGATTTTGGCTAGGGATGGGACTGGAATTTATGTGAAGTGGTCCAGGTTGAGGGCTAGGAATGATGGTCAACATCAAAAAAGTTCTCCAAATTGTTCCTTAGAGGGCCCATGTATGGCATTTATAGCTGCTATCAACCGTGCCTTTCTGGTCCATTACGTATAGTCTCAGAAGTTCCATGGTGCTGATCTTGCACCCTTATAAAGAGACTGACCTTTCAACATTTGACTAACAACTGTAGAGTACTCTGCAATTTATCAAGAGCTTTCACTCATATTTATTGTGCTCGTCAAAATTGCAAGGTAGATCTTACTATCCCAGTCTTTTCATAGATAAGGAAAATAAGGACTAGAGAAGTTATAATCTGTAAGGGTCTATCTAGTAATTGACAGAGCCAAGACTCTAGGGTGGATCGTTTGATTGCAAATCTACTACTGTTCAAATTTATTTACCTTTTTTTTTTTTTTTTTTTTTGGTTACAGGGAATCGAATTCAGGACCTTGCATTTGCAAGGCAAGGTGCTGTGCTGCTGAGCTATATCCCTGGCCATCAATCTTCTTTATTATTACATACATCTACCCTCCTGCTCCAAGTGTGGAATTTACTTATACATTCCAGAGACATTTGGTGGCATGGGCTTTGAAGACAGATGGCTGGGCCCTGGTATCTGCTCGCTAGCTTTGTGAGCTCATCCTTATGTTTGTGTACCCTACTGGTAACATTCTTGTCATCCTCATTCTTTATGAGGTCCTATATGCTGATTATATATGCCATGTTATGGAGGAAGGAGTAGTAGAACATGTCTTGCAAAGTGGTCATTTAAGGTTGCAAAGCCTTTGTTTAGCAATTGCAGGACTGTTGAGGATGAAATAGATTCCAGGTTCTGAGTGCAGTGTTCTGTGTGAGTGCCATAGGAAGTCACATGGAAGTGACTTCCTGTGGGTTATTGATAGAGGTGGACTTTTGGGCAGCAGATTAGGCCTTGAGCTGGACCCAGTAAAACTGAGCATTTCGATTAAGACAGGGAACTTGAGCAAAGGTGGTGTTAGGAAATGTAAACCAAGGGCATGGCATGGCTGGAAAGAGAACTGCTTGGAGATGTGGGTGGCCCAGAAGGCAGATGCAGCTTTCTGGTGTGAGAACCTGCCTCCGGACCCCAGTAGCACACATAGCCCATCTCCACCCTCTGAAGAGCCCTCTAGGAACCTCTTTGTGTTCATTTTGATATTCATGCTTATTTGACTTCAGATAAAACCTAGAAAGACCCACAGCCTTGACACTAGGTCTGAGTGTGTCTGTGAGCTACAACCTAGTGTAGCCCCTTTGTTAGTGAGCTCTTTGCCTGCATTTAAATGCCATTTACATAAGGAGCTGTCAGAGTTGAGTTGGCGCATGATTATTCCTTGATGTGTGTTGAGAAAAGAAAAAAGAAACCCCTAGCTAATGAGGAGCTGAGTTCCTTTTCTCCATTGATGACAGCTTCCTTTCTGACCTGATGGTCCGTCAGACACTAAGGTGCTGTGTGACTGTGGGGTTATGTCCCCGCTGAAGCTGTCTTTCCCTCAGAGTTGTAATTGATGGGGAGACCTGTCACTTGTTATGCTGATGCTGTGCAGATTTTTGTACAGCTGCCAGGCAAGAGAGTTTTAGGACCTCCTCTGATTGGGTGCAGGTTGTGGCAAAAGCGATAATAAATAGAGAGCTGCTGAGGGTAGATTTTGATTGACCCAAGATTGTATATTATTAAACTGAAACTCATGTACATGTCAGTTTATGAAGAACCAGACCCATAATCCAACTTTGGGCTGTTGAAGTTTGGGTTTATTAAATGTGCTTTATATCACTATTAATATTGAGGTGCAGAGAGGGGTATTTATAATCTTTTAATCTATGCAATAAAGGTTTGGAAGGAGGTTATCAGATACATTGGACTATTGTTTGCCTATAATTGTATTCAGAACTCCTTGAAGCATTGATTTTTTTCTGGCATACTGATTTGGCTCAACAGTCTCATAAAGCTCTTTTATAGGCCTCCTTGCTTTGTATTTTTAAAAATAATTGGAGAATAATAATAATGTGGCTGGTGATAAAGAAGAGAGTAAGGTTGAAAGCAAATTTCTAGCTGAGTAGATAGCCATAAACATCATCTGTGCTCATAAACACCTGGGTCTATGACCTTTATGTCTATAAGATATTTATTGCTTCATGGTCTCTCTTCTTGGGGGTTATCTCTTCATTGCCTTGTAAAATTTGATTGTATTTAGTTAGTAGATTCTGAATTTTTGCTGAGTAGGGAAAAATATGCCTCTCCTTGGTTTTCCTCAGAAAAACCGGTTTGCCAGCATAGGCAGATTTACCAAGGACAGAGCTAAGAGCTTCCTTGTTCTTGAGTTCTGTTCAAAAGATGGTGAGACCATCCAGGGTACCTTTGTACTTGATTAGGTAACTTTTAAAATGGAAAAGACTTTTGAATGGAAGGGAATGGAACAACACATCCAATAAACCCAAGCAGTGATTATAGATTTTCCTTTAAATAGAAATAAAATTTTTGATCCAAATCGAGAAATTTTAGGGAGTTACTGTTGTCACCTTACTCTTCCTTCTTATTTCCTAAACAAGGCTGAAGAAATGAGCCAGAGAGATGATCTCCATTTTCAGTTTCACTTACTTTAATATGAAATGTGTTGAAGTGCCATAGCTGTCTTTCATCTTTAGTACTTCTTTAAACATTTCTTCAGGAACTGCTAGGCACTCTGTCAACATGTAGCTTTTCCTGATGTTCTTTAATTATTTCTGAAGGAAATAATAAAAAAATTTAAAGGAAATAGTCTATTCCTATGAACTGATAACAGGTATTATGGGCTGCCTATATATAAACTACTGGCTGTCTAGTTCATTGTGTATACAGTGGGTAGGGGGCATTTGGGGAAACTTGGCAAGAAACTGCATTACTATAATCGAAGTATGGGCCAGTCTTGAGGTATATAGGAGCCATACTTATCAAAGGAGATTTTTCTACCAAACTTAGTCTAATGTTTCTACCAAAACTTAGTTTCTTGTCCTATGAGTTTAATTCCTACTACATTTCATAGTTTGTGAGGTATGCTTTCCTCTGTCCTACTTCAGTCACATGGTACTGCCTGAAACTCATAATGCAAGACTGATAAAGAGCTGTTCCTACAGGGGCAGTCCATGATGGGCCATGCTATAGGAATTGCAGAGAAGTCTCCTTGTAGCAGTCTAAGAGAATGAGACACTTCAGGCGACAAGTAAATCAACAGATATTTATTAACACCTGTTCTGTGCCTAGTTTAGTGAAATGCGAAGAAGTAGTTTTCAGACTTGAAAATTACCTTCCTTATAGGAGGGGAATGAGAAATTCAGGCCATCTGTTTTACTTGTAGACCACATTAAAATTAAGTTCTCAGGCATCACTCTAAACTAATAGAATTAGAAATACTGGAGTGTAGGGGCAGCAATCAGTTCACAAAACCTGTGGGTGACTCAGGTTTATGCTAGAGTTTGACAACCAAAGATTTAAGTTACCACTTTTAGGTGGGAATAAATGAGTATAAAGTCACATACTATTCCGAACTTGTTACCGGGCACAGACAAGGGAAGACTAAGGCATTCTACATCAGGATGCTAAACTGAGCTGTCCATCCTGTGGGAAAAGAGTCAAGGGAGAGAATGATGCATATCAAGGCAACATTTCCAGGGAGCAGGATTATGGAGGCAGATTTTGAGGAATTGGATAGGAGTGAAACAGGTTCCATGAGAATATGGCTGTGGCCATGGTTGTGCTTTGGTATGAGGGTTGCAATTTTAGAAATAAACATAGAGTTTTTCAAGATTCTGTTTATTGCTTCAACCATGTTGATACATGCTACAAAGAATAAAAATAAATCCAAATAGAATGTTAGGAAGAAGAGGAAGAGAAAGTGGACAGCTAAACTTTGAATTGTTTATCATAAGGTATTTATTTTTATCCCCATTTCCTAGCAAGCAAGTTGGAAAAGTATGTCTTATACCTTTTCAGGTATGATTTAATGTCTTGCTCCTTCTGTTCTATTGAAGCTGCAGATATATTGTTGGTTGTTAGATTGTACCTGGAAATTTACATTATACAGCTTAGAAGTTGGATAGAAGTGGGATAAAGCTGCATGCCTCATTAGTTTGAACTCTACGCAGCACAGACTCTCATAGGGGCATGTGGAATTTGTTTATAAAGTAAGGAGCTCTTGAAAGGAGCTTACTTATGGAACTGTATGTTGAGCAACAGTGATGAAAAGATGCCTAAATATATATTCCACAGGAGCTAAAATCTATCAGTCTTGGGCAAATTAATCTATTACTCTTGCAAAAGTTTAGCACAGGTTTTCTCAGTTTACTGGTGTATACTTAACTGTTGAGTGCTCTTTTTATTGGGGATGACTAATACACCAAACTAATATTTCTGTACTAGGCCTGCTGATTAATAGGTTTCACTTACATTGGGATCACATCCATTTATGCCACCAAATCATGACACTTTGTGTTCATATATAAGGAAACAATGAATATTGGAGATGAGGATTGCTAAGTTAATGTATTGCTAGGTTAATGTAGGAAGTATGAGATACACAAGGGAAAATGTAAACTTTTTTTGATAAACTTTGACAGAGAAATGAGTATCATGGATCTTCATGTGATTGTGTTTCATAACAACCAGGCATATCGTACTGTGAAGCAGAAACTTGACATTTTTTTTCTCTTTCAGTGCTGGGGATAAAATTCAGGAGCTCATGCATGCTGGGCAGGTTCTTTACCACTGAGCTTTATCCCCAGCCTTCAGTTTGTCTTTAAATCATAGCTGTGTGATTTTTAACCAAGACCTTTTTTCTCTTTGCCCCAGTGTTTTCATCTATAAAATAGGGGTAATAATATCATCCTTACTGAGATATTCTGAAGATTTAGTGATATACTGTAACTCCATGTTAAATCAGCACCTTAGTCACCAACTGTGAGTGCTTCATAAACGACAACCAGTGATATTTTGAATATTTAATTTTATCATAAATAATCACTGTTAATGCTTATAGGAGCTGGTACTTTCTGTCCCTTTGCTGTGGCAGTAGTATAAATTCAATAGGAAGAGAAACTAGCCCTAGAGGGTTGTTGGTTGGGCTGCATTGTGTCTCTCAGCTCCACAGAACCTTAGTTCTGTGAACCCTGCTTTCTGAACAGGAGCATCTGTCTATTTCTTCTGTGTGAAATCATTGCCTTTCCTTTCATTTTGTTAATGATGTGAAAAAGGAGCAGTCACATAAAGGAACTGGGCATTTGGCACTCTGTATTGACATTTTATGTCCTTTTGGGGTTGTTATTGGTAAAATAGAACTTTGCAGCTCTTTCTATGTGTATATTTCCTGATCTGCTCTAGAGGGCAACTGAAGGCTGTACCTGTGTATTTGGAGATTGTGAAAAAGACTTTTAATGGCAATTTTTAATAACAAAAATGGTTGGTGAGGTCGAAATGTAAGCAAAAATGGTACCCACTCAGGCAGCTTTTCTTAACGGATGATGTTTGTGTGGACAGTAATTTAAAATCAGGAAATATATTTAGTAACATTTTTTGGGCTGTTCTAGAAATTTTTCTCTTAATTCAGTAAATAGAGCTTTCATTAGGTTTTCCACAATTATTTTTCCAATACTAAGTCTTGTGATCCATTTGAGTGAGACCACATATCCTTTAACAGTGTTAGACCTCTTTTATTAAGAGGATTATTATTTTCTGTCACTGTATGAAAAACTTTAGTGACACAGGACAGTGGTTTTTACCTGGGGGTCATATTAGAATCACTTGGTGAGCTTTAAAAAATTTCAATGCTGGGCCAGATGCAGACATTTTATAATTGCTATAGGGTTGGCCCCAGGCATTGGTATGTGGTGTGTGTGTGTGTGCGTGTGTGTGTGTGTTAAAAAAAACAAGGTAATTCTTGGATAAGATTGGATTCAGGATGACTAATTTAAAATCAGCAATATTTTAATGGAAGAAGCAATGCTACGAAAGCAGTTCTTGTTTTTCCTAACAATAATCCTACTGTCTCCCATTGCTGTATCTTTTCTTTTCTGACAACAAAACCAGGCAGTTACTTTTACTTGGGTAGCACTTGAGGGTATAGTGATACTCTCTTCTGTGTCTCTGAATCCTCTGCCACCAGTGTAGTGCCTTGCATGTACAAGATGCTCAGGGCTCCCACTCCATTCTTTTTGGTTGTCTAAATAACGGAATAGAGCCCTGATTTACCAGCCATTCATTTTTACTGTATCCTGAGCCTTTCTCCTTCAGTGGTCCCTGAGGGAAGAAGTCGATAAACACATACTTTTCTTCTTCCAGGAGAAGGTGGAGAAAGACATTATCTTTGAAATGCTTGAAGCATAAAACTGATCTTCTGTTAAGATCAAGAATGGCTTTAAGCACCTAGTCCTTAGAAATGCTGTGAGTTCTATATACCAAGTGGAAATGGGTTCTCTATTGCTGTGTGTGTCATTTGGGAGAATTATGGTATCTTTCCTTCCCCTCTTTCCTCCTGCACCTGTCTTTTTTCCCTTCCCCTCTCTTCCCGTTTTTCCCTGTCCCATCCCCTTCCCTATTTTTCTTTCTTCTCTTTCCCTTTCTTTCCCCTTTCCCTTTCCTGTTTCTTTTCTTTTCCATTTGAATTGGGAAGTACAACTACAGTTTTTCATGAAAGGAAAGTGCTGTGATCATAGGGTAGTATGGCCTGGAAATTTGATAAGTTGTTATTTTCTGCTTTGTAAATTGAGAAGTTCTCGTATATTAAGTAGGAGTAGCCTCTTGTAGTATGATAATACTTTATAGTGTAGTGTTACTTTCCTAACAAGGTTTTATTCTTCCACAAGGTATGACTTATCGAGGGTTGTCTCTAATTTCTGGATAATCAAGTAGATTGAATGAAGTTGTATGGCCCGGATAAGATAATGGAACTGGACCTTACTTGGATCCACAGCTTTTGGCTATAAATCTTTTCAGCACATTGAGCTTTGGGTATACTTTGCTTGGATTAGAATCTCAAAGTTCTGTTTGTTGTAGCTGTCATTTACATTATATGTGGTTTTCTCCATGTGTGTGTGTGTGTGTGTGTGTCTACACACATACATGAATAGGTATGGATCTCTGCTCTGTGTGCTCCTGCAGTGGGGTTCACAGTTGGGAATGTACATTTGATTTCATCAGGAGTGTGATCTTATATTAAAAGTTGTGATTTTGCCTCACCAAGGAGCCTATTTTCACTTTTAATCTATTGTGAATGTGGATCTTTATATATGGTGTTTTATTTTTAGGTAAAGTGGTTTCTTTCAGTCTGTGTGATCTGCCTAGAAAGATAATGTTTAAAGCTTAATATATTCAGTTTGGGAAGACTAAATATTTCTGAGGTTGTTCACCTAACAAATGATGCCCCTGTGTTCCTGGTGCTCTTTGTTTCTATGTCAGGGAAGTCTAGACTAAAAATGAAACTGTATATTTGTTTTTTTCTCTTTTTTTTTGTACTGGGAATCTAACTCAGGACCTTGCACTTGCCAGGCAGGCACTTGAGCCACTGGGCTATATCCCCAGCCCTAAAACTGTGTATCTGTTAAAGGGAAAAGAGTCAACATATTCTCCAGGTTTGGCCTTATCCAGCATTTGGCTGATGAGCTCTATTAGTTTCTGACTTTCAGGAGACAGTGTTTCCCCCAGTTACTTGACAGGTAGGACATACTTTTTTGGTCCACAGCAAAACCTCATGGAGAGGTGGTTGTGGATGTTGGGTATTTTGAAAAGAGCCACACATGGGTCTTCCTAGTCTGTGTGCTTTTTCTGTTCTGTTCTCCCCTCCTTCATTCACAAGCAAAGTTTATTTTTGCTTCCTAGTTCCTCTGTCTCACAGACCATTAACTGAAACAGTCAGGGTCAAGGATCTCAAATGCAGAAAAGTGGTTTTTGTACTCAAGAGCTACTTTCTTGTGTGTTAGAATGTGAACAGCACATTCACCTCCATGGGGGATGAGCTTATCTTATGTAGATGGATCTTTAAAGAAAGAAGAAAAAGAGGCAACCCTCCTCCCGTTCTGAAGATGGCTGAAGTACCTGCTTCAATAGAAATCTGAAGGATGACATGGACTTTAGACTATCACAGGAAGCTCTTACTCAAAATATGAGGACCTAAAAAAGTAGGAGAAGAAACCACTTTGCACTTAAGGGGAAGTAAGCACTTGACTTTGTCAACTGCAGTGTAGATAAAAAAACTTACCTTTTTGGTTGGTGTCAGAGGGGGCATTTGTAGAAGAAGTATTGTTCTGTCATTTATTTGTTGAACATGAGCTAAGTCACTGAAATCCTTGATGGAATGTCTCTAATATTATTCACTCCAAGTTACCTGTAGCACTGTGGTCATCCAATATACTAGCTGTCCTAAAGGAATCCCACTCCTTCTGTTTTGTCTTGTTTCTTTGGTAGATGAGGGTGTTCTATAGTATATTCATTAGTAAAAAGCTCCAGGCCTCAATTCTTATCAGTAGCCCAGGTTGTGAGCAAGCATCCCATGAAGATATTGTCAATGGGTTGGTGAACATGAGCTGACTATTATCTTTGTAGAGGGAGATAGCAAACCAAATGTGTTAGCCTAGTCCTCATTTCTGCAGGTGGAGCCCTTTTATTCAGCTATTCATTTTCCACATGGGCTCAAATTCAGAGACTATATTTTTATTAGTTTAGTAATATTTCCACTACTCATGCCAGCTTTATTGGCTTAGGAAGGTTCCAGTTTAGCCACTTGCGTATAGGAGAAACTCACTGGAGTTTCTGGTAGAAGTTACCTTATTTTTGAAGACGAGAAGACACGTGTAGTTTCTACCTCTGGCTGTTGTCTGTATATGGTGCTTTGGACAATGAGCTGTCTGTCCTAAGAAGACAGACCAACTTGCATGGGATAGCAGAGCTATAAGAAAGCTAGAAAGATAGTATCTTTCATGATACTCTTGTGCTGTGGAATTGATCAATCTATACCCATTCTATCTTGAGAATTCTTGTTATGTTTGAGGAAAAAGAAATCCAGTTAAGCTGCTTTGTTGGGTTTTCTGTTCCCCCCATGCCCAGTGTATTCTCACTGGTAGCCTATTTTATTCACTCATCCAGGACAGTTTTAAATAAAGTTAGAAGGTGGTGAAAAGGCAGTGCTTTGTTCACATGTTGCAAACATGATTAACATAAGTACCACCAACATTAACAACATTCTATAATGCCTTATGTTATGGGACTTTGGTCTCTCATCACTTTTGGTAGCTTTTTCTCTGCATAGCAAAGGGACAGGCCATCATGATAAAAATCAGCCACTTAAAAACTTTTGAGGGTTTTCTAGTATTGTTCCTATTTGAATTGACATTCTAAACAAACCTAAAACTCAGCATGAGCGAAAATTGCTCCTTACTGTTCAACTTTTACTTTTTATTGCTGGAAAGTGGCAAAGTAACACAATATATTTTCCCTATGTAAATTTTACCAGTAAGCTCCAATCCAACTTTAGTGTTTAATAGTACTGCATCTCAAACTTATAGTATATAGTTGTTTTTATTTTAGTTAGTTTTTAAATAATCATTAATCTGTATCGTATCTTCATTGTAAACAGCCAGCCATCTCTGATTTCATTATTACTGAAGAAGCATTTCTGATTTAAGTGAGGGTTCCAAATACCTTGTAACAGAGCATATTTTTTCCCTTGTTTATCCATTCACTGCACATTTACTGAGCTCTTACTAAAAGTCAGCCTGGTACTTGAATAGTTTTCTTTGGTTTGGGTATAAGGCACAAAAATGCATACACTTAAGAACTCTTAGAGTTGTGGATAATAGTATTGAGTTAGAGGAAAGTCATTTTTCTTTGATGACCGGTCCTAAGGAGGGTTTCAAAGTTTACTTGAGAGGTATTGATTTGAGGAATGCCAATGATACTCATCCCTGTTTCCCATCTTTGAACTACATGTAGTCCCTTCCGAGATTGAGAATCAGGAAACCTTTATAACCTTCTTCCTGCCATGGCCCAGGGTCTGAGGATCCCTGATCTAAATGATGCTTTGTAACTGACTTAATTTTTAGGATTTTAACTCACTAAGTTGGCTCAGCAAACCTAAGCATCATTATTTTTTGTGTGATATTTTCAAAAGAATCTTTGAGCCTGTGATAATCCCTAGCAGTTGGTTATTATTCTGAAACTCTAAGGAAGGTCTACAAGTGCCTGAATACATACTTTTCTTTTTTCTGGAGGAAATCATTCGTTAAGACTATAGATCTGGATCTAGATTGAAGTCCTACAGTATTTTAAACCTCTGTTTCCTCCATCTTTGAAATCAGCTATGGTTCTTAATCTGGCCATCTGTGGAGAAGTGTAGGTGAAAATAAGCATGAAAGAAATGTTGACTGAATACAGGAATTGACCTCAGAAGTTATTGTCCTGGCTGCTGGAACTGAGAACATGGTTGTTAGCTCTAGAATGGAATTTTAGTGGCTGGCATACATGATGTGTCACGTGGAAGATTTCTAAGTCAGTAGTGTGTGCCAAACACCTGACAGTGGCAGAGAATAATGCCAGTCAACCAGTAAAAGCAGGCTATAACAGACTTCCTCAGTTTTCACTTGGGTTAATTGATGTTGGACTGCTGAAATGCTTTTGTAGTTTTTTTTTTTTTACCTACTAAAATTGTGCCATGTGTTAGTCCTTTAAAAAGGTAATGCATTTTTTTGTGATGTAACTTGATAAATCATTAATAGGTATTTGCCAGAACTTTGCCTTGTAAAAGAGATACTCTTACTTATTACTCTTTAGAAGACCCAACAGTTACCTACTATTACCCTTCAAATAATTTTAAAGTGTTCCCCTATTAGCTGAGTTTAAAATGGTATAGAGATCAAAAAGAGATTTTGAGAAGAAAGTCTTGGGATTTTTAGAAGAAAGTTTTGGTGACAATAAATACTAATTAGTTGTCTCTGTTGTGAGATGCTGCTTGGAAGTGCCTAAGCTTCAAAGAATATGTAATTTCCTTCCTTGATGTCCACAAGGAGATCTTACTATATTTTATTAAAAAGTTAGTAATCACTTGTTATTTTTCTTCAGTACTGTAATTCTCAAACAAGTGCTGGGAGGGCTTATTACAACACAGATTGGTGGACTAACTTAGCATGCCTTAGCAATTTTCTGGGTGTACAATAGGGCCTGAGAATTAAAATTTCTAAAAGTTCTCAGTTGATGCCTGGCTGCTGCTTTAGGAATTGCCCATTAAAATCTGCTATTCTTTCTGAATTCTCAGCATCTTTCTATCCATCTTTCATCCATGTAGCAGGTATGAAATTGGTCTCCCCAAAAGCATTCACCTTCACTATTTATAATTATAATTGGATTTTGACACTGTGAAAGGGTCATCATCTTAGAACCAAAAATTCATTGTAAATCTTAGTGAAAGCTCTACCATATTATGTAGTTTTGATTCTGAAACTCTTGAATTTAAGACTTGTCATACATATGAAAAATTCAGATTTGAATGAGTATGTTAGATTCTACAATAATTATATTCTGAAAAATTTCTCCCCAGAATATTATATGTACTTTCACAATAGAATTATCCAAAAGCTTAGAAAAATTGTCATACTTGAACCCCATCCCAGATGAATTACATATGAATCTCTGGGTTTGGACATAAAAAATATATATGTTTAGAAGTTTGCCAAGGGATTCCAATGGGCAGCTAGGTTGTGAAACCCTATAGTAAGCCATTGGAGAGATAGAGAAGCAGGGAGACTTCCTTAAATCCTTTAGGGTTATTTTAACTTCCCCCTCCTTTCCCCTCCCCTCCCCTCCCCTTCTCTCCCCACCCCTGTCCCTGCTTCTGTTAGACCAGTTCTCTTGTCATTGTATTTTCCTTTACTTCTACTTCACTGTTTTCAAGTGGGTGGCTGTAGGGCTTACGGGGGAAACAGTTTAATACAGGACACATAATTTATAAGATTATTTTATAATATTCACCCAAAGAGTCAAATGAAAAAAGAGTATAAGAAATCTGATCATACACTAGAGACCCAAAGAATCCAGCTGAGGGCCTGGGTCCCACAGCAGTGTCCTGCTCAAGGCCAGCTGAAGACCTAGAGCTCGTGGTATTATCCTCCACGAGTCCAACTGGAGGCCTGGAGCCCATGACAATGTCTCGTGTGATTCTGTATCAAGGGTCTGCACTGGGAAGGCCCAAGGGTCAGTGGTAGAAGCTAGAAAGTCTATGCCAGGGGAATTAAGGATCTGTGCCAACAAGCTGAAAGATCTGCACTGGAACCGAGATGAGATGCTCGAGGTAAGGGTCAGCGCTCCTCGGAAAAGTACTGCAGCCGTCCTCAGAGACAGCAAAGTCCCTAGTTCCTCTGATGATGAGAACAGTGAGTTCATGTTAGGAAAACCAATGTGACACACTTCTCCAGGAAAATTAATAGCATACCCTCTTCCCCTCTGGTTCTCTTTTTATGCTGTTTGCAGCAATCCTCGGGTGGGCCCTCCTCACAGGGCACCGTGCTGATTCAGTTCAGCTGGGTGTTAGAAGTTGCCCACCAGTCCTCAATCTACCACGGTGGCCTCATTGCATTGTAGGTTACTATTTCTGAAGTTAGAAACAATGCTCCAGACTCTGTCCAAGTGCGTGCAACGGGAGGCTTTTATTCGTAAGTTTCAAATTATTTTAAAATGCAGGTGTTTAGTTCGGAGTGCAGTGAGGTATATCTCCTGTGTATGAGTTTGAACTTTCATTTTAGGTGATATTCCCTACTCCTCATTTTTTACTGTTTTCCTTTGAATAGAGGAACAGGTAAGTGATGTTTCCAGAGCTTCTGAGCTCACCCTTATTGCTAAGAGGGGGCTTAAGAAAGAGCTGGACTACCTCCTTCATTGCTAACAAAATGAATGTTATTGAATCACTTTATCCTGGTTCTGTGAAATAATACATAGAAGAACTTCCTGCTTTGTGATGTTCATCTGATCAACTCTACTACTGGCTTTGGCAAGTAGTGTGTTGTTCTGTTTCTGTGTTCTTTTGCCACCATAGCATGATCCTAGCCTTATGGGTAGCAGCTAGTGTGCAAGGCCTGAAACTCAATCTAGGCCTTGCTGCAGAGTTCACGTAAGAACTGCAGAACTTTAGAAAGCTCTAGATAATTTTAGGTAGTTACCATTACTGTCCCCAGGCTTTTAAAAGAAGCTAGGAACTGGGCAACCTGAGACTCCCACAACATTCATGAAGAAACCCAATAGAACAAAGCTAGTTTACTTTTCACTTTCTTTCATCTTTTCTTTTTCCTCATCTAGTAAATTTTCAGTTTCCTTTTTCTTTACTTTCTTTTTCATTCATATCTTCTTGTTCTCTTCTTTCTACTCCATGCTTCCCTCTCCCCTTCTTTATTTTTTTCCCATAATTATGTTCTCACAGCTTCTGACTTTAGGTGGCCAGGAATCTTTACTGGACTAAGAACTATCCAAATATTGGGATATTTACTCAAAATGGACCTTGGATAGTCTCCTTCATGCTTGTTTTCGGTCCGAATTATAGAGCCAGCTGGCTGGAGATCAAGCCACAAAAGCAGCTGTGCCTTACAATTCATCCAGAGTGGTCCAAAACAAGGGAAGAGAATTAAAGTAATATCCTGAACCCATCTATAACCTTGGAGATGTATTACATAGGAGGCAAAATCATGGCTTGTCTTGGATAGCTTTCTCTTTTTGAGGTTATTGCAAATACCATAAATACATCTCAGACCTTTGATCTGATTTTTCTTAACCCAGCACTCCAGGGAGAGGCCACTGGATAAGATGAATTCCCATTTCTGTCAGTGGGAGCTTAGTGGGAATTTTTGGTGAGGGGAAAATATTACAGAAATAAATGCTGTCTTTGACATAGCTGTTTTGATTTAGTGTTAAAAGATTTGTGCCAAGAGACCCCCAACCCATCATAGATATTGCAGTCCTTCCCTTTACTGCCTTTTAACCCAGACATGTTACATGAACAAGATTTCTAGAGATGGCCATAGAGGAAGAATAATACTGGGGAAGCCTTTGACTGATTTAGGGTGACAGGTGAAAGCTAGATGAGAATCACTGCAGATCTCTGGTCATATCAAGAGGGAAATGGTAGGGACATCAGTTTCCAGGAATCATGGTAGGTACTAAAATGTTGAATACTGTATACAGCACTGTAAGAGATGAGGAATATATTTATCAATTCAGAGGAACAGGTGTCAGTCTGATTTTTGGAAGAGGTTGAAGAAGTTTGGCAGTGTTAAAGTATGGGCATATTTGAGCAGCAGCAGCTCGGTGTAGAACAAACCAGCACCTGGACATGATTTATTGGAAGGCCTAATGAAGGACTTGGTATAAGTTACCATTTATCTGTTTCTTCAGTTGACCATCAGAAAAGCTTAAATAATTGTGTATGTAGAAATGTCAAAGTTACAGACTTGAGGTCAAAAGATTACATATTTTTTATAAAACTATATTTTGCCCTACATTGGGAAAAATTAATATTTTCCCCTAAGTGATGTAAAGTTCTTAATCAAACTAATTTAGAATGCACATACCATGTCACTCTTTATCGGTGGTGGGTACAAGTGTGATGAATGTATAAAATACAATTTATCTTCTGCCTTATGTGTTTTGAAAGATGCCCATGCCCACCTCTAGAATAAGCAGCTATGGCCAAATAAACAGAAAATATGGTCTATACATAAAAATAAATATGAAAACAGCTTCATACTGCCAGATGTGGTTGTGGGAAGATTGCTGTGAGTTCAAGGCCAGCTTGGGCTATGCGGTGAGCTCAAGGCTAGCCTGAACTACATAGTGAGACCCTGTTTCAAAAAGAAATATAAAACAAAACAGCTTTATCTTTATATAGTAGGTAAAAATACTATATTCTTAAGAATTTATATGTTAAATTATTTAAAGTGGATTTAAGAACATTTATTGTATCGTGGGTGATATATCTGTTTGTGGTGATCCCCCCACTCCCCTTTGGCAACCGTATTGGAAAGCCCTCAGTTCAATCTGTATAAGATGATTCTTGTATCATTGAATCACTCCAGTTTATACCTATGGAGGACTAAATTGCCAGACCCAGTTTCTTAGGGACAGTGACAAAGACTTTGCCTTAGATGCTCAGGAAACCTGCACTCACTTTCTGCATGTGGGAACTCCATTCAGACCAAATACTTCGAATTCTAGAGAAAACTTTAAAACATTTTAATAATAATGATAGCTATTTACTTACTGCTCTAAAGAACTATTGAGCACTATGGGGTGTCAGACAGCAAAGAATGCTGACTACTTCAGGGTGAAACTTTGCTTTGTGCCTGTGTGGAGTGTTTTGACTGCTATAAAGAGGAACCCTATCTGATCACCTACAAGAGATGTGGATTATGCTTGGGAGTTGAAAGACTGCTTCATGAAACCTAGACAAGGAAAGATTAACACTAGCCTGGGATGATGGCTAAAGAGGTCCAAGAGGTGAGTCTTTTGTCCCCATTTTTCACCTGAAAGTGGGAATAATAATAATCATCCAGGTCCATAGTGGTATTATGAAGATTTTAGTAATTGAGAAGCCATTGGTAATGACAGCTTTCAATGCCACTAGGCCTTTGTTTCCTGCAACCACAATCTTTTGAAGACAGTAGTATGGTACTTTATTTTGCAAAAGCTAAGAGATTAATTTATCCAAGGTTATCCAGCCAGAACTTGGTATGGACAGGCTTTGAATCTAGATGTCTCTCTTCTGGTTACCTTTTGTTCTCTTTATGCTACTCAGGAGGCCTAAGATGATTCCAGGTGCTTTCTGCTTCACTATCCCCCTAAGTGCCCCACTGAGAGGAGTCTGCAATTGTCTGCTTCTCCCTTCCCTGCCTCCTTTTCTTGCCATGAGTCACTGCTGAGCCATTTGTGTCAGAGAAGAAAATGGGGGCTTGTGTGTTATTTGGTTATTTGTCGGGGACACCAGCCGAGAAGTGTTCATCAGGAGACATCATGTTTGTTAAAGACTGCCTGGTATATTTTAAAAGCTCTTAGCTCTCTCTGGCATTATTGATTGCTCCATAGCATAAGAAATAAATTAATACTGAGTCTTATTAATAATACACATTTTCCATTTAACTTTGGTTAAATCTGGCATAAAATGGAGACTTGCAAGCCAGCCCCCCTGGGATGTGTAGCTTCTCTTATGTATTCATTCTTAGGGTATTTATTGAACAAGGTGCTCAGATAGCGCCCTCCCTGCTGCCTGTGCTCTAGACTAGATTTTGTTTTTTCTTTTTCTCTCTTGATGGCATGGCTTGTTTTTTCCCACAAATCTCATTGATATGAACAAATAATTGGAATGGGAGCTGCTGTTTGACAGCTGGAAAGTATAAAACATTTGGAGCTTTCAATTTGAGATGACTTCTAAGTCATGTAGTTACTTTAAGATCATACAGTTACTTTACAGATAAAGAAACTTGTCTAAAGGAGGTGGTGATATGATGATGCTGGTGAAAGCAGCCCTAGTGCCAAAGCCTCCTCAGCCTGACATTCATCCTTCGGGTGTTGCCATATTTGATTCTTGAAATTACTATGTCAGGGTATAGATAGAGGCTCAGGAAGGTTTAGTTTTTGCCCAGTTTATGTGGCTCTTTGTTCTGTTTCACATCAATATTTTGTAGCTTGTTCTATGTTATAAAGGTGGACAGGAATGGTCTAGGATTAAGATCCCAGGTTTTTGTTTGTTTTTCAGTAGTGGTACTGGGACTTAAACCTTGGGGATGCTAAGCTACATTTCCAGTCATTTTTACTTTTTTAATTTTGAGATTGTGTCTCACTAAATTGTCTAGGCTGGTCTTGAACTTGGGATCCTCCTGTCTAAGCCTCCTCAGTAGCTGGTATTATAGATGTGCAGCATCACACCCAGCAGAATTCCTTTCTTTTAATAGCTGAATGTCATTGATTTTGCAAATTCTTTCAGTCCTGACAGTGTTCTTTATGTGATGATACACTATGTAACAACTCCTACAAGAGAGAACAAAAACAAGTAAGTAAACAGAAATGACAATAATGAAAACTGCTTTAGTTGCTGGGATTTAAAGGTGCATTGTCTAAGTATTTCATTTATTCATTTCTTGCTGTGACTTTTGAGAAATCTACATGGACTATAGTTTCATTTTTTTATTTTTTTATTTTAAATATAGTAATAAAAACAATAAAATGGTACAGAATTTCAACACTAGATGACAGTAAATTGACAGTGGTTATTATGTTGCATATTGTTATCTTGAAAGTAGTTGCTTAGATTACCAGCTATAAACACTAACTGTTCCTTTCAGTGAATTAATAGAATTTAGTAGTACAATAATCTTAGTTGTAGTATAGTTTTAAATGCTGGCTGTAGTCAAGGATATGATCTTCAGATTGATTTTTTTTTTTGCCAAAATTAAAATAATGATAGGAAACAGGTTATTTCTGATCAGATCTGGTCCCATTCTCTGCTGGCATACCCAATAGAGGAAAACTGAAATTTTTAGGGGCATCCATATAGGTTTGCAAGGTTGCTGTGCAGAGTCAGAGTCCAGGTGTGTGTTGAAAAATGCCTTCATGAGAAGGCCTGTTTAATAAATGGTGCTGGAAAAACTGGCTTGCCTCTTGCCGAAAACTAAAAATAGACCCCAGTCTATCACCATGCACCAAACTCAGGTCAAAATGGATCATAGACCTCAACATTAAAACAGAAACTCTAAACCTACTGGAAGAGAAAGTAGGTAAAAATCTTGAAGACATAGGAGTAGGCAGAGAGTTCATGAACAAAAATGAAACTGCAAGGGAAACACTTCAAAGAATCAATAATTGGGACCTCATCCTACTGAAAAG